>CM043019.1:73000552-73342881 GCA_023690525.1 Holotrichia oblita | reverse complement strand
TCACAATGACTATGTTACGTTCAACGTCCGTATGTTCGTAAAAATATGTATGCAGGTATACGTGTTGAAACAAAATCAACTTTTACGATTTTACGTGTAAATTCATGTCAGTCGGTTTTTCGTAGATGTTGCAGTAATAGTAGTGTTCTTGCTTGTCGATCCTAAGTCTTCTTGGCACACTATCTGTATGATGAAATGTAATAATGCCTAATTTAGTAAAGTGTGCAGGAAACTATAAATCGATTCTAATGCGAAGCTTATAACGTCAAATTAATAAACTTAACCCTAGATTCATAAACATTCGCCTGACGAGTTAAACCTGTAAATGCTCATATCTCTCAAATATGTTTATGAATCTAAGGTTAAAAAATGAATTATACATGATAATTTTTAAAAATATCTAGAATATATATAATACCTAAATTACTGAATTTAACACATTTGGTCATACAGTAATGATACAAAGTACCCATGTGATGTGAATAAGAGCAGAGATTTCGATAGGCACAGTCCCATTAGTGTCAATCGAAATTGCAGTTCTTCATAGAATCGATACATTGTATTATCATTACTGTGTGTTTAGAACGATTCTGAACTTACTCAAGAAACTAAAACAAGCCTAATAATGAAGGTGAAAAGGAGTACTAGCTGTACAACGTTAGGTGTAAAAGGAATTAATGGGATTGCAGCTATTGGCGTTAGAATTAAGAAGACGTGAACCTTTTTTCGTATCTAAGCTTTCGCTAATTCTTTATTAGCTTCTTCAGAGAACAAAAGTGGTAATACTTAAAGTACGGCAACATCACAGGACTCATATGCAGTTAATATGCGGTAACATCAATATCAAACATCAAACAACATATTTAAAAAATATTTAAAATATTAACAACGCTAATTAAAACTCGAAAGTGTAATGTTTCACGTGAAACATTACACATTTTAATTAGCAACCGAGTTTCGAACATTTTTAGTTTACATCGACCCTTTTATTTTGAAAAGTTTACTGCCACAACCTTTTTACAAACATTTTATGTTGCTGCATTGTGCATTTAGAATAGCATGTTCGTATGATTCATTGTCAAATCATCGTTTAAGAGGGTACGCTATCAGCACTATAAAAGAATGTTGCAGACTGTTTGAACTAACATATCCAGAAGTTGAACCTGTTTATAATTCTCATTCAGTCCTTCACTTAATCGAAGAGTGCATAAATCAGAATATGACTTTAGATGAAGTTAGTTGCTTTCCATTTGAACATTATTTAGGTTATATAAAGAATTCGCACACCCAATAAAGCTTTTGCACAAGTATCGAAAAGATTGCTTGAAAGAGACTCGCTTCATCAGGAAAAATATGTTTATGTACCTAGCAATGTAATTAAAATCTATAAAGAGACTGAAAATGGTATCATATCTATTCTGTATAAAGGAAAAATAAGTTCTTCATTACAAAATCGCGATCAATATGTTTTAATCAAAAATGATAGTTATGAAAGCAGTTAATTGGACAAATTTATCAGATTCCAAATTTCTTCGAAGTTTTAAAATAAAAGAATTAAGCTCATATGAATTTAAAATTCCAATTACGGACATAATTACTAAATGTATGGTGTTCTCCCTCAATGATGGATTAGATACATTTGCTATTGGACTACTACATGAACATTTCAGTAAGATTAAAAGTATTTTATGTTTTAATATACATATGTATTTGATTTTTCATAAACTTGATGCAGGCTGCTTATTTTAGATATTTACACTGCATTTGCGTATGAAAAAGTATGTAAAATCCATTGCGACTAGTGTTGCTTGCCTTAATATGTATTATATTTGTTATTTGTCTAGTATCATAATCAAGTTTTTAATTATGTTAATGTAATCTTTTTTAATTTATAGCGTAGGTATCATGGAGAGTTGGGACATAATAATATATAAAGGTTGTATAGTATTTATGCATACGTTTGCTCGTTCTAATACTGTTTTAAAATGTTTTAGATACTTCCTGTACATATGTGCCTTCATCCTGGGCTGTTGACTCTAGCAAGACGGTCTACTTATGGCCCAAAATTAAATCAGCAACAAAAATCCAAAAATTAATAGACGCATGTACTTTCCCAGATCCTATAAACGTGAACTATGAAGAATGCGAAGCTGTTTGTAAAGCAACTGCATACACATTAGAGAAAGCAAAGGAGTTATTGGACAGAGTACTCTGTACTTCTAACATAGAAGATACCGAGGAGGAGCCTGCGCTTAATATTTCCACACAAAACTCGGGTGATACAGAAGGCGGTACGTTATTTTCAATACTACATAGTTAAGACACATGTATTTATTCATTTACAAATTAAAGATTATTTGGAAGGTTTATAATATCATTTTATACTTGTATGATTTTGTGATTTCAGATTCAGATTCCTCAAGGAATAGGGAAGATTGTAGAAAAAATATACAAGTTTTCAATGATAAATCTAATGGTAAATAGAATTATACAATTGAATCCTCTGCTTCATATGTCATTAATACATTATTTTAGACTCCATAAAAACCGATGAATTAGCAGTTGATTTGGTTCTCAGCAACGAAGATCATACGCCAACCAAACGAAATGTTTTACAGAGCATAGCAAGGATTTATGATCCAATAGGTATGCTAGCATCGTTTACAGGTATGCTAGCATCGTTTACGGTTAAGGCAAAAAATATTACTACAAAGTATTTGGAAAGAAAGAATTGAATGAGATGCGATTATACCAGAGCTGTTACAACAAGTGTGGTACAAATGGAACCAGGAAATTTCCCTGATATCGGATTTCCGACTGCCTCGTAAAATTCTGGATACTTCAACCAACGAAGTTGAACTTCACATTTTTTCGCCGATGCTAGCCCACAAGCATATGGGGCTGTGGCTTATATTAAGCGTTTGGAAAATAATCATTGTACGTTTTTATATGCGAGAAATAGAGTATCACCTATTTCCGAAAATGGTGATAAAGAACTTACGTTGCCAAGGCTGGAGTTAACTGCAGCTTTATGTGCAGCAAGGCTTCAAAACTATGTATTAAAAAATTTGAGTTTAAATGTGGTACGCACAATATTATGGTCTGACTCCCAGATAACCTTGCATTGGATTAAAGGTCGAAATACTAAGTGAAAACCCTATGTTCAAAACAGGGTAACTGTTAGATAAAAGTTGTCAAACATATATAATAATAATAATAGTATCTTTATTGACACATCATCGTACACAAAAAAAAAAGAAATAGAGTAAAATGATTACGATCTACAACATAAGTATATAATACAATATTACAGTTTTCATATACAATACATAAACACGTATACATATACGATGACATTCAAAAGGGTTATCATCAGGTGAAATCCTGTTCTTCCTGATGATCCTAGGTGTTAGAAAATAACAAAAAAAGCCATTAAAATTAAAATGACAGCTTAATAACGAGAATGCTCACCAACAACTCGCAACAGAAAAAAAGAAATTCCAAGAAAAAAATCTCAAGATAAACTCAACCGTGACAGAAGGCATGTATCAAGACGACTTTAGTCGCTGCTTGGACATCAGGATCGCAGTGACAGCCCGCTTAAATGTATGGAAAGATAATGATTTGGTCTGAAGAGACAGGCGGTTCCATATATTTGCACAAACATACTTAAAGCCTCTTTTAAACTGCTGAGTAGAGTGACAAGGAACATCAATGAGATCCCTTCTGTGAATATTGATGTTGTGCACATCAGTTCGAAATTTAATTTTCTCGACTAAACATGGTGGCGTACCAGAATTCAGAATTTTATACAAAAAGCAAGAAAAGTGTCTTCGTCTTGACATATTTAACCAATTTGCTTCAATGAGTTTATGTGAAATTCTATGACCGCTTCTAATACCAAATATAAATCTAAGACATGAGTTTTGTAAAACCTGAATTCTATGCATGTCAAGTTGGTCTAAACATCTATTATAAATTATATCACAGAAATTGAAATGAGAAAGAACCAAACTGTCACACAAGGTTTTTATAGATGTATTGAGCAAATGTCTGTGAGAATATAGCAGCTTCAAATTGAAATAAGCTTTTCTAATACACATGCTTATATGACCTTTAAATTTCAATTTATTATCCATTACCAAACCTAGATTTTTCACCTCCTTATGGCACTTCAGTTGTACATTGTTAATATGAAGAACGAAGTTTTCCATAACCGGTGGCTTACTTCTAGGACCAGAAAACATTATAAATTTGGATTTATTCTCGTTAATATCAAGGAAATGTTGTTTAGCAATAATAAAAAGATTGTTCAGATCTACGTTTAAACTTTCAATAGCCGTCGCGGCATCCCCAACATGAAATAATTTATATACCTGAGTGTCATCTGCATACAAGTGGAAACAGCATGAGAACCTGTGAAAGAAAAATAAATGGGAAGTGTAAATTGAAAAAAGCAATGGGCCCAGTATGGATCCCTGTGGCACTCCGGATTTTATTGATTTAACATCAGAAGATAAATTGTTGACAAGGACCTGCTGGCCTCTGTTGTGTAAATAGTTATAGAAAAACAGTACCGCATTGGGACTTAAACCAATATAATGGAGAATGGATAATAGTAAAGTATGCTTAATTCTATCAAATGCTTTCGAGAAATCTAGCAATACTAGAGCAGTCACCATGCCAGAATCGGCTGCCGTAATAATATCATCAGTAATTTTACATAGTGCAGTTTCACAACTAAACCCTGATCTGAATCCAGACTGCACACCTGGAAGTATAAGAAAATTAGTGATATGAGCACGTAGCTGTTTTTCCACTATCCTTTCCAACACCTTCGACAAAACTGGTAATATACTAATAGGGCGCAAATCCGATAGAGCGTCAGGGGAGCCTTTCTTGGGGATCGGTATTACACGTGCATTCTTCCACAATGAAGGAAATGAACCATTGCACAAGCAAAAATTAAATATGTGAGTTAAAATAGGTGTAATAGTAGGACAACAAAGGGTTATCATTCTTAAAGATATACCGTCAGTGCCACAGGAATTTGAAGACATTTTATGAATAATATCATTTACCTCAGAATCAGAAGTTTCTTTAAAGTTAAAAATACCTACACCTGGTCTCTGATTGTTTTCGTAAAAATTTAGTAATGTTTGATCCAACCGAGAACCTAAACTAGAACTGGAAGTAAAATATTCATTTAATTCATTAGGATTCGTTAAATGATTGGGAATAACAACAGGAGCCCTATTATATATATTAACATTGCGCAACTCATTCCACAAAGTTTTTTTGTTGGAGAAGAGCAATTTATGTTCGAGATAAGCTTTTTTCACGTTCAATAGCAGAAGAAGTGAAGTTCCGTAGAGCCTTATATTCGTCCCAACTAGACGGTAACTTATTACGTTTAAATTTATTTACAGCTTTATCTCATAGTGATATTAATAATTTAATATTATCCGTTAACCATGGCGCAGGAGGGCGCGTAAACCTCATGTTTATGAAGGGAGCATGTATATCAAACAAGGCCACAATGTGTTCATTGAACAGGGAAACTTTATCATCTATTGTTTCCAATAAAAAAATATTATACCAAGGTGTGATATTTAGATGATACAGAAAGCAATCATAATCAAATTGACGAAAATTACGAAAGACACGGTCAGCATGAAGGTTCACCTTTTTATTAAATTCAATACTGCACTCAACCAAGCAATGATCTGACAGAGTGTGAACATCAATCACGTTACATGCAGTTACCTTAAAATTATTAGAAACAATAATCACATCGATGAGAGTCGCAGAGTCGCGTACAATACGTGTGGGCGCATCGACAATCTGCTGCATATCTAATGAGTGCAAAATGGACATAAAATTAAGAGAGTTATGACTGTTATCAAGTAAATTAATATTACAGTCTCCGACACAAATAACGCCATCGTAGGCCACTCCAACATCCGTCAGGATCTCATTAAATGTATACAAAAATTCTGAAATGAAAATGGGTGAACGATAAACCACACCCGCCACAATAACCTAATATTGTTACACGAATTTCTATCCATTGTTCCAAAATGTACAAGAACTATTAATGGGAATAGTCGAAAATTCAAATTTAGTACGAAGAAACAAGTTACACTCACCACTCACGACCCCTTCTGTCACTTCTAAATCAACTGATACCCCTGAATATGTATAGCAGCATCGTCAATATCATCATTAAGCCACGTCTCTGTAACACCAAAAATGTCACAGTCAAGAGAATTAAAAACATTGATAAAATTTTTGAAAATTATAAACAAAGATCTAGTGTTTTAAGTGAGCAACCCGGAGCATTATAGTATATTCGAGCTTATGTACATCTATTGCAATACTGTGTCTCAACTTCAAGACAAAACAAACTATTCACAATAGTATAAAACAAAGAATATCCTGTACAAGAAACTTGTAAAAGTAAAATGAACTATATATATATATACATGTACACATGTCATCTCAATAGTCAGCAGAACAAATTAAATAAATAATGTTAAAAAAACAAGTGGCATATTGCAACTTAGAATTTAATACAATATATCTCTAATAAAGAGGTTAAAACGAAAATTAAAGTTATCAGTATACGCTCAAACATTAATTAGCCAATTATAAAAAGAACAAAATACAATATATAAATAATCAATCAGAACGATGAACTTAAACCATTCGTAACTAGATAATATGAATACGTAGTAGAAAAATATACATATAAATAGAACAAACTATCTGTATTACAGTATGTAACAGCGAAAGAATCAATAATTTATGAGTTAAATGTATGACAATAATGCAAGTATGTGAATATTCAAATTAATAAGTACATACATATTATTACTAATACGACAGAAAATTAGTAAATGAAACAAAAAATTCTCCGAAGGTTTACATACATGAATGAAGGTCAGCTTCATCCGCCACGCTTTTATCCCTCTTTCGCTCGCAGTCGACTGCACTCTCAATATCATCAGAAGATTTAATTGGAATCTTCTTTCCGTGGATTCTAGCAAATATGGTACCACCCAGTACCCAGACATTGTTTTTTTCCAAGTACAGAAGTAGCAGATTTATATAACTGGTAACGGGTACGGGCTAGGTCCTCAGTAATAAATATATGCGTACCTTTTAACAATTTCCTGCGCTTAACAACTTCTTTTCACTGATTTCTGGCTAGTACAGCGAACAATAATGTCCCGCTTGCTTCCTCTAGAAGGTCCAATCAAGTGACAGTTAGCAATATCATCAAGAGAAATACGATCCATTTTCAGTTTGTTTTTAAAAATATCTATAACGAAGCCTTGCACCGCACAGCCTGTAACGGGACGCGATATTTTATATTATTTTATCTGTCAGTCGCATTAACCTGACAAGGGAAACAGATATTTATTAGATGTAGTAAAGAATGTTATCTATAATTTAAGAAATAAAATGCACCTATTTGAATATATTCCGTAATCATATATAAGTTCCCTATGTTAAATCATTCATATAATTATAATAGTTTGAAATTGTAATAGTTTTAACCGTCAACTGTAAAACATGTGACTTATGGTGTAAGCTGTACCTGCGTAGGGATTCGCATCGCTTCCTCCGCTAAAAGAACACTCTTCGCTAGGCCACCACAGAGAGTAGTTCGCTTCGCAGTTAGTTATACATATTTGCCAGTTCAGGGCTAGTTAGTGTACCAGTTTTATTACGTTTGTTAAATTAGTCAGTACAAAAAGGCCGTGTTCACGGGGATACCCCGCACGAAGTCATACATAAAAATACTGATAAGCAGCAAACGAGAAAGGACACGCCCGAAGCCCATAGACTAGGCGAAGAAGGAAGCGGACATCTTGGTGGATCGAATCAACGCCAGCAAGTATACGCAGATAAGCGGAGAATACATATGTACGTACAGGTATTTGGCCAATAAACTATTATATACTACGAATACGAGCTCGCAATAAATAGAATCATTTGTATTAAAGTTAAATTGATTCCGCGTTCGTTGTTAAGTTCACTATTACGTATATATATATATATTTTTCCGTTGTAATTATTTAGAAATTAAACGCGTGCGTAGTTATAGTAAGAGTAAGATAGGTGCATCGTTAATGTTAAGATTCTGTTTAATATTTTCTGACTTTTGTATTTACATATTTATTCAGTTATTTTATTTAATATATTTGTTATTCGTTCATTTGTTGCATTTTCATTTATTCAGTAGTAAATTAGATTGCATGTTTTGTGTCATTAATTATTGTTTAAATATTGTAAATCCTCCATTTACCGCACGCACCTGAGAACGTATAAGGAAAAGATTATAAGAAAGTTTGTAAAGTAAGTATCTGTTTTCTTGATTACGTTAGAGCGATTGCTACCGACATTTTGCTAGTCAGGGGAATTAGTTTATTCATTTCGGTATCAGTAACGTCCGTCGTTGTGGGTTCACAGGGGGATTTGTTAACTTACCGTGGCGCCCAAGGTTATAAACACATTATCACAAAATAAGTCCGTGCAGCTACAATATGGCGACCAACTAAGGGCTCGTTTGGAGGTATATTTGAATTTTTATTTGTGAAATTTTAATATTTTGTGTAAAATATTGTGTTTAAATTATTTTATGAAGTTTCGTGAGTTGTTTTACATTTATTTTAATATTTTGTGTATTTTACCGAACGATAAATACACTAGTGGTCATAAGTGACGGATCATTTCAACATACACTAGTGGTCATAAGTGACGGATCGTTTCAAAATAGGCACGGTTACGTATAAAGACGTGATTTTTCGCTAGTAAATGTTCAATATACAGTGTGAGTCAGAATATTGTCGCGTTAAAGTATTTGTTGAATTAGGAGTGTTTATTTAAAATAAATTTTTGAATTTCGACGATTTATATACCGAGTGTGTCGTATCGAACGAGTTATAATAAAATTATTTTGTGCAGAAAATATTACATATACAAGGGGGTACGAAAGTTTTAGACAATATTTATACCGGACGTGTCAAATATAACGTGTTGTTTTTGAGATACAGTGTTGATCATAAATAAAGGTACAGTTTTATTTAGTGGATTATCATATACAGGGTGTGTCGAAAGTGTATGTGCACGCTAGGGGGTGATCAGGAGTAGAAATTAAATATTTTTCTTCGTATTTAGCCTTGTTGTATTATTTTAAATTTTGTTGCATTTTCATACGAGCCGCGTTGCATTTAGTATATTGTTATTAAATAAAGAGGTATAAAAAAGATATTGGTATTTTTTGTCAATATCAAAGGAAATTAATAAAATAAAGGAGTTTATGTACCTAAGAAGCGGAAGAACGCTAAGAAAAGAAGAAATGGCTACCGGAACGTCTACTATCGAATCTGTCGGTGAAGACACTACTAGTCAGAAGGACCAAGAGGAATTTGGAAATACCATCTCAATAGAAGCGGAAACAGAAACGACGCTAATACAAGGTGCAAGTAACATCAATGACTTGTTCGCAGCCATGAAGCAAATGATGGAACAAACTAGAGAAATAAACCGACAATTAAAAGAAAATACTAAAGATAATAAACAAAGTAATGAACAATTGAGTAGAAAGATAGACGACACGGCTGAGAAACAAACCAAAAAGATGGACGATACAACAGAACAAGTCCGACAACAAAATAAAAAACTAGACGACGTAAGACTACAAAATGAAAAGAATAATGAGCAATTGAATAAGAAATTGGACGACGTGAGAAAACAAACTAGAAAAGATATTGAAGAATCGCACCAACAAATATATAATAAGGTGTTAAAAAAGCAGGAGGAAATGCAAGAAGAATTGGAAGAGTTTAAAGAAAAGACTAAAACCGAATTGGAAAAGGACATAGAAATAAAAGTCCAGAAGCAAACATCCATACTAAGAAAGGAATGGGAAATTACATGGAATGATGAAAGAGAAGAAATTAACCATGAAGTACATAAGAAAGTGGAAGCAATTCAACATGACTTGGAAAAGAAGGTTGAAGGAGTTAGAATGGAGCGCCGATAAATATAGGGAGAATAGTTGAAGAAAGAAATCTTCCTACATATAACGGTAGCAATAAAGGTACTCAACCCCAAGAGTTCCTAGAAGCTATGGACAGACATTTTAAAATCCGAGCGACTCCTGAAGACCGCAAATTGGACTTTGCCATAGACCAGTTGGAAGGTGATGTGGCAATATGGGCGAATAGTAAGAAAAACCAGTGGCATACCTGGGAGGATCTCAAGAGAGACTTGTTGAAAATGTATTGGTCCGACGGCGTCAGAAGAGGGTCTTGGCGGAATTGTTAAGGCCTAGAATTTATAATAGCCGTTTCGGTACAATGACTCATCACGCATGGTACTGGGTAAAGAAGACGCATTATATGGACCCACCCATAAGTCAATCTCTATTAATAGAAGCCTTGATAAAGCATTTCCCATTTGAAGTAGAGAATATCTTATTAGGAGCCAAAATTGAAACAGTCGAGGGATTAATAAACCTACTGGAGAAAATCCAAGATAGAGATCATAGGCCAAACAGGGGGGACGATAGACGCGATAACCCCAGGAACATTCAGATGTTTAATAGAGGGAGAAATTCTAATAGATCACGAGGCCACGATAGAGGTAGGAGACCTCGCAATCCGTCACCTTACTCCGATTCGGGAAACGAGGAAAGGCAGAAGTAAGAGCTCCCAACCTTCTGCACCTAAAATTAGCGGAGCCTATGAAACGAATTAAATTACAAAAATATACACCTGATCGAGACACCCAAATACGAGATAGAAGATTATACCTACAACAACTGGCGTCCATTTTAAACAGAAACTGTCCTGAACATAAAGAAGAAACCAACACCGATTTGGAAAAAGGGCGTAGAAATGGAAGTCGAAAATCAATTGTCTGTACTGAAGCAGGAAACTGTTAGCTCACAATACCCGATTGAAACAACTATAGAAAAAAATATGACCATGAGCACTCAAATAAATCAAGACGTCTTAAGTGCCAGATGGGATAGGATGCAACAAGAACGAGAAAAGGCGAGACAACAGGCCGTAGAAAAAGAAATGAACAACTGGATGACGACATACTTAGAGACACAATTAGTGACACCTGAGCGTGGAAATTATGAAAAATCAGCTGACACAAAATCACACAATGTATTGATGGACCAATGTGATCAACGGAATATCGTAAACCAAAGATTGGACTTTGCCGAAAATCAACGGAAGGATAACGTTGCGATAGATGTCACCAGATGGAAAAGACAACTGAAGACTTTAGAAAATATAGAAGGCAAACGACCTGAACACTTGATCAAACAATTCATCAAAGACCAAAATAGGACTAATAGACCCAAGGATGGAAAAATATTATTAGCCGAGGAACGCCTGCAGAATAGAGCGGCCCAACTAAGAAATAACCACAACCATAGAATCAATTCGATAATATACCGAGGAGAAAAAATGTGTCAGCGCTCGTAAAAGATAGGAAGAAATTTCTTCAACTGTACGACAAACCTGACGCAATATTACGACTAGTGGATGAAAATGCTTGTTGGCCAGGTGATCCGGATAAACGATATGTAACGGATTGGAATCAACTTATGACGACACAAGAAACCGGTAAAGGACCTATCGTATACCAATAACGACTGTATCTATGTAAATAATAGTGATTAGTTACTTTTTCCTTGATAAATAACGAGGACGCTACGGTATCGTGAAAAAAGTAAGGGGGTACTGTAACGGACGCGATATTTTATATTATTTTATCTGTCAGTCGCATTAACCTGACAAGGGAAACAGATATTTATTAGATGTAGTAAAGAATGTTATCTATAATTTAAGAAATAAAATGCACCTATTTGAATATATTCCGTAATCATATATAAGTTCCCTATGTTAAATCATTCATATAATTATAATAGTTTGAAATTGTAATAGTTTTAACCGTCAACTGTAAAACATGTGACTTATGGTGTAAGCTGTACCTGCGTAGGGATTCGCATCGCTTCCTCCGCTAAAAAAGAACACTTCGCTAGGCCACCACAGAGAGTAGTTCGCTTCGCAGTTAGTTATACATATTTGCCAGTTCAGGGCTAGTTAGTGTACCAGTTTTATTACGTTTGTTAAATTAGTCAGTACAAAAAGGCCGTGTTCACGGGGATACCCCGCACGAAGTCATAAATAAAAATACTGATAAGCAGCAAACGAGAAAGGACACGCCCGAAGCCCATAGACTAGGCGAAGAAGGAAGCGGACATCTTGGTGGACCGAATCAACGCCAGCAAGTATACGCAGATAAGCGGAGAATACATATGTACGTACAGGTATTTGGCCAATAAACTATTATATACTACGAATACGAGCTCGCAATAAATAGAATCATTTGTATTAAAGTTAAATTGATTCCGCGTTCGTTGTTAAGTTCACTATTACGTATATATATATATATTTTTCCGTTGTAATTATTTAGAAATTAAACGCGTGCGTAGTTATAGTAAGAGTAAGATAGGTGCATCGTTAATGTTAAGATTCTGTTTAATATTTTCTGACTTTTGTATTTACATATTTATTCAGTTATTTTATTTAATATATTTGTTATTCGTTCATTTGTTGCATTTTCATTTATTCAGTAGTAAATTAGATTGCATGTTTTTTGTGTCATTAATTATTGTTTAAATATTGTAAATCCTCCATTTACCGCACGCACCTGAGAACGTATAAGGAAAAGATTATAAGAAAGTTTGTAAAGTAAGTATCTGTTTTCTTGATTACGTTAGAGCGATTGCTACCGACATTTTGCTAGTCAGGGGAATTAGTTTATTCATTTTCGGTATCAGTAACGTCCGTCGTTGTGGGTTCACAGGGGGATTTGTTAACTTACCGTGGCGCCCAAGGTTATAAACACATTATCACAAAATAAGTTCGTGCTATCACAAGCCTTCCAAGCGGTTAACGCCAATTATCCTCACATTATTTTTACGTGAATATTGCTCTAATTCATCGCACTTAGACATTAATGTAGAGTTTTCTTTCGTACACGAAGCTATTTTATTACTGAACTCCACAGGTGAGTTGTTCTTTTAGTTCGAGACTTGTTTTTCGAGCTCTCTAGTTTTTTCTTAAAAAAACTTCGGTTTTTAATAGCACCTTTTCCATAATGTCCGATATAAATTTCTCATTAGATATTATTTCAGCCACACATTCCTTAATGAGTTCTTTATTTTCACGTGTGTTGACCATTTTAATAAATAACGTGAGAATTATCACAGTAAGGATAATAAAAAACACTATTTAAATAGGATTTTTACCGGCAAAGTGAGAGACACAGAATCACACGTGCTAGTCACAAGCCGCTATGATAGTCGATAATGAATGTGTGTATGAAGTATTAATATAATAAAGTTGTTCATGTTTGTGTTGGATTTTATTATACAACCCCCAGTTCTGTGCCCCCACAGTAATTTAATAACGTTATCAATCAATATTTCACAAGTTTGAATAAAGCATGTATGTAGTTAAAATTAATGGTTTTAAAGATATTTCTACTTATATCTATGACCATATAGTAGAAAAGATAAATTACACTTGGAATTTAATTGTTCCATACTTATATGCTGTAGTGACAGTTCCTAAGATAAATACACTACATATGTATGTACACTCGGTACGACTTAATCTTCGAACGATTTTAATAAGGTAACTCATTGAAATCGTTCGAAGATTAAGTCGTACCGAGTGTACTTATGTCTGGATTCAACGAAGTGTTGGTAAATCGAACAGTCTACTATATTCATATTCTGTTACATCTTTAAAAACAGGCTACACAGGGAAAAAAATCGTTTATTTAAAAGAAAAATAAAGAATACGTGGTAACTTTCAAAAATACAAAATTGCGGGTAGATAACTAATAAACTAAATATTTTATAAAGCATGTTCAATGTGGCCACCATTCTGATTGATGCACATTTCTACTCTTTTCAAGAATGATTTGGAAACTTTGTGCAGCATACGGTCATCAACACTTTGAAATGCTTCCCATATACGCTGATGCATCTCGTGTTGTGGGAGCTGTTCGGTAAACTTGGTCTTTTATGTATCCCGAAAGAAAAAAACCACATTTGGTCAGATCGGGTGACCTTGGTGGCCAATGCACTGGATCTCCTCTGCCAATCCATTTATCACGAAATGCATTATTTAGATAATTTCGGGAGATTCCTAGAGAAATGACACGGTACTCTATCTAGCTGCAACCACAAATGCCTTATTATATTAAGAGGAAAAGTGTCTAGAAAATCTTCTAATTCATTCCTTACGAAATCTAGATAATTTTCCCGTTAACTGTACCGTTAAAGAAATATGGACCAATAAGTAACCGGTTGCCTACTATTCCTCCCCATACATTCAAAGACCAACGATGTTCATAATCCACGGTTTTTTTTATAAAATGAGGATTTTCGCGATCATAATATAAAAAATTGTGTCTATTAACGTAACCCTTTTGAATAGTGAAATAGTATTCTTAAATTGCTTTCAAAACATTCTAGATTCTTGCAAGCATTAAGTGAGATGGTAAACATTGCAGAGAGTGAAATCCTTCAACTCGGATAATTCAAAACAGGTCAAGAAAGAGGTGAGTTCATAATACTTTATTTACTTATTTTGCAAAGATTTACCTCTATAAAGTACAATTAATTAATTCTTTCAGCAAAAGTAATGCATGGTGATTATCGTTGTTTTAAAACTACATTATATAGCGGTACTGTGTTTTAAAAATAGGCAATAACACCCAATAACTTTTCTCATATCAATTTTTAAAAATATTGCTGATTGGTTTTTTGCTTTGTTTTTAAATGAAACTCCGTATATTAGGTCAATCTGAACAGAAAACCATTTAACCATTTCCTTTGTAAGCTGCATCCTAAAAAAATAATGAATATTCCCTCCTTTTTGAAACACGCTCCATATATCAATATTTTATAATAAAACAGAATGTTATAGTGTTATAGTTTTTGACTAAACAGATATTGGAAAAAATATTTTGTGTACAAATTCGAAAGCAAGGAAAGAGTTTCATAAGAAGGGAAAGATATGGCAGGATATTGAACTAGATGAAATTAATGCGTTCATTGGTTTACTTCTATTAGCAGGAGTTGAAAAGAGTAGGGATGTTTCTCTAATGGGGCTCTTTCTAGATAAATGTTCAAATACTATGTACAGGGTCCGCCAAGGGAATCTGACGAGTTTTGGTATTAAACTACACAGTTATGTAACAAGATATTTATTTTCACACAAGTAATCGATAGTATATTACATGCCATTTTATGTATGGAAAACAATGTCGCTTAAGTGACGTCCTTCACCGCGTACACACTGTTCCAAGCGGTTTGCAAATTGTTCATTACTCGGTCTAGCATATTCATAGGAATTGCATGAATTTCATTGCGAATGTTTTCTTTTAATTCCTGAATTGTGTGCGGTCTATTTAAATGCACCTTGCTCTTCAGGTAACCCCATAGCCAAAAATCACAAACGGTCCGGTCGGGAGACCGTGCCGGCCAAGGAACATCCCCATTCCGCGAAATTACTGCTGCTGGAAACAATTCTTGTAATCTAGCTATTGACACTCGTGCAGTGTGAGCTGTTGCTCCATCCTGTTGGAACCATACAGTATCCATATCAATGTTTCGTCGACGAAGCTCTGGTTCCAAAAAGTTATTCAACAGTTCCATATCGTTGCGAATTGACCGTGACTGCATTTCCGAGACCATCTTCAAAAAATACGGACCAATTATACCGAATCGCGCCACTCCGCACCATACAGTTACCTTGCGGCTATGCAGAGGTCGTTGATGGAGCTGCCTGGGATTTTCGGAACTCCAATAACGAAAATTTTGTTTGTTTACACATCCAGATAACTCAAAATGCGCTTCATCGGACATAATTAAGCTATTAAAGTCATTGTCAGCAAAAAGGTCTAGAAGTCGATTGCAACAATTCACACGATTTACAAAGTCTTGGGCAGTCAGTTCTTGAACAGTTGCTAACTTATATGGGTGGAAATTTAAATCCTTATGCAAAATACGCCGTACTGTTGTTTCGGAAATTCTTAAAGCGCTTGCTTGTCGATTAACTGAACGACATGGACTTCGTTGGATGGCTATTCTCACCTGCTCAACAGTTGCTGGTGTTCGAACAGTGCGTCGCATTCCTGGTGGTTTAACCTTCATTGCAGACGCACGTTGACGAAAAATTTTGAACCCATAATTTAATTGTGTTACGGCATGGAACACTACCATGACGTCCAATGTTGAAATGCGTGCGAAATAAACGCTGTGTCGCGATCACCGAATCACTATTTTTAAAATACGTTTCGATAACGAATGCGCGATGTTCACTACGCCACGCTTCCATGATTACATGCAATATGGCAACTACTAACGATGTTATTCCCCACTAACCGCTATTCAACGAAGTACAGTGGCTTCGTACAATACATGTTAAAAACATCAGGTTCCCTTGGCGGACCCTGTACAAGGCTACTATGTCTGTTAATCGTATTGAATGTATGACGATTTTTGAGGATTGATGATAAAAGAACAAGGCAAATTAGACTTCAAACTGATAAGCTAAGCTCCAATAAGATATATTTGGGACTTATTTATAACACAATGTAAAAGTGTAATGATTCCTGAAAGTAATCTTACAATTGATGACCAGTTGCTTGCTTATAGAGGTCGTTGTAGTTTTTATACAGTATATGCCAAGTAAACCGGCCAAATATGGTATAAAATTCTTTTGGTTGTGTGAAAATGAAGTGGGGTATGTTGCGAATGGACGGTTATGTGGGAAAGCAAGCAGGCGATGATGCGCAAAAAATTTGGGAATGCTTATTGTAGAGACATTGATTGCGCCATTTAAATATTCGTCGAGAAATTTGAAAAATTTTTTTTACAAGTATCCCTTTAGTTGAGCAATTGCTATACATTGGAATAACTACAGTCGGAACTTTACGCAAGAACAAGTTGAGAAATTCCACCACAATTTCCGCCCAATAAAGAGAGACAAGTATTATCATCGATTTTTGGCTTCAATGAAAATCTTACAATTGTTAGCTATGTCCCTAAAAAAATAAATCTGTTATATTAGTCAGTTCAATGCATAATGATGCATCAAGAAATGAAGATCACTCAAAAAGAAGCTTGTTGCAATAATTGAGATTGCAAATTGAGTACTTCCTTCTTCAAGTCCGCAACTTCCTCATATTTCTGTGCAACATTGTGAGTTTTATTAATCCACTAAATTCGCCAAGTACGCCTATGTATGTAGTTAATGAAGGAATTTTGTGTTGAAGTGTGGCACAATGTGTACTGTATGTAGATTTAGTGCTACAACGTCAGAAGTGTGCTACAAGTCTTGATAATCGCAAGTGTTTTCAAGTGCGTCAGCATATTTCACTAAGCTCGATTAATAGATCAGTCTTCGTAAGTATATAGGCTTGTAATCATATTTATATTAGTATTAGATAATTTAGTAGTCTTGCTAAAATATGTTATTTTGTACTTTTATAATTAGTTTATCAATTCCAGTAAGATTTTACAAAATGTGGCCATTTACATTTCGATGGCAACTTTAGTTGCCAATGGGAAAATGAGGTTATATATAATGTATAAAGTTTTTTCGTTAGGTATATCCGCGGAAGAGACGGAAAGGGGTTACTTTTTCATGAACTGCTGGACATGATTTCAGAAGATGACGAAATACCCCAGAGCATCGCAATTTGTCCCCCGTCTGGACCACCTGATGCAGAGAAACTGATAAAGATTCCGATTTATCCGATGAAGAAGTAGAGGGCAAACATTGATAGTCTACCTGGTCGCATACTTCGCGCAGAAGTTATGCACGGTACGATGATAACGTCGAAATTGATAACGTCTCAAACAACGAACCAGTGGACGCTGGTATGCCTTCGGACTAGTGCACAGCCAAACAAAAAGTACAATAAAACGTAAAAACTCAAATAGCCACCGGCAAGCGTTCTAAGGCTTCCTTAGCTCAGGAAGCAAAGTGGTGTGCTAATATTACCGAAATAAATTCTGAAGTATCAAAATTTGATGACAGTGTGATTCATCCCAATGCAGAAGATTTGCTAAAGGAAACCGTTAAAACTGCTTTTGAGGCAATGAATTTATTTTTCAATATGTGTAATTGCATATCTTCAATTAAAGCTGACTCTACAGTTCCAATATTTTTA
This sequence comes from Holotrichia oblita, assembly GCA_023690525.1. Taxonomy (NCBI): domain Eukaryota; kingdom Metazoa; phylum Arthropoda; class Insecta; order Coleoptera; family Scarabaeidae; genus Holotrichia; species Holotrichia oblita. The sequence continues at coordinate 73,324,593 of CM043019.1, read as the reverse complement.
TAAAAATAATACTTATTGGTGTAATTTTGCTTAGCTATTATTTATGCATTATCGGAGAATTAGTCATCAGAACCAGATGCTACGATAACTTATTTCTAATTTCGTCGAAACGCCTTATGAGATTGTTATCTGCATCTTGCTAACAATGAAACCAATGATTATGCGTTATTTTGTAAAAATGTCATTTTTGATATATTGAATGCATCATTTTAAGACAAGTTTTTCTGTTTAATAACTGCAAAATGAAGTACGGACGTATGGAATATGAGGTAAACGTAATACATTTTTATATTTAAATATAATAAAGAATACATTTCCTTTAGTGTCCGTCCCCATACAATAATAAAGTTTATGTTGGAAACTGGTTTGAAGATCGATGTCAATATCATAAAGAAACACATAATCACATTAGTTGTTATATGGCCGATTATGTTCGAAGCCTGTAGCTCTAAAGATGAACCTGAAGTTATGTGGGATGCTATATTTACTGGAGAAGTAAAACTTGATTAAAAGTTTATATTTTGACTCAAAACAAGTTCGTTTTTCTTTAGGGGTGTGGTGCAAGGAATTCTATTTGACCATGATGGAGATCACTATATGCACAATATGTCTACCACTAATGACTTGACGTATAATCACATTCCAACATGGTATAAAGATTACCAAAAACATTGGCGCTTTAGAATGGACAGATGGGGAACCAGAACAAGATTATGCAAGAAATATGTAACAGAAACTTGTAGTTTGTAGCTAGAAATATGTTACAGATTATATTATATTTTAGGGTAACATAACAAAATATGACATAACAGAATATAAAAGTATTTATGGGATAAAGCAAAACAAGATCCTAGAACTACAGCAACTACTAATTATCAAGATAGTTTTTTACCGCCAAAGTTAGAGGACATGAAATTCAGACGCTGAGAATACCTCGGTAAATAGTACCATTGCTTATATTATTATAGTTATACAACTACTTCGAAGTTATAGCACGATAGTTGATGGATGGCGTACGCGCAAAAACGTGTTCATTCATAAAGTGCAAAGTTATACTGGCGGGAAAGTTTGGTAATAGTATGTTTGTGTTCGTCTAGTTACTGCTGGTCTAATTTATACATAAATTAGACGCTCGTAAAATAGATAAGTTAACTTTATTGATCTTCGTCTTCACACCTACCAGAAATGAGTCATAAAATAGAAATATTTTTACAAATATCGAAGTACCGGAGAATTTCAACGCTTTTCTTAACACAAGCGTGCTTAGGGCGTTATAACTAAGTTTCGTAAAAAATTATATATATTATTTGTATACGTTCTTATTCATGCGTCTTGGCGATTGCATTATTTTATTTTAGCATATTAAAATAAATTGTTTTTGTGTAGATTATAGGGATTTATATATATGTATATTTTTATTATTATTTGATAAGTATGTATTTTGATATTTGATAAAAAGAAGACTCCTCGCTCAATGGCTTAGGGATTAGAATAATAATAGAAACCATGCAAGTTTCTTTTCTCTTATTAATGTGTAAATTTATTGTACTTGAAGTAGTTACGCATTGTTAACACCTACAATTATTTCAAATTTCATATGGTATTGTATATATTATTATTTAAAAAACTATGTACATACAAATATTTATATGTATAAGCGAGGCAGCAAGTATTTACGTAATTTCATAAATGCTGCAATATAAAAACAATTGATCTACGTCAATCAATTTACATTATCAACTATCAAGCTATTTAACAAATTATATTTAAAAAAGTGATTGTCAGAACTCAGTATTTTTCTTGCATCTGGGTGCCTTCTATCAGGAAACCGCCTGTACATCGGATGCTAGAAGACAATTCCATAAGCATTCTCCAAGGATATAAATTATATCAATTGAATCTTGGATCGTATACTTCATTTTCATGACAAAAGAAAGGATAATATGCACAACATGTTATCAAATGTCAGAATAATTAATAACATTGGCATAGCAAGAAGTAGCTAAAAATTCTCTAGTACCGCCTAGGTACCTCGTTAATAAAATTTTACTGTGGAAAGCAAAATGAATGATTTTTCGTGAATATCTAGAAAACCGTCGAAAATTTGAATACAGTTGTAGTTACAAAAAAGATTCTCTTTTCTAATCTGAAAAACGCAAGAAAATTTTGTTTGAAAAATGTCATTGTTCGGCAATCATTTTGGAAACCCTGTACAAAACTTACAAGTTGTAAATAGTCATCAGTAACTTTTCACTTTCCTCAACTCACTCCACAATCGCGTGAACCTCTGTAACGCGAGTCGCACGCGATTTTCGCCTCTATTTCGTAAAGTAAAAAATTCATAACTTTTGGAACCGCTGCAGATAATCAAACCAAATTTGGAATATTGTATGAACAAATCATACTCTTTCTTTTAGTGACACAAATTGAATTCAACTTTCACCACAAAGGAGGGTAAATTTTTCCATGTGTGTAACTTCAATGCTGGTAACTTTGTTCATAATTAACTTATTAGAGAAATACTCCACATCTCTTCTTGTCGTTAATGATCGATTTGTGGCGAAAGAAATCGTTTCTCGTCTTCTATTTGTAAAACAAGCGATAATATACTGTGCTGCTATTATATTGCACAGAGGTGTATATCGTCACACTTATTTGGGCCACTTGTACACTCAAAAATATTTTCCTAAAATAGAGTCTTACAAGTAGTATAGATTTATATAAGTATATACGAAATTCCTAAGTTCATTAGTTTAGGAGCTATAAACCGACGACGCTTAGCTGACAACTCCATACAGCAGAATGCATTGTTACCCAAGGTGGTAATCAGTCAGCACCAAATGTCAGAATGAGTTTCGTTTTTCTGGTTTAGGCGCTGTGCGATTAGTCTAGCCTTTTAATGACGACACAGTTTCAATTAAAAGCTGAAAGTAATATTTTATAATTTAAGTTAGGGATACTTATTATGCCATGATACAATGGACATATTTTGAAAATTAATGTTTAAAGTTTTATTACAAAATATACGAATGCATAATATTAATTTGCAATAACAATTTTTTTTTTAGGGTCAAATTCCTCTATTTTGAATAAAGTTACTTTGGATACACTGTCACTGAAGCTGCGTGACATACCCATTAACTGTGCTCCACCAAATGAAGAACTTGTTGTAGTTCCAAGAGAACCTAGATGCAACCCTATTACATGGAACTGTCCTGATCCAGATCCTCTCATCCCAAAACGTTGTTATAATCAAATTTTAAATAAATAATGTCAAAGTTCTACACATAGTGTCAAGATATTAAATAATATACTGATTATCTTGAGTTTTAGCAATTTCTTCTTTAAACTGGGCTATTGTTTCTCGAGCCAGTTTTTAAACGGTTTTTTAACATTACTATTTCCATCCGTACCTTCTGTTTAGAATCTGTTATAGCTTTTTTGCAGTCTTTTTTCTTTTATCTTCGGAAATCTGTATTATGTTCCCAAGGACCTAATGTTAACTGTTTTGTATTCGTTAATAGGTGATGCATTAATTGTGTTGGATCTTGGAATACTATTTCATCGTAGCTTTCTGAAACTAATCCTTTGCCTTGATCTAAGCCAACTTCCATGGTACCTCCTGTATGAAACAACTTTAAGATATGATACATAGTAACTGGCCTTTCGTTTGGATCGGTGGAAATGAATTTTTATTACAATCTCAAACTCTCCCCAACCTGTTTCGCTTATTTCATATGGAGGTTTTACCACTATGCGATTTTGATTAGCATAGCTTTCATGTAATTTAAAATGCACTTTTTTTACATATGCTGACATATCTTCATTATGATATGGTTTTACATAGACTGTCCATTGATGTGTATGACCATCTTCTTCTCGTTTTTTACCAAAATAACGAGCTATATTTCCGTAAACTATCGGTTTAACAATATAAACTCCTGTAAGTAATAAAAATAATCCAAAGTTATAATTTAACAAATACTCTTACCTTCATTCTACCACCTGAATCTGGTCCAAAATCTGTTGGCAAACTCATTATAATAACTAATTTTCGTAATTACTTCAATTTATTTTTCCAACTTCTAAGACGGATGTATGCAGCTGTGGATGTATGGATGTTAGTTAGGTTATAATAAACAGTCAAAATATGGAGAACTTGCGAGAGTTGTTCACGGCTGTTCAGGGGCTGGTGGAGGGCAGTGTTGCCAATCCTACCGATTTATCGGTAGATCAACCAATTTAGAAGGTAATCTACCTATACCGATTTGGCACTTCATCTACCGATTTTTTGGACTTTTGAATTTTAGTCAGAAATTTAAGAATAAAAGATTGAGGGAGGTATTTTTTTTTTGTAAGATAGTAAATTGAGGAATTTTTACAGCATCATTTCTTTATAAACGTATCCTAATTTAATAAAAGATTCTCAATTACAAGCACTTGAGTCTGAGTGGCGGTTATTAAGAAATGTCGACGAAATTCAGTCATTTCCAGATAATCCTATAGAATTTTGGCGAGAAGTTAAGAAAATAGAGCTGGGTGATGGGTCTTTAATGTTTAATGTTTTAGGTACAATATAGTTCATCAGATGTATGTACAGGAGAGCCATCGTTTTTGAAACCAAACGGATGGATTATCAAAAATATAAAGACTATTTCTTAGTAATTCTAAATAAAGTTGTCCAGTCAAATGGTCATCGAAAAATTGATAACGTAATGTATGTCCTTTTAGAAAACATATTACATTAAACCCAAACTCGTCGTCTTTGACGAAGAGCAAGATGTTCATTTGTCTGCCTCCATTCGTGATGATTATTACGATTAAATAATCCATCACTTGAAATTCTACTTTCATCAGACCAATTTATGTTGCTTTTAAAGTCTGGATCATTAGTACCTTTTCCAATGTACCACTCGCAGAACGTAATACGACCAAAATTGCCTGAAAAATAACGTTTGAAAACAAAAGAAATATTACTGTATACTTATTTAATACGAGATACTCTTCAGAAAAAAAAGCTATAGTTGTCCTCGATCGGTTAAACTTTCTTACCGTTCTTGATACTTAATATACTATTATGAAACATACCTGGTAATAAGTCGTGTATTACTCTTATTTTATATGGGTGATATCGATTTTTTCTTAATATATTTAAAGCAGTTTTTCGCGGTACTCCTAATTCGTTTTCAATTTGCCTACTGGAAACTAGGTTCAGCTTCAACTTTCGCTAATACAGTTATTTCGGTTTCATCCCTAAATACTTTATTATATTTTATAGACCTACGCCTTTCGAATGATCCATATTCTTCTAAACTAGACATCAATCGTTAAATATACGATGTTCTGGTTGTCGTCTTTCCGGAAATCTTTCTAAATAAAGCGCTACAGCATCATTTACAACTTCATTACAGATACAGATGATAAAAACGCACGAATCATGTCCAATTTTTCATAGTTTTCAAATTTATGAGGCATTTTGTAACAAACGTTGAATCAACCGCTATTTTGTATTTAAGTGACTTAATTAAACGTCAAATTAGAAATGCCAGAAATTTGATAGTTTTTTCATAGCCTACTGCATTAAAATAACAATGTAGTACTTATACTAATATATCTCGATTATTAAGTAATCACATACAATGAATTACTTTTTTACCATATTCATATATATGTACCTATATTATACAGATCCACTATTTTTGTTATAAGTATATTAAAAAAAATAAATAAAAATGAACGAGTAAAATAGTAAAAATTGTTTACGTATTTTTAGTAAATATCGAAATAACTCGGAAAGTAGTGGACGGATACCTAACAAATTATATATATTTTTTATCAGAAACACAAACTATTTTCGAATATAACAAAATATACAGGATGTTCAATTTAAAAAAATACAAGTTTACTCCATAATTCTCAAAATATAGCTGGAATAAAAAAATACGTCAGACCATTGGAATTAGCAAAAAAAACTGTATAAAACAACGTTAAAACATTTGAAGTATCTTTTTGAATAGTTGACATATAGAGCTCCACAGAAAATGATATATTTTCAATTTTGTCCCCTACCGCCGCCACTGTAACAGATATTAAAAAACGGATTTCTCCATTGAATTTACTTTGAAAAAGTAGGATCACTCTAACTATGCTCTAAATATGTGAAACCCTCTAAAACCAAGCAATTTTGCCCACCCTGTACGACGATATAAAGCCAACTGCCCTCGAGCGGTGAGTCAGTACACTAAAGCATATCACTGTACCTCTTTCTAACTTACCGATTTTTCCCGATATCTACCGATTTTTACGGTCGGTGCTACCGACTTTTGAATTTCCACATTGGCAACACTGGTGGAGGGAGTGGAGGCAACGAAAGTGCACGGTAGCGGCAGTCACAATTTAAGTAGAAGGTTATGTTACTTTGAAATTAAAAAATTTCAAGTTTTCAGTTGCCCATTATCGTTAAAATGGGTAATTTAGTACAAACTTTAGCGTTTATTCTACCTATCATTGCAACTTTATTGGTTTTGTGCATACTTTGTGTCAACATTTACTTTAAAATTAGGTTAGCATGCATTTTATATTTTATAATAATTAATATTTATTCTCAATTTGTATTGTAGAAGAAAATTTCCTATTAATGTTAATTGCTGGTTCTGTAATAAATGGACTAAAGTACATTATGATAGCTACAATAGCTTTATTTGCCCTAAATGTTTGCAATATAATGGATTTAATCAAGTAAGTAAGCTGCAATTAAAATTCTAAAGTAGTTATTTCTCCTATTAATTTTCAGGTAGGTGATTATAACAGAATCTTACCAGAGCAGCATGACGAATTACTTAATCAACAAGTGCCACTGATCCAGAAAAATAATGCGTTTAAATTGTCAAATGGATTATGCCATATATGCAATAACAATCAAAAATTGAAAATCTATCAACTGGCAAATTTTGTTCCATTGAATGAAGATATGTTTGATGTAGAAGTAGAGCACTTCCAGTAAGTACACAAATTAGTATTTTTGCATTAAATTCTTTCATAATTGCATGACTGATCACCATTAAAAGTTACTTAAGGTAAAACCTCAACAGCCTCAATGATGAAGCTAGTAACTTAGGCAGGTCAGGATGTACAGAGTTTGAATCTCCACAGGAACAAATGTAGGTACTAGTACTTATCCTCAGTACAACAGTACATCCAGCAACATAATACAGTGGACATACCTACCATGAAAACACATTCAATCAGATTAAAATTACATACAAGAGCTGTACTTTTGACAAACTTAGAAATTAATTTAAATATTTTTTGTGTTCTAAACATTGTATACATTTTTTCATTTGCTAGATTTAGTTGCAGAAGTGAAGATTCGAAGAAGTATCTTTAAATGGAATAATGTGTGGATATCATAATTATTGTTTTTCTATTGCTCCATTTAATGAGTTAGTTTGTGCTCTAAACATTACTACATTTTGACAAACAGTTTAGCAGAACATCTTTTTGATAAAGGGAGAGATCACTTGTAGTTATTTTTATACATCATCTCAATTTTATTGCATTTTTTCAACATCCATAATTTAAGTACAGGGTGGGGCACCACATTCGCCTCGGTTGATTGTTGGAGCATGTGTAGATCGATTAGGAGCACATTCTAAAGTTAAAGTTTATTTTTAAATATACAGGATGTCCCAAAAGAAAGTTACACATCAAACTTATTAAAATTTAAATGGAACACCATGTATATTATTGCATATTTCGATGACGCAAACTAAATAAATGCAAGTTACTGTTACATTCCTTATACCTAGGTTCAATAGTTTCTGAGATATTTAACAATTTTTGAAAATGTAGATAAATATTTAGAATGAGTAAGGTAAAAGCGCCTAATACCGACCCATCAAAAAAATGTGCCTAATACCGATCTAAAACGTTATTTCGAATTCTTTAAAAAGTAGCGCCATATATCACAGATTGGTCAGACGCTAACGGTGCACCGCGCATATTTGTGTCAAACAGTAATTGCATCCTTCTTTAATAGACATAAATAAATCACATTCGGTCAGTAGAGGGGTAGACTTCACGCTGACCGCTAGTTAGCTTGTTCCAGGGATTAGATTAGGTAAGCACACTATTACATGTTTATTGATAAAAATATAACATAATCTGGGAATTTTAAAATAACGACAACATAGTAATATTCTGCAGACATTTTGTCATACGTAAGGTACATTGTTTACCATTGTTTTTTTAAATTCTCTTTAAAAGCTCATAATATAAAATAGGTCGGTAATAGAACCAGTTTTATGTCTATTGTCTAATACCGATTATAGGTCGGTATTAGATAATCTAATACATTATTTTTATTGCCATTTTTCTATTACTTACTCAATATTATTATTGAAAATACAATTTTATTTAGTTTCAGTATTTTTCTTGTAAAATATTAATCTAATTCCGACCCATATAATGTACTTTGCAATATTTACTTTTATTTAGAATTTCTTGTAGTTACATAGTATAATAGTTGTGGTAATAAATCTTAGAAAAACGTAGATTAATTATAATAATAACTTACTAGCAAACATATTGATATGTTAGACGTAACTAATGTAGCACTATTTTTCTTCAGAAATATTTTTTATAAACATAATTTTACATTTTAAGGGGTCGATATTAGATAAATATAAAATGATCACTTAATCTATTACCGTCTAATAGGTCGGTGATAGAGATGAATTTTATCTAATACCGACCTCCATCAAAATGATATGCACTCACCAACACAAACAGTACTTACCTACTTAGAACATTTTGGGAAATATCGTATCTTTAAGTAATATTTGATAAGAGATAATAATCACGTCATTTTTTAATATGAAGAACACCAATGTCATAAAACCACTAAAATAATTTTTTTACCTATTGAAACAGGGGTAGCAAGCGCATACGACCTCATCAGTGCATCATAAGGCTGAAATAAAGTTCTATTACACAGAACTCTTCCATTTTATTTCAGCGTAATGATGCCGACAGCGCTTGCTAATCCTGTTACAATAGGTAAATAATTTTGGACCACTTCGGCAAATGGCCGTCCTCCTTCAATTATAGCATTTCTTCAGATATGGCACCCCAAAAGAAGATGCAATACAGCCAACAAAAACTTCAGTCTGCTTTGGATGCTGTTAATAATGGTATGAGTATATATAAAGCTTCAACTACATTTGGCATACCTAAAACAACATTGAGAGACAAACGTTCACAAAGATATACAAACCTCAAATGTGGGGTTCAGCCAGTTTTGCATGTAGAAGAGGAGATGATCATCGTAAAATGGATCCACCAACTGGGTGAAATGGGTTTCCCAGTTACGAAATCACAGCTAATAGAAAGTGTTACCAAATTAGTAAAGAATTTGGATCGTCAAAATCCATTTAAAGATGGCGTTCCCGGAGATGGGTGGTTCCAGAAGTTTATGGCGAGACATCCAGACGTGTCCAAACGTGTGGATGTAGAGGTAAAGTTACGGAGGAAGCAGTGAAAACCTGGTTTAAAAGAGTAGAAGACTACTTTGTTGTAGAAAACAAAATGGACATTTTTAATGGTGACGGATCTCGTGTGTTTAATTTAGATGAAACGGGTTTCTTTTTATGTCCCAAGGATAAGCAAGTTCTGGTCAGAAAGGGTTCCAAGACTTATACAACAGAATCGCGAACGACGAAAAAGAATGCCTAACTGTACTAGTAAATGTGTCCGCTAATGGTTCGATACCACCACCGTTGGTTTTATTTCCCTACAAGAGACTCCCAAAACATTTACCACCTAGTGTTCCTCAAGGTTGGGGTTTTGGCTACACGGAAAGCGGATGGATGAATGGAGAGGCATTTTTTGAATATATTTCAAATTGCTTTTACCCGTGGCTAAACAAAAACAAAATACAATTTCCAGTAGTGTTGTTTCTTGATGGACATTCATCGCATTTAACATTAGCGTTGAGTGAATTTTGTAAGGAGAAGCAAATTATTCCTGTTGCCCTATTGCCTAATGCAACACATGTCCTTCAACCGCTGGATGTGGCAGTATTTAGGTCGGTTAAAGGTACGTGGCGGACCATAGTGAGTGAATATAAAATAAAAAACGAAGGAGCGAAAATCAAACGCACAGATTTTTCTGGTCTAGTTAAACAATGCTTTGATAGGTGTCTTAAAGTGGATACAATTAAAAAAGGTTTTGAAACTTGCGGACTTTTTCCTTTTTCCTCAAGCAAAATTGATTACTCAAAGTTATTGAAAAACCCTGGTGATACACTACCAAATACAAGAGACGAATTCTGTGTCGAGAAAGAAACGCAAAATGAAGTGGCGATCACATTTAAAAAGCATTTTGAAGATAGGTTATCGTCTAGTATTCTAGAGTCGTTTAGATCAACAACCGATCAATGGACTGGAGATCCGACACTTAAAGAATTATTTTGTTACTGGAAATCAATCCAAAGCGACACAAATGAAGATGTTTTTGAATTTAATGACACTACTTTAGTTAATAATATAGATGAACATCTCACTGATAACTGGGATATGTTAGAGTTTGAGGTTCAAGATAATGGTAGTCTGGCAATGTGCAATGTCGAAAATATGCAAAGTGAATCAGCACCTTCTTCTTCAATACTAGTTACGTTATATTCTACGGCCCACAACCAGTCCACACCCAATCGGTGTACACCCAACCAATCTACGTCTGAATATAAGGAAAGTGAATTAGAACCCTCTTGTTCGACATCAGAAATATTTGATGCAGAAAACAATTTATCCACTCCTGAATACCTGCAAAATGAACCAGTACTGTCTTGTTTAACACCAGAAGTGTTAAATAGTGTGGCAAATAATTACTTTACTCCTGAACCTCTTTTAACTAATGATAAACATATAGTTTCCGAATTCATTGACCAAAATAAGTCACAATATTTGTCTCCGCATACGTCAACTTCGGATGCAAGAATTAAAAGAAAAATAGACGAAGTAACTGTTGGCGACAATAAAAATAACAAAGAAAATTCTTCACCGCATTTGCCAACCCCTTTTAAAACATCGTTTTTTTATCCTAAGAGAGTCGAGCAAGAAGCCAAGAAGAGAGTTACAAAAAAGATTACCCCGATTGTAACTATCACAGATGAATATATCGAATATCAGCGAAGAATTGATTTGGACAAAGAAAAAAGATTGCAAGTAAAAATAAGCAAAAAGAAACGAAAAAGGTAAATAATAATGTCCAGAAATCTACCACAAAGAAACAGTTAATTGACGAAGATATTTTAGTAGAAGGGGAAGCTAGAAATTTGCAGGTAAAAACTAAAACTCCTAAAACGAATGAATCAAATACAAAAAAACATTTTTTACAGAATATTGAGGACAACAATTATCAAAAAGGGGATTATGTCATCGTAACATACCAAGAAGAATTATTTCCCGGAGTTATTAATGAAGTTCAGGAAGATGGCGTAGTAGTTAAAGCCATGGAATCTTCTGGTAATAATTGGAAATGGCCCAAAAGGGACGATGTGTTGCAATATGCTCTTGATGATATAATAACTAAAATCAAACCCCCAAAATTGATAAATAATCGGGGTATATACTCCGTACCTGAAATAGATATTTATAAAAAGAGTCTGAAATAGGTTTTTTAGTATTAGTGTTGATTTATTTTTTTTCCAGATTAGGATTTTAAATTGTTTTTAAGAATATGTGTTGTTTTTTCTATGGCAATGTTTAAAACTTCATATATTTTCATATCAAATTTTTTTTTAAATTATTTTCTAGAAAAAGGTTTTCCTTTACATTATGCGTTTTTCGAAAATAAGACTGAATTTTGAATTATTGTTTTTCTTTATTTTCCTATTTAACTCCTTTATTTCACAGTCGGTAATAGAACTAAAATAATCGGTAATAGAAATTACCGACACATGAGGGTCGGTAATAGAACCAACCGGGAATTTTGATTTAAAGTTAATTTTTTACTTTTGGGGTATTAAATTGTTAGAAAAATGAATCAAAATTCAATATCAGACTAGTAATAAACCTTACTAATACAAAATTAAACAAAAACAAAACAGTGTATTCTTATTTTGAATGGTCAAAGACGATGTGTGCTTATGTAGACCGGTAATAGGCGCTGTTACCTTACCTGCTGTGCGTATTAATTTATGCGTTTTAAGTTGTATTGTTTCATTAGCAAAACCATTACATCTAATGCTGAAATAAAGATGCTTTCTAAGAATTATACAGGGTGGTTAAAATGTTACCTCTAATTGTGGGTACCATTAATGCTCAATAACTTGCTTATTTTAAATGGAACATCCTGTATCTAACATCGTCATTCGATTTTAATTCTATTTCTCTTTTAAATGTTATTAAGGTTCCCTATACCTATATATCTCTTATAGTTTCTTTGTAAAAGTCAATTTAGTGTTTTAATTGGCGACTATGTACTAAAAATTTGGTGAAATCAAGGTAGCTTTGACATGATGGCAATAATTTCAGATATTAATTTTGTCTAATTTATTCGTGAAAGTAGGTAGTGGTGCAATTAGTATGCAGTCGTAACGTGCGTAAATCATCCCATGTAGATTTATTTAAGTATTGAAAATGACGGACTTTAATTTGAGTGATATTCTTTGTTTTTGTCTTTGTTTTCTTTTGTATTAAGTTTATGGTGAAAATTTGTATGTAATAAGAAATGTGTATTGGTAAATTTTTGTTTTGTTTCCAATAAATATGAAGCAACGTCCAATGCGCCACTGCCTACTTTTCACGAATAAATTAGACAAAATTAATATTAGAATGTTAAATGTTAGGCTGTTCTATTTCAAATCAGCAAATTATTGAGCATTAATGGTACCCACAGTTAAAGATAAGATTTTAAGCACCCTGTATAATTTTTAGAGAGCATCTTTATTTTAGCATTAGATGTAATGGTTGTGCTAATGAAATAATACAACTTGAAACACGTAACTTAAATACGTACGCCAGCTACTTATTCTAAATATTGATCTATATTTTCAAAAATTGTTAAATATCTGAGCAACTGTTGAACCAAGGTATTGGGAGTATAACAGTAACTTGCCTTTATTTAGTCTTCGTCATCGAAATAAGTAATATTATACATGGTGTTCCATTTAAATTTTGATAACTTTGATGTGTAACTTTCTTTTGGGACGTCCTGTATATTTCAAAATAATTTTAGAACGTGCCCCCAATGGGCAATAGACATGCTCCAACAAAAAGATTTTGAATATGTGTTACAGTTTTTTGTATATCAACTGAGGCGAATGTGGTGCTTCACCCTATATAACATATAATACTTATATGCTGTTGATTCCAGCTGTATAGTGTTATATAAGATTAAAACTGGTATCATTAATAATGATAAAATTAATCTAGACCGTATAAAAAGGAACGACTAACGTTGTTTAAGGTATACACTATCGCTCACCGCTGGGCCAAGAGAGAACATTTAAAGTACAATAACTTATAGCATTTTATTTGCGTTAAGAATATTTATATTACTGCAAAATAATCTTAATTTTCTACGCAATCAATGAAGGTATTTCGGAAAAGAATTACAATCAAACATATTATGAAAGCAAATTCCTAAATGCGATTTTGAACATCGGCAGTTAATTACGGGTAACACTCACAATATTTTCAATAGAGGCGATAGAGTAGGTCAAGTTTTTAGACCAATCGATCTTTAAAGCCCCACAACACCCTTCCTAACACCAACAAATTTTACATGTTATTGTGTTGATTATTATAAATTAAATCAGTTTGCGCCTGACAATCATCGTTAAAGGTGCTACAAAAATTAATCATACTGGACAAAATGACCGGTGGTAGGTCGATCAGTTTGCAATGTGTACCACAATAATTACGCTGTATCAAGAGGGATGTAGCAAACAAATAGCAGAAATATTGAATATATAAAAAATAATTGTAAAATACATAATTCGTAGCTTTAGACATACAGGCCAATTAAGAGATCGTATAGCTCCAGGCTTGTCCTAAATAACTAAATAACAGAAACAAATTTAGGCTACAGGAAGGAAATTTATACGCGCGGATAACCGTACCTAAACCTCTTCTTCATAGGGTTAGTCGACTAAAAAGGTTACAGTGGGCACAATTACATCGAAATTAGTTGGTAGAATAATGGCCCAACGTTCTGTGGACTAATTAAGCGAAATTTGAGCTGTTCAATCAATAAAGGGGATTTTTTGGAGACCTTCGGAGAATAGAAAACATCTTTCCGAATGTGTTGCACCAACAAACAAACACTGTTCTATTTAGTTTTCGATTGTGGCTACTTCTGCTATTTGAGGACATATACGTTGCATAGAATTCCAAGTATAATGCAAGTATAATACAATATGAAAGTGAGTTATTGGAAATCATGGTATTCTGTCCAGTTTAGGTAGTTGATTAAAATTTGGTGATTATAGAGAACAATAATCCAAAAAATAGTGGCCAGATATGCAAAAAATGATCTTGATGAGCAGTAAAAAAATAATATTTTGAAAATCATGACTTGGTCACCCCAAAACCCCGACCTTAACTCTATAAAGTTGTAATGCGACGAATTAGATCGAAAAATGCGAACTGTGACGCTTACTTCCAAAAAAGGAAGAACCAATGTTTTTTTTCGTAATATTGTAGTAAACTTTATTCGTATAGGAAGGTGGTCACTTCATACATAAAACTTTACTTGTTTTTAATCTATTTAATCACTTTACATAACTTCATAAAATAAAATACGTTCTAAGCATCGCGCCATTGCGCCATAAGTATCATACTTAACACATAAGGGTACATAATAAGTGTAACCGACTAACTTCATAAAACCAGTCACAAATTTGAACATAAGCGCGGGAGATTCAAAAATCAAAGCTACAATATAAAATATTATCTTATTTTTTTAATAGGAGATATTTTTTTGATTAAGTTCAATCCATTTTTTTATGTTTTTTAATTTTCACGCTTAGCCAAACTTCGATCGGTGTACGATGTGTTATGCTTGATAATTGATATCGATATATGTATATACTACATATGTTAATCTTTTTCATTTTATACTACTTATATTGAATTCAATTCTAGATGTCTAATCAAAAAAGTTAGACGGAATTATTTTTTCCATAAAAAATACATAAAAATATATTTATATAATAGCAATGGTTTAATAAGTGTAATGCCAGTAGGATTTATATTTTACTGAAAAGATTATAGATAACTATTTATATAGGTAATTCCATCCTACTGCTGCTATGAAAAAACACCTGCATTAGGCTTCAACAAATTATTCATCAGATTTAGAAGCCAAATAGGATTTGCATTTCAAGTTTTTATACCAGAATTAAAACATGTGATTATCATAATAATTATTTGATAATTTTATCGAAATTATATAAACAGTAAAGATAATCATTAGGATGTAATTTTGAATCAATCATAAAATTGATGGCATACTTATATTCAGTTCCAATACTAATTGTGCAGTGCACTTGCAAGAGTATGAACTTGTTATTCTATTCTTTAGGGTATATATTATATAACTTTCCACAATAAAACCGCAAACAACTAATACACAAATGGAATTACAAATACAACTACACTACAGAAAATTGCTGCTCAATTGTACTGAAATATAATTATTTAACGGCAGAAGAAATCGCGATAGATATACATATGTTCTCGATTTTATCGCGAAGTTATTGAGTTACTAAACTTGTATACCTTCCTATCACCCTAGCTCTAATCACATGTTGTTACAGGCCAACTAGTTTATTGAATCTTTTTTATATAAAGGAGAGGAAACATGTTGCATAGACGCACTTTTGGATTGTGGCTTGTATTAAATTCATACTGACAAAAAAAAACCTTCCTCTCTGTCGATTAATAATCCACACTGGTATTCACCCTCGTGCTTTTTTAATATAGTGCCGTTTAAACTATCTCTGGTCTCTTTCTCTATTCTCAATTATGCGACGTATTGCTTTATAAGCATGCAACCATTGCTCTTCCACATTGGTATTCACTCTCACGCTCCTTTAATGTGGTGCCGTTTCAACTATATCTGGTTTCTTTCCATATTCTCAATTATGCGACGTATTGCTTTATAAGGATGCAACAATTGCTCTTCCGATTCTACTAAGATTGGTGGTTTGCGGCACTTTCGTTAACACACTTTGCTTTGTTTTTTATTCTTGTTCATAAAAACAAAAGTTTTATTTTCTCCATAAAAGTAATCCTGAGAACTTAGGCCAGAAGATCTCACCGACCATTCACAACTTTGCTATCATCAATTCCGTGGTTTGACATTCTTGTGTTAATTAATTTCCCACAATTATCGCATTGCGAGCCGATGAGTTGTTAAGGTGCCACCATAAATTACAAAATTTAATAAAGCATTGTTATTTAAGAAGTTCCATACGTATATCTTAAGAAAATTTAGTTGTCTCCACATTTGTTTCTATATATGTACATAACTGGACTGATGAAATGATTTTCCAAAATGCCTATCCAAATGTTTAACTGAGAGCGATCTTTTCTTCTAACTTTTTTCTCTTGAATTTTGTACCTTCGAGTAGAGTTCCATATTTATGTTCTAGATTCCCGATTTGATAAATGTTGGTTTGCAAAACCAGATAATTTTGCTTAAAAAATCTTCGTGACTACCAAATGCCCCAAATTATCATCCAATAGTAAACTGCAACTAACATAGAAATCATATGGTTTCACTTATTTCGATGTAAAGTTCATCATACTCGAGTCTAGGGCTGGCACCACTCCCCGTCGTCGGTGTACGATATCATTCTATTACTTGTCAACGTAATAAAAACATTTGCCAATTTAGTATTTCATGAGTATACGTATTTCACTTAAAATTACATAGTAGTATTTATTATACGTACATAGTATGTATGTATAATACTTGTAATATTTACGCCTTTATGTCGTTTGTTTTGCGTGTGATATTAGGTGACTTGGTCAAACATTGCCAGCAAAGAAACGCTTTTGTATTTTCTTTTGTGTCTAATATAGACTAGCGCAATTATCTATCAATTTGAACTATATCAACAGTGCCGCATTTCTGCTTTCACACGTACAGTAGAAGAAACAAGTTTCCTGCCATTGTATGTAAGTAGGACGCTCTTTACTGAAAATGCACGGGTATTTTCTTGGCTTAGTATACCTACATGGACTCTACGTGGCACAGATATCTTTTGTATGCATACTAGGACAACAAAATTCCCGTAAGATTTGAGCAAGAAACCTATCGCGCACTGGCAGGATACTTTTTTTTCAGTTGTACCGTATGTATATCATTCTAAATCGGTCAAAATGTCTTAGATGTACTATTCTTTTATAATAATCACAATATCAGCTCCTACGTTTCGTGCAAAAGAAGCCACTATTTCCGCTGTTGCTGTATATCATATTGCACAAAGCGTGTTTACCAAAGATAGACAAATATTCTTCACTTCTAACGGCCGTAAATGTTTACTGTGGGTTGATCATTGTGCTTTGTGTGAGGTCAAGCCACCTGCTGTAAATAGAATCACCCTTCTTTTGTGTGAAAAACGGGTTTATTTGCCAAGTAAAGCAACAATGTAATTCGAAGCGACTTTTAATCACTTATTTAGACAAACATAAAAGGATTCATTTCTAATGATTCACACTTTAAATCAAAATGTTTGGATGGCTGTACACTTACACGCTTGTCTTGCTGCTATAAGAAAATTTTCTATAGTTTAGGAGAGCTACCACATTGCCCCTTAACAAAGCAAACTTTGTTTAAAAAAAACTGATACGCGATATGTATTGTTGCTAAAAATTGTTTGTCTAAATTCTTAGGAGGAAAGCTTAAAAATTTAGATAAAGAGTGTTTATCAATAATACAGACTGCATGTCCAGTTTTTAGTAATTTGTTTAAATATTCTATGGATAATCTAATTTGGACAATAAACGCTTACATGCACACACGATTTTACAATAGAAAGATAATTGAAATAAAATGGTTTTTACACTTTAGATTAAGATCGATTTTCAGGAAGCACAATAAACTGAAGGAATGTACGAGGTTTGTCCAAAAACTTTTCAAATTGTCATGTTAACTGCCATGTTATACCTAGTGGCATTCTTTAGAAGCGAAACGAGGCATAAGTGCAGTCTGTGAAATAGTAAAAAAAAGTGATGATAGAGGAAGCAACGATCTAATATTAAGTTTTAAGTTAAGATCGGAACGACGCTCAACTCATCAGACGATAAGAATATTATTACTGTTCGAGATCTGTAGTTCGTGGAAATCGTCGATTAACTATGCGAGAGTTTGCTCACGAAATTTTGTCAGAAAAACTTGGCATGTATCACGTCTCAGAAAAACTAATGCCACGATTGCTCACAAGCGGGTAAATTGAAAACGATGTACACGGTGTAAACATTATCGAAGAATTGCTTAATTGTGCTAACAGCTACAAAAAGTTGACAGGTGACAAAACTTAGGTTTACCAACATGACGTAATCGTCACAAAGGGACGGGCAACATTCACCACGACCGAAGAAAGCACGTATGAATAGCTCAAACAAGAAGTCAATGTTGATTGTTTTCTTCGACTATTATAAAATTGTTCATAAAGAATTCGTGCCACAAGATCAAACAGTCAACAAGGAGTTCCACGTGGAGGCGTTTATGAAAAATATGCAATGTAAGAAGACTGGACTGTCGAAAAACAAGAGCCAATTTTTGGTCGATAAAGAAATTGACATTCTTCCCCGTCCTCCATACTGATGCTGATGTGCTCCAGCAGGCATTCCTATTTCTAAAGTATCGCTTTGAAAGCACACTATTTTTAAAGTGGGAGAGATATTCAATAGAAATCGGTGGCACGCCTACGAGACATCACATCAAATGTGTTCCAGGAAGCATATGAACAATTGACGAGACGGTGGAAGCGGTGTACAACAAGCAAGAGGAGTACTTGGAAGAATACAAACATTTGTAAAGTTGAAAGCATTCTAATAAAGTTTCTAGGACGAAAGTTCAGTGTTTTTGAAAACAAAACCTTGACAAGAAACTGTTAGGAATAAGTCTTACTTAACTAATTATGTATATATTATTTTTTAGGAAGCAATTGGAAAAAGCCTATAAGTTATGCCCAAGATGTGAACAAGTAGTTAAAAATGTCGTTACAACGCAAAACAAGTGGTTGCTGGGAATAAAAATTAATATTTTAAAGACGAAAGGTCTATCCTTGCTTGATCTTAACAGATCCACAAACTCACTATCCAAAACATCCAAACAATCGTATTTCCTGTATTTCCTAAATCTCATGTTAATATTATTTGCTACTTTAATACTAGTTATTGCATTTACAAATATAAGCATAACGCCAAATAATGTTAATAAACAAATCATTAGCTACGTACTGTCGTATCTTTCGCCAATAACAAATTTTATAAGTAATAGTTGTCTCGTCCATACACTTCCGGAATACCTGGATTTTAATATTTATCTTAATGATTATTTGAATTCCTCAATTTTAAGATTTGATAGCATCATTCAAAGTAATGTAACAACACTGGCAAATTTTACTAATATAGATATTACCGCCTTAAAATCCCTATATCTTAACAGGCCTCATATAAACTTACTATGTACAGTTGGAATGTTTTTTCAAATAACTTCAATGTTTTTCAACAACAATGGCTTTTATCAGAATATCAAGCAGCTACTTTTATGGTGCTGGTTGCTAGGAATGACGTGGTATCAATACATCGGCGAACTTCCACTTGCTTCGTATGCTCTCCAAGTAAGTATAGAAGTATTAGATGAATTTCATTGTTCTTATATACACAGTGTGGCATGTTTTGTGGGTATGTAATTCCATTAGTAGCATGTTATAAAATCATTTTGAAATGCTGGTTCAAAAAAGTTACACGAGTAGGTAAACTATAGGCGCATCAGACCAGTCAATCGACGTGGACATGCTGTATAAGCTGTAGTTTTGACAGCTAAAACCTGTGTAAAACCAGCAAATCGTCATAATTATGACAGTTTGACAGGTTTTAGCTGTCAAAACTACAGCTTATACAGCGTGTCCACGTCGATTGACTGGTCTGATGCGCCTATAGTTTACCTACTTACACGTCACAGTGGAGAAATTAAATATGCTCAAAAATGTATTAAGTATAGGTTAATGTTTCCATAAAAAACTACAATATTATGTACTAATTTATTAATCAAATATATAGGATTTTTGTCCTTGTGCCTAATATCTAATTTATTGCCATAATATTGGCCATTTTATTTTTAACTCGTGCTTCTTCTTCTTACTTTTTTTTCATCTAATTTTCACGCTTCATTCCTAATTATTTCTTACTGCACTACGTTGACAGTTAAAAGTGAATTGCGTAAATAAAAAATCAACTGTTTGTCGTGATAGTCGAGTCAATATTGTATTACTAAAAAAGGGATGTCATTTGATAATGCATTTTTAAAGATATGCCAATTGTTGATCGGATATTACAAATAAGCAGATGAAAAGTTGGATTTTTACATCGTCATCAATAATCATTAGATACTCTAATATTTTCTTTTTTAAACTGAAATATAGTATACTACCGAAAAATTCAAAGAAAAAGATTGGCCTTGATATTCAATGACACTTTATCCTTTAGACCGAGGCACAAATTCGTGTGCTTTTGTAGAATGAAAATGGTTTTATCTTTGACATTTTCATGTATTTCAGCGATGCTAATTAAAAATTAAATAGCATTATTATGCATATTCTGTACTACACAATCGCCCGTTATTCATTTCATCTTTTACTTCAAATGCAAATGTTCCTTGCGCACATTTTATCTCTGCACGCTAAAAGGCTTTTTTTTTACTGTAGTTTACAATATGATGCGAACTAATAATGATTTGTTTTAAGCAAATTAACTAGCATTTAACGAATATTTATAGAAACCTTTGTTTCAGGTTCTAATCAGTGCCTATATAATATACACATTTTTCACTAACAGTCATAATCACAAACATATTAAAAAGATGCAAATCCGGAAGAGGAACAGCAGCGTCTTAGTAGGCAACAAATGTACATACAAAAATGATTTATCCGATCAAGAAGAGGACATAATAAGCAATCTCTCCTCTAATGAATACTCATCTGTCGTTAATTCAACGTTAAAATCCAAACAATATCAAAATGAAACCGACACTGCCGAATCAGACTGCTCCTTCGAATCACTGAAATCGAAATATACGTTCATTCACAATCCTTTCAAAGAGCCTCCACCAAGAATTCGTTCACCTACTGGCTCTGTCAAATCGGATCATATATTTGGTAAACTGCCAAGTTTTCAATGCCAATTGACCTCCTCACCTGTGCCATTCAAAGATTTAAACAATAGAAAGAGTGATCTTGACAGTGTATCATTTATACGCTCTGGTTCTGTCAACAAGAATAATATATCGTTTAAAGATTTATGTCATACAAATAATCAACTATTTATTTGTAATAAAAACCCACCTAATTCTAAAAGTGGCTTTGTTTCTACTTTTGATTTAAATGCAAGTTTAGATAATTTACATTTGGGCAAACGGAATATAAATATGAATACATCAAAAAAGGTTCCTATTACACTGTTGAGGAATAGTATTTCACGACCAATATTATCACCACCCAAATTCGTATGTGTTGCGCATAGCTCGTGGCTAAGTGACAATAATTCCTGGAAGAATTTTAAAGATACGAATTACGAAAGTGCAAACTTTAGCAGCTCGTCAAGTCAAAGTTCAGGGTTTATATCCCAGACTAACGAGTATCCAGACTTGAAATTGTTTTCCGCATTCTTGCCGCAGAAAAGGACGTCTTTAAATGATTGTGGCTCCCTAACTTCAGAAATACCCCTTACCAAGACAAACTAAATACATGCAAGGATAATCAAAGTTTATGGCGAGAAGATGTAAGAGAATCTCTAGGTATAAATGAGACAAAACACTTATTCAAACCTATTCAAAATAACAGAATCGATAATAAGCCACCCTATCAAAAAATTCATAATGTAAATACATCGTTAGGACAATTTACACCGTACATGTATAATTCAACGTGATATTTTGAATTTCTACAGATTTGTAGATTTAATTATCGTCTAAGCTAATGTACTAATAGTTTGTATTAAGTTCGTCACTATTGTGTGATGTAATAATATTATGAAGTACGAATAACTTTATTGCAAAAAAATTGTAGTACAAACGAATTGGATATAATTATTTGTGTGTGATTTTAATTTGAAATTGTGTATATAAAATGAAAGAAAATTTAAAACTATACAACACTTACTCATTTATACATACTGCCATTTACGTGTTAATGACATTAACGAAATATTAATGTATAAAATTTTATATGAGGCAAATTTCTGTAAAAGTTTGTAACGTCAAATTATAAAAGAAATACATCATTTTTTAAAAAAGTAGTAATGGAAAACTTTACTTAAAATAGTAATCCTATATCCCATCATGTACTCAATATTTGCGATACATATACAGGGTCCGGCAACGAAGCGGGGACGGAAGATTACACGCTTATTTGAAAGTTTGTCAAATATTTAGTCATCGGATATTCTTCCGCACCATCAAGTGCACGTTTTAAAAATATTTTGTTTTATACAGGGTGTTCCAGATGGAAATGCCAGACTAAAGTTGCATTTTTTAAATGGAACGCCCTGTATATTAATAGAGAAAATGATCCGCGCTTGAAAGCTGGTTACAACGATATAATGTTGTATCGGTCTAAAGTTGATAGTTTCTGTGTAAACAATGATTTTAGTTGATAAATTGATACATTTCAGTAGGCTATTCTGCATAGGGAAAAACAAAAGATTCGAAACCAACAGAGTAGAATATTTTTTACTAGTATGGACTGTCGTTACTATGTGAAATAAATTCTGCAGCTGTTCACAATTTTGTAAAATCGAATAAATTTCGAAATTTTTAAATGGAACACCCTGTATATTTTTTGCTCATTGGAAAACCCTTTTACTACGCTTTCTATTGATACCTCATTTGATGCACCTAGGATGGATTATTTTCTAATTATTTCTTCTTAAAGTTGGATTAATGAGAAATGCTTATATTTTTAGTAGCTAATTTGCACTTCAAACCTACTGTAAGATTGGATATTCAACAAATAATCCATAAATGGCCTATAACAAGAAGAAACTCCATTTAGTATGAGAAACAATTGATTTTCATTTAGCGGTGAAAGCAAACATTAAATTAATATAAAGTAATATAGCATTTTCAATAGATTCACTGCTGATCAAGTTATCTGGTGTTTTAAGCTTGTATACTTAATAACCAAGTTGTAAAAAATTTCGTTTTGTGTTATACAGTATTTCGTTCAATCTTTAAAAGCAATTGATATTTTGTACAACTTGGTTATTAGTATACAAGCTTAAAACTGACACCTTTACTTTATATTAAATTAATGTTACCTTTCACCGCTGAGTGAAAATCAATCGTTTCTCATACTAAATGGAGTTTCTTCTTATTATAGACCATTTATGGATTATTTGTCGAATATCCGATCTTACAGTAGGTTTGAAATGCAAATTAGCTTCTAAAAATACAAGCATTTCTCATTAATTCAACTTTAAAAAGAAATAATTAGAAAATGATCTATCCTAGATGTATCAAATGAGGTATCAATAGAAAGCGTAGTAAAAGGGCTTTCCAATGAGCAAAAAATATACAGGGTGTTCCATTTAAAAATTCGAAATTTCTTCGATTTTACAAAATTGTGAACACCCTGTATAAAGCGAGCAGTTGCAGAATTTATTTCACATAGTAACGACAGTCCATACTAGTAAAAAAATTCTACTCTGTTGGTTTCGAATCTTTGGTTTTTCCCCTATGCAGAATAGCCTACTGAAATGTATCAATTTATCAACTAAAATCATTGTTTACACAGAAACTATCAACTTTAGGTCGATACAACATTATATCGTTGTAACCAGCTTTCAAGCGCGGATCATTTTCTCTATTAATATACAGGGTGTTCCATTAAAAAAATGCAACTTTAGTCTGGCATTTTCATCTGGAACACCCTGTATAAAACAAAATATTTTTAAAATGTGCACTTGATGGTGCGGAAGAATATCCGATGACTAAATATTTGACAAACTTTCAAATAAGCGTGTAATCTTTCGTCCCCGCTTCGTTGCCGGACCCTGTACATACATTATATACATATATTAAATAGTATCCGGTACTCCCTCAACTTAACCGACAGCCAAAACAGTTCCACCAAAATAGTTCTAAATAAAACAAAATAATTTAATATTTTTGCATTTTAAACTACTATGTTTAGTATATTTTTACTGCATATTCAAGCATATTTTGTACAAGTATATATTGATATTCGAAGATAATGTTTCTGTTATTTCTTATAAGGGTCTAATGAAATTAGAATTTTTGAACGATCCAAAGTATAAGATAATATTGAAACTGCGACACAAATGTATGCATCAAATGTGCAAAATTACTTTTTCTTGTTTCATCCCTCGCGTAATTATTACGGTTAATTTCTAAAACTTGAAAATAATTAAGTACTCTTGAACTAATATTAATGTAGCCGAAAAAAAAATATTCGTGCGATGATATGTGTATATGTAAAATTCAATGAATAAAAATAAAAGCCCAAACCTTTCAAATGTCCAAACAACTTCCAGTCTAGATACCACACATATTTTATTGTATGTGTGAGTCATAAATAAACTCGGCAAAGAAAAGGAAGGTTCAGTGCAGTACGGAGAACCGTATGGCAGGGTGAACGGCATGGCACGGAACCTTGAGCATCCGTATCAAAGCACACTTGCACTGCAACACTATTATTATACTGGTCGTTGTGAGTGCTTATCAGTACACACATACGTAGGAGATGTCGCATTTAGGTACATTTCGGACACGGCGTATTTTGAAGAAACTGGAAAACGTAATAGCGAGTATACCTGATTTGCAATATGAAGGTGATATAATTAAATGTGTAAGGTGCGACAACTATTTGACGTATACCAGCAGGTGGAATTGTGAACGCTACCTAAATAGTATAAACCAGTGTTCTGCAATTCGTGGCAAGGATACAGCGAACAACTAACATATCATATAGCTGTTTGTTTTATTCTATATAATCTATCATTCACTTTACTAGACCAAAAAGCATTTGTCTCCTTCTGGAGCAAGTATTCCGATTATACATTATCAGGTCGGATATCGATAAGAAACGTTATGCCATTTACTCGTGACTACGTTGAAAGGAAAATTAAAGCAGAATTGAAACATAAAAAATTGTGGTAATGTGTGAACGAAACAACCGATCGACAAAAAAATTCTGCCCTGAATGTGATGGTACGTACAATGGAAGAATTGGAACCGTCACCCTCTATCTTACTTGCTTCCAAAAGAGTTACAAAACGTATTAGCGATGAAATTTTAAAAGTGGTGTTGAGCGCATTGAACAAGTTTCAGCAAACCAACTTTTAATGTTTGTGAGTGAGGGTGCCACTAACATGCTTTCCTTTGGCAGATCTCTTTAAGAAGAGAGTGACAATCTGTTACATGTAACATGTGAAATCCGCGCTTTAAACCTTGTAGCGCAATTGATGTCTCAATGTTATTCACGAGTAAATGCTTTAATAGTTCATACAAAGGCAGTGTTTCTAAAGTCCCCAAAACGTACAAAAAATGTTCACGGACCGTGTCCCAAAGTGTCTGAACCACTACAGCCGATTACTACGCGCCGGGGAATATTATCAGAGGCTGCGTTTTACTACTGCGAACATTTTGACGATGTAAAGAAGGTAGTTTCACAACTCGATCCCAGACGCGCCGAAGCTATCAAGAAAAGCCAGAAAATGTTTCAAGATAGTCAGGTAAAAAGTTAGTTATAAACTTTTTGCAAGAACTACTATGCATTAGCGTAGGAAATTGAAAAATTACAAAATCATTCGATGTCGTTTGTGGATTCTGTTCAAATTGTGGATATTGTTCACTTACACCTATGTGCGGCGGAAGGCGAAAAATATCAGTGTGTAATACGAAAATTTGAAAGTGTTATTGACAAGGATTGAGATTTTCTTATACTACGACAAATTTGTGAAGGTGCGTCGAAAGATCCATCAAGTTGTCATAACGATTACTTCAAATTTGCAAGTATAACATCGCTCCGATGTGGAACGGTCATTTTCATCATTAAAAAATACTTACCTTACTTAAATACCGTACTATTGGTTGCTATGTGCAACAAAACGGTAAGTAATTTACTTACCGTTTCACTGAATGGTAAGTTGTAATGTTTTTAATAGGTCTTCTATGGTTCGAAGAGACTACTCTGAATGAAACCCATTCATAATCCTTGTCTCTATTTATTTATCGTATTTAGACTACATATTCTACTGAACTATTCGACCGCACTACTTATCGAATCTATCTATCTATATATAACTATATCTTCTAAAAATATACTACTTATATTTATAAATGACTGATTTTGCTATTGTAGCGAAACTGCTAGTGGAGCGCTTTTTGTGTGTCATTGCTGGTGTACCATTGACCACTTATATTTGCTTACATGACAAAACCTACTTATGTATGTACAGTGATGTGCTTTAGTACTGACTCATCGCTCGAGGGCAGTCGGCTTTATATCATCGTACATAAGGGTTAAATTTATAAAGTTTTATGGCACTTTGAGTCAGTACTAAATCACATCACTGTACATACTTGTACCTGTTACTTCATCTGTAACCTACATAGTTATTGTGTTTGTTTAAAAATGGTACTTTTCCACTACACCTACCTCGCTACAATAGAAAAATTTTAATATACTAATATTTATATTAAAATTTTTCTTACATACAATCTCAATACTATGCTACACTTACAACTAACTTATATTCTATCAATTGTACTTTTCCCTGCACTTGAACTTTATTGTTTTTCAGTTATTCTATTCACAATATTTTTTCACTCGGTTCTTGTGCACTGTCACTAACTTATTTTTATTCTTAAAGTTACATTTGGTTCATCTGATTGTATTACTTTATACGGTCCATTGTACAAGGCCTCTAGCTTACTACCTGTTTCATTTTTTATTAACACTTTATCACCATACTTATAACAAATATTACTACAACTAATGTCTAGTCTATCTTTTCTTTTGGTTTTAGATTTTATCAGGTTATTTCTGGCATCTTTCCATGCATTTTGTAATCTATACTTTAGTTCAATAGGATAATTATCAAGTATTGTTGCTAACTGTGGAGATTGCCAACGCTATAAACACTTGCGAGCTCATAAAGAACCGTTGACAGTTACCACTACCGCATCATCAGCTTTTCACAAAATCTGTTTAGACATAGTAGGACCGTTAAACCAGGACAATGAAGACAATAGGACTGATCACCCTGCAGTTGTTGAATTGTTAAAGCAACCAAAAGATTCTGTAGAGCTTACACATTTAGGAAAAAACGAAGATGTAAAAGTAAACAAAAATTGCATACGAGTAGGTAGTTTATTATACGACGCACAGTCTCAAGTTATATACATTAAGCTAGTTATTTCCCTGCGAATCAGTTTCTTCGTTGATTGTCTGCTGCAACGCCATATGTATGTACACTCTCTATTGCTCCCAAAATTAAGGCTGTGTTCCGTAAATATAATATTGTAACCGTGGTTTTGGTAATCCTGAAAATCGTACATTTACGGAACTCGGTTATCTGAAATTGGTACATTCAGTTTTTACCAAACAAACCGCTATTCAATTACGGTTACTGCTGGTTTGTTTTTGTTTGACAAGAAAACAGTATGGAGGTTAAGCACAACATTTATAAAATAAACTATATTTATCGATTATATTGAACTATTGGCTTTTTCTTATAGAACATTGATAAAATAACATGTGCATACTGTTCGTATGTACCTATAAATCGCAATAATATAGTTTTGTTTTCCATTGTAAAGTCTAAACAGCTGATGAAATTGATCAAATCATACCGACATCGTTTCGTAAATATTTAGCACGGAAATGTACCGCAACCAACCACGACCAAGACCTTGGTATCTCATGTTCGGTTCATGGGTATGTTTCTCTCGGTGGAAGGGGTAAACATTCGAATAGTTTTTCGTCTTTACATCCGTGCGCTGTAAGTCGTAGTAACCATAGCAACCGCGCGAAAACTTTAAAATAATGTGCAGGTGCCGCACAGCCGCTAGTTAATTGCGCCAGTTTGCGTTGAAAACATGTTCGTATATTTGTTAGATGCGAGAGTTTAAGTATTGCGTATTTAGCTTACAGACTACTATTTACAACTCTCCTGTATAATAATGTATTATGTAATAAATTTATGGCAACTTGTTTGTTTCAAAATATATTCTCGGTATATTTTGAAACAAATTGAAGTTTCCATAAATTTATTACATGATTATATAAAAATTATGTTATATATAAAATTCAAGCTACCCGCCATTTCTTATGCTAGTTCGTCGGCTTTACACCAAGTCGCCACCATACCAAATGTCCTACCCCTCCACGAGAGAAACACCTCTATATTCTTCTCTATGGTTCGGTTTACGGAACACAGCCTAACATTGCCAAAATTGCCGCTAATACTTCCCATAATCCGAGGGTGATATGATTCAGTCCAGTTGTACCACCGCTGTTGCCTGCTTGAGCGATGATGATTTCCTCTTTCTTTTTTTGATTGATTAGTGCCCATTTTTTTTTTCCACAATTTTATTTTTATTTTATATTTCCTTTCGCAGTCTTACCATCCTCTGATCCGCACTCAGGACTGGCAGGATCGCCATGTAATGTTTTTAATAGGTCTTCTATGGTTCGAAGAGACTACCTACTAAACCCATTAATAATCCTCGTCTCTGTTTATCGTATTTAGACTACATATTCTACTGAACTATTCGGCCGCACTACTTGTCGAATCTATCTATCTATATATAACTATATCTTCTAAAAATATACTACTCCTTATATTTATAAATGACTGATTTTGCTATTGTAGCGAAACTGCTAGTGGAGCGCTTTTTGTGTGTCATTGCTGGTGTACCATTGACCAGTTATATTTGCTTACATGACAAAACCTACTTATGTACAGTGGACAGCAGCATAATCGATACCGTTACGGAATTTCCTAAACCTTAATAACAATGTAGAGGGTGTTACATTGTGTAGCCTTCAGTTAGGATTTATAGTAGATATTATTATTAGTAGATAAGGTCGACGTTAGTTACGGTGGTGTCGATTTAAAAGCTGGCCACTGTACCTACTTGTACCTGTTACTTCATCTGTAACCTACATAGTTATTGTGTTTTTTAAAAAATGGTACTTTTCCACTACAAAGTGAATTAAACAGAACCACAAAACAGAACTAGGAACGACAGCATCAAAAACACACATGACTTGTTTGGAGCAAAACAATAGAAACCATGGAGCAGCCATCCAACGGTTTCAGTTGGATCAGTTCAATCTTCGTGATTTTCACAAATTTATTTATATAAATTATTATTATTATTCTAGAGACACCAATCGCGCAAAAACGTTATAAGCATGTCGAACGTTAAGGGTTACCCTTCTCAGACAATAATTGGAGTCTTCGCTCCGCTTCTCCTCCAAACAATTGTCTTCGAACGATAAACATCCCTTACCGTTCTCCATACTTAATATACTATTTTCTCATTATTTTATGTGTCAACATTCATGCGTCCGCATTGCTTATGCTCACTCATGAAACGAACATAAATAATGCAAGTACGTAAACGAACGATCACATTAGAAATATGTCTCGCGCAAATGAATTATTTTATGTGGAAACTGTAGTACGGTAGGAGGCACAAACTGTAACTGTTATTAAATTCATGCAAAACATCCCATATCTTCTAAAGTAAACTACATAATACCAAAACCTTATATTATAATAAGGTAAGACTTAGAAGAATCGTAAACAGTAAAAATATACAGGTGTTCCATTTAAAATACAGTAACTTTAGTTTACCCTGTCTTTATTTGACACCCTGTATACTGAAAAATATTCTTAGGTTATAGCCCCTCATGCGCTTCAACTTTTATCGTAATAACATTTTCTCATTTCTCTTATGGTAATTGGGACTTCCTCGGACTAATGCCCCGCCCTAGATTTGCTAATTTGCCCGCTAGATTTTGTCAAAATTTCAATTTTTTTAAACAAAGAATATGTGGGAACTACAAAATAGTGACACATAATCTGATCTGTCGTTTTATTAAGATTGCCCAAAATTCTTTATCAATCTAGTACCTATACAGGTTGGACAACTCAGATAGTAGGCATTGTAAATAGCATTCGACTTTGACAACACCGTACATCTAGCTCGTATCACCATCTCCATCATTCTAACGCATACATGTACACACTATTGCATGTAATACTATTTACAATGCCTAGTATCTGGGTTATCCAGCCTGTATAGGAAAAATCACAGGCGACAAAAAATTAGCCAGCATATACCAGAGACCTTCCTGAATAAAAAACTTCTTATGACCGTATGTAAGTAAATATTCATACTCCAAAAACTACAAGCAGTGAGTGTTATAATTAATTTACTGTAAGGATTTATTGTACAGGGTGGGCCACTAAGAGAGGAAGCGGCTGTATCTCAGAAAGTATTTGTCCTAGGTTCCGCGGGAAAAAATATTACTGGTAAAAGTGACCAAAGAGATTTCTGGAAATTATTTTCAAGTTCCAGATTTTACCGCTAGGGGGCGTAACTGCTATGTTTAAATCTAAAATTCCTATTATCTCGAAAAAGCGCAGAATAAGCTGTAACTTTGATATCATCAATTGAAATTCCATTTAATACCCGATAATTTTTTCGTATCTGTCATAATAAGGAGGCGAAAGACCATCTATTCGTCAATGTTTAAAGATTAATATTTCCGTTACTATTCAACCTATCCGAATAATCTTAGACTCGTTTGAAAAGGAAATCGTGTGGACTTTAAACACCGTTTATATGCTATATCCAGTAGTGTCAAACTAATAAACTAGAGGTCGCTTTCTGCAGCAGTAACATTTTTATGAACAACAAAAATAGTTTCTATTGAAAAACGTCGAAATAGAGGCACTCATGATATAATTGGAATCACCTCGCACCTCAGGGTCGAAACCACATGGTCAATGCTTGATCTATTTTCGTTGCACTCGCTTGCAATGTCTTTTCAATTATATTACGAGCGCCTATTACAGAAACAGTTCTTAATTTTCTATACTATCTATGACATAAGACACTTAGTATAATCAGTATCACCTAGCTCTTAAAATTATGCTTGGACAACAAGGTTGTGTCGTAATATTATAGATTAATACATATTTACACATTTTTTTAATTTTGATAGTTACGTACTGAGATAGCTTGTGTGACGAGTATTCAGGGTAAGATTTCGACTAGTGAAATAGAAATGTAAGTTTATGTATATAAACCTAAAATTTCCAGGATATTAAAGAAACAAATATTTCATCCATAAGAAATTGCCTACGTCTTATAATCAAATAGCCATATTTGTAAAAACGCATGTTGCAGACGCTTTATTAATAAAGTACTGCAAAATGTAATTCATCGTGCTTAATGAACCGACGAAACTTACCTTTTTAACTTATATGGATGATTCATAATATGCACCAATGGGCTCAACAAAATACATAGTAATATAGTAGTCCTTCCAAAATAAAGTTCGCTTTGTAGTTAATATTATTTTGTATTAGAAAACCGTTTAATTGATGTATTCGAAAGAAACTTAAAAGCAAAATAGTATTTAGAAATTGTATCTAGAATTTCGTAGAAAATTTACTTTTGGAGATATTTGTATTTGGTACTAAGAAGATAGTGCTGCTGTATAGGATGCCCGAAATATGATTAATTTGACCTGCTGCTGCAATAACAGTAACAGCGACTACATAATATTTTTAATCACAGATCAGTCAGTTCGGCATATTATGTGTTGTAAATCGGTGTCAATTGGGTTTAACTAATAAAAGTCGGCATTTAAACACTTGAAACCAAATAAAAACTTATTATTGTTCATACATTGCCTAGTTCTTTTATTATAAAAAAATCAAAAGTTGTGTGACAAGTATATGACCACTACACATAAAAATAAGGTAATTAATGTAAATAAATTCAGTAAAATGCGAATGAAAACAAAAAAAGAATACGTATTGGTACTTTCAAAAACTTGGTGGTGTGTGGTTTGCTAATTCATCAACAAATATAAAAACAACTTGCTAGTTACTGAAATAGATTTTTGACGAAGAACACCAGATAATCCAAAACAAACAAAAAAGTGCCTGACATCATATTTTTAACCCACATATTGTTAAATTATAAATAGCTCGAACTCTATGTCCGCATGTCATATGAAATAGTGATACAAATGTTACTATGCTACCCACTTATTATTACACTGATTTTAAAGAAAAAAATGATTATATTAAATTAAATTTATTAAACAACTTTGCAATAACTATATACAGATAGGAAATTACACATGGACTCATTATATTATGTTTCTATATAATCCTTTATGAATATCTGAACAAAGTTGCCACATCGCTTCTTCGAGAATCGAGCGCTGTTAAGTAGTGGTAGGAGATATATTTTGCGACAAGCACAGCATTCTCCGTTAGGAAGTATGCGAGAGCGTTTGTAACATGTGTTTATTCAGGGTATCGTTTTCATTACTGATTGACAGTCATAAATGTAACTATAAATGCAATACCTACAATGTATAAAATAAAAGTTTTAATTATGTGAAACTTTTATTATATTTTTCTTAAGTAAATAAGTAATACTGCTGTTAATAATAAATGTATAAATATGATCAGAGTAGCGAATACCGACTCTTTATTCTATGGATGCATAACTTTAAACGGCGAGCATGACACTAGACCCGACCGATCCGACTAGACCGCTGCTGATAGAATATTACCAATCAGTACTTGCCGCGTCGCCCTTCCACAATACATACATTTTCCGTACTGGCAACTATGCTTGTTTCAATGCATGGTGCTTTCGACCTATGAGTCCACCATTCATTTCCCTGCCAGTATACAAAGAAATAACACAGAAAATTGAACTGATTGCTTTATTTTCTTTTCTTTTTAATAAATAAGCTTAATAAATATATTTAAAACTCACAAATCTAAATAAATTACTGTAAGTTATCACAAATATTATTTACTCATCATTAATAAATTAGAAAGAATGTATATAAATATAAAATAAAGAGAACAAATTCGACATTAACATCTAGTACAATACAATTATGTAGTTTCATATTAACAAATATGTCTATACTTCTTATTTAAATTACAAAGAATATGCCAGTCTTTTTATTCGTTTTTTTTTTCAAGTAATTTTAAAACAAACAGTTTATACAGAGTTCATATAAAATTGTCTGGTTAAAATTCACATAACATTATAGTATTTGAATAAAAGACGGAATATCACACAGATAAAATAGAGTATTTTTGCGAATTGGTAATTCAATAGATGTATGTATATTCTTTAGAAGATACAATACTAAAATATCTTCTTTATTGAAGATTAACTTATGTAGCAAAATGTTTTCACATACACAAATCTAGTTGCTACTAGTAAAAAATATATTTATTAAAAAAAATCAATTTCACGAACTCTGTAAATCCTAGTATTAATCCCTTGGTATGACTTTAATCATTTTTCTCTTTTCTGATTAATAGGCTCATGTGAATCTTATTACAATGAGCACAAAATATGCTTTAAAATTACTTTCTACTTGAAGAATGTTAATATTAATTTTCTCTAGGACGTTCTTCGTCAATTATATTTTATACTAACTAATACAATGGACGAACACATCGGGGACTTCCCGGCTCTTTTTTCGATGTAGATTAAGTACTTTCAAGAAGACGGGAAATGAAATCTATCATTTCATTCTCCTCTGTTAATACAACATAACATACATAGTCATGCCATAGATGTAGTTACAGATAATTCCTATTAAAAACAAAATTAAGAAACTGACATAGATTTTACATACCGGAACAGTTCACAAATTGTTATACCCAAAATTACAAAAACAAAATTAAGAATCTGACATAGATTTTACATACCGGAACAGTTCACAAATTGTTATACCCAAAATTACAAAAACAAAATTAAGAATCTGACATAGATTTTACATACCGGAACAGTTCACAAATTGTTATACCCAAAATTACTATCTTGGAGACATAAATAATAAAAACTACTGTCTTTAACTAACAAATCAATGTATGTTTCTAGAATCCCGCAATTGTATTATTTAAAGTACTACATTTAAAGTTGCAAATAATTTCATTCAAGATTTATTCATTTTTATCTGCAAGTTTAAACTGACTTAAAAGCTTAAAAACAAATTAGTGCCTCAAGAAAAGTAATGATGAAGATAGCTGAATACAGAGTATCAAATTATGATGGCAAAGTCAATAATTCATTAAAGCAATATACCGCGCGAAACTTACATGTACAATTTGTGTATTAAGTAATATCTTCCCCTTGGAGGCGTTTATTAAACTTTTTTCCGCTGATGCCCGTTCGGTCGTTTTCGTAAATGCCCCTTGAGATAGGTACATATAGTTGGATATTAAGAATATCTCGACTGAACGACTGTATCGGCGTGAGCCGAAGAAAATTTGGCCTTTCAAATCGGAATCCTTCAAAGAGGAAGACAATACAATACATAAACTGCACATTCATGTCAAGCGGAATATGTTCCATACAAGCTAGTGCTTATATAAGTTGTGAGAGGCGCATGTTAGTGTGTTATTGCGCGAAGAACTCTCATCTTTCTGTCCGCAAAACAAATGTCGCGAATTTTTGTTGATAATTTGTCATATATGCTATTACAAAGCAAAATTATATGCTTATGAAAAATTTGTTGGAAAGTTACAAAGTTTGTTGGAAACAAGAATTCATGAACTATTCTTATACATACTTCTTACAATCTACATAAAAAATTATTACTACTTAAACTGTCTACCGCTTATAACCGCATAAACTACCAAATCATTTTTTCAATATGGCCTTAACAAATTATAAAACCGATTTAAATCCGATCATTCTAAATACTAATATTATTCAGAAATCGCAGAACATGACAATCTTCATTCTTTTTTTTTTTTTGGCATATAGTCTTTTTGGCAAATTTACTTTTTTCGTATTTATAATCACAATTAGAGCATAGTCTACCAAAACTGCTTTACAGCTTGAAGATTTTTTATGACATAAATAAATTTTATGCATATCAAATAATAGTTGGTCAAAAGAATTAAGCGAGAAGCAAACAGTGGGTATTTATACAGCTTCGCATTCTATTCATATAAAACAAAAATTTAAGTGTATCCCTTTTATGTATATTATGAAACATAGATTAATGTTCATTCTTTTTCCCTCCTGTGGAGTTATTAATAATCAAAACTTAGGTCGCTCATTATATCTATATACTAATTGTATCCACCTAGAATCCCATTTACAAGGTAATAAAGTCATTTGATCATTTGACACAAAACTACCACCGAATCCAAAGAAAAAGAAAACAAGAAACAAAATGCCTACTTATGTTTATCTCAACTTTAAAATACAGCACTGTGTTTTTTCTGTGTATATGATGGTTTGTCTCATTGGAATAATTCATAACGTGACAGATATTTAACACATTCATGTATTTCCAACAAATAAAATGTCTTACTTTTTCTAATTCCCCGGCTTTAGTGTGGGCAAGGGATATGTGAAAAGATAACTTGTTTCCTTAAAAGAACGAGCTTTCCACAAAAAGTATGCGTTAGTTGTTGTTGATCACATGATAGGGAAAACCAACAAATTACAAAGGATTTAAAATTATATAGACTAACAGTGGAATACAATATGAAACAAACAGAACAAATAAATAATACTGTAAACAAAACAAGAGCAGCCCAACCAAAAAAAAAAAACAATACCTGTTTAAGTAAATATACTAGCAAGAGACGAAAAACAGCTCCCGAAATTACCACCGAAGTAAATGCCACAATATCAAGGCCGGTTCATGTTTTTGCCATAAAAAAAAATTAAAACAGATAGGATTATAGGCAGAGGATGGCAGAGTACCAGTTGCAAAGTCCGTAAAAAACGTTTAAAATAGATACGCCAACCCGGAGCAAACTATTGAACAATGGAGGAATCTGCTTTAGTCTCTACTGCGTCTAAAATTTGTTGATCGAAGTGTTTGCTCAGAGATCTCCTCGAGCCCATACCTATGCGTCGTTCCTACGATTAAAAAGTTGGAGATAGATAGATGATGATTCGAGGATGTTTTACTAGAGCAGCACTTGAGTAAATTATCAAAATTGGAAGTGAGGTTTAAAAAATATGGTTATCGATCTAGTATGTGAGTATTAGAGAAAATTTTATTACTATAAATGGCTTCAATCTTATAACATATTATATGGGGAAAAAAATCATTACTATTTTCAGTAAAAGGTGGATTTCTTCCCTGACTTCAACAGAATCAACCTACTGTAGGATGCAAACCTAAGTTTATAGTAAAGGTAAAATGATATTTTCAACCATTTAAAGCCACTTTTTCGATGGCAAAACACTCAAGAGCGTAAGTGCATATATGTACAGTCTGTTTCAAATTAAATGCGAATCGGGGATATTGTGTGCAGTTACCCTGTTCGCGGTGCTGTATTCTGGGTGATCTATACTTTTTCATACATAGTGATGGGTAGTTCACGATTTTTGGCGTCTAACATTCACGTAATATCTCAATTTATGCATTTGCTATATTGGCTTTTATTATTTTAAATGCAATGTATGTAATGGGGCCGTACCGTTTTTTAAAATATGTTAATAAATGTTTTCTTAAAGATTACTATAATCTGACGTAGGTAATAGCAAGACTGTACGTATTTGTATATGTGACGCGCTTTTTAACGTTGTATATTGAATACAGGATTGATGTTCATTTGCACCGTATGTATTATCAAAATATCGTATGCCTGAGGCAGCTATTTAACGCAGTACGTTTTTATAATGAAAGTTTTTTGGCCGCACGCTTACCATAAGAAATGTCAGGTTTTTATTACTTTAAATAATATTTTTTCATTCAAAGTAGTACAGAAAATTAGTACACGGAGACACTTTTAAAATATATTTGATATATGATAATTCTTAAACCCTACTTTGTGTGAAACTACACTTAACACATGTGGAATAAATGGACACGATTATATAGTCGCGCATGTCTCGTTAAAAAAAAATCTATTTGAGTAACACTACTACTGTAAACCATATCATGCACCAGGAAGCTAATTTTCGTCTATAGGAAATCATAAATAAACAAAATTTTCGATCTCAGCTTCTAGAGAATATACATTAACTTCAACGTCATTTATATTACAAAAGCTAATGATAAGATATTCAAGTAGACCTACATGAAACTGCGAACTTATGATGTTATAGGAAATGTAGCAATAACAAGGAATTATTTTTGAAGGAATTTATTTTCTTATCGCATTTGGCACTAGGCTGTTATTTTTGTTGATGATATTAGTATTCCTTTCCATCAAAAAATAACTACTATGTACAGTCACTACAAAAGCTACAATATCATGCTCAATAGAAATTCTATATAATTATATGATTTCATATTAATAAGTACTTTCACATAAGCAACAGCCAATCAATGCTTTTTACAACCAATTAAATTGTGCATGAAAATATCACGATGAACACAATTACTGTACATAGTGCATCTATGAAAAAATAAGTAGACAGAAATTAATTAAAAAGAAATCACACTGCTTGTCTAATCTAGCTCTGCCTGAAGTAAAAGTAACTTAACTACTACGTTTCACTTTCCACGCAACTGGCATCGTTTTAAAATAAAATCCTCAGGACTTACTTAGAGAAAACAAAATATAATATTTATAAAAATAAGTCTCGCTGCGTTGTACTAGGGAACGAATTAAAACAACGACACGCGTACATACATGTCGATGAAGTAACGCCTGTGCTCATCACTCATTTTTCGCAAACATATTTGTGAGAAAGTAGCTTTTTACTAAATTACAAATCTGTATGACCAACGTCAACATCTAAATAGTTATATAATTAGGGCTTTACAAATTTTGGACAATATTAGTCAAGGTTCTTCCTGCAGATCTTATTTAAAACGGCAACACGCGCATAAGAACTATAAACAACACATCTAATATTGCAGAAATGCCTCTATTCCTGATACACTCCAACCATGGGGTATTTCATTGTGATAAGTTTGTTTCGACAGATTTCGTGTATATTTTTCAAAATATCAGCATGTAATCGTTGTTTTTAGTAGTGCTTCCGCACTCGGAAATCTAAGTTACCTGATCAATCAGCATATATGAGGAAGTTATTATTTTATGGCCAAAAATGTTTAATGATTAAACTTCGCACAAAAATAGATACACATACGGACAAGGAATCCATGACTTAAGTTATCTATAAAAATTCAAATCTATTAAGCGAATTAATCCCATCGAATTTATATCTAGCTCTAAGAATAACATATACTTTGCAATTTTCTAGTAAAAGTTATATTGCTTTAGTTGCATCTAATTAGGAAGATATGAGAGTTTTCGTGTTAATTAACAGATGTCTTTTTGCAAACTAGCTGTACACTTAAAATCTGAAGCATTAACCGACATTATACTTAGCTCTGTGTTGGGTAAACTTAAAAAAACTGAACCAGTAGGGCGTGGCAATCGTTTTGGAAGGAGCTGTACATATGGTAAGAGCTACACAATTAAAGATATCATGATCACTTTTATGT
Organism: Holotrichia oblita; assembly: GCA_023690525.1. Classification (NCBI taxonomy): domain Eukaryota; kingdom Metazoa; phylum Arthropoda; class Insecta; order Coleoptera; family Scarabaeidae; genus Holotrichia; species Holotrichia oblita. The sequence continues at coordinate 73,285,619 of CM043019.1, read as the reverse complement.
AGAATCTAAAACGTGAAATGTTACCAGAGTTATTATGAAACTGCAAATCAAAATCAAAATTTGAACGGTAATAAAATCGTGGTGGAAAATATAATAAAGTGGAATCAACATTGAAGTTGTAGTTTGAATGGTTCTTTGACGCAGTAAAAAGGAGACGAAAAAGTGGGACACATGACAATTGTTTTTTACGAGATAATTTTACAGTAAAACAATTTTTTCGGTAATAAATTATTAATAAATATACTAATTTAGACGTTTATACCACTACTTTAACCCTCGTTACCTTAAGTATGAGTAACGGAAGCATCCTCGCTCTTTCGTTATGCATACTTTCTCACCAGCAAATGCACGTAAGATCATTGTCACATTTTCGTTAAAGTTACAAAAACTTATAATTAGATACCCATATATATCCAGTTACCTACAATAAAACGCTTTGAAAATGACCTCGAATATTGATATAATAAATTATAACTAATTTAAAACCCGTGCAAAATCTGTAAAGTAGCGTGTAAACAATGTACAACGGTTGCTTTTATAGTATAATATATAAAAACCACGATCTTCGCACAGAGGTTCCAAAAGGGAACATTTGTTTTTTAACAGGGGTCAATAGCAAGTTTGGCTGTACAATAAACATATTCGTGAATTAATTTTTCATTAAAGCTGTTATGAAGTAGTACCTTGGCGTAATGATTTACAAATATAAACAAAAACCACTGTTTTTTTGTAAAATACCTTAATACCTTAATCAGATTTATTTTAGCAAAATAAATCATATCGAAAAACGTATATAACGGTTAAACTTTCTCATTAAATCACCATAATTTCTTTCTTTTGCGTATACCAAGTCTTCACTTCTAATTCAATGATAAAGCTGTTGCTAAATTAAAGATACTACGAACTATACCTAATTTTATAAAACAAAGAAAACTGTGCATTAAAATAACTAGTTTTAGCAATTATTGGACTTCACCTGTTATTAAATATTAACTTGCTAGAGGTTACGATACATATACACGTATATTATGCATGCAGTAAAAAATATAGACATATTTATTAGATCAAAATATTCGTTGGAAAAATTTAGGTAAAAAAAGACGTAAGCTCATGTCTTCAATCTATGTATATGTATATCAAAAAATTCATTTTGTCACTAAGAATATACAAATTCTAATAATTTTTAAAAAAGGAAGTTAAGGCGATTTTTTGACTATTCAATATCACTAAAAAAATTAAAACAGAAATACACTATGAGGTATACTGGTTAAGTAAGCGAGTTGGTTTCACCGTTTTGGTTGTAGTTAGAGTGGCAGTTATAAATCTTTTGTAGGGGTACGTGCAATAATTCGACTATCCTCGAAAAATGTGGTTCTACAATAAGAAAAGTACACCTGAATCACATTAAGTTGTTATTTCAGATAAAACTTACCATTCTCTGGTGAGATTACTCCGTGACGTATCAGAAAATCTAGAGCCACTGGAATACTGGTCGTTTTAAAATCGGAACTAAATAGCCTTTCTAAGAATTTATTAGCTGGAAGCAGCTCAAAACGTTCAACTTCACCATCTGCATTTTTTGGTACAAAATCCGTAGGTAATTCTAAATCAAATACAAACTCTGTATTAGGAAATAATCCTTGGTCTGATTCAAAAAAGAATCTGGAAGGCAAAAATATATTGTGATATAGTATAACAGTATTTTTCTAAATTTTTATTACAGATGTAAATAATATTGATATGATGCCAATAAATTAATTCGTTTTGTATGACCATAACATTAATTTAAACAACTACTTGCTTTTAATAAATAATTTTGTGTTGTATAAACGGAAATTATACAGGCTGTGCCAATTATCTGAATTCGGTCCAATATATCTTACCTATTAGTTTAATTAAAAAATGATTTAAGTAAAAGTTGTTCGGGATCAACTGCTCTATATCGTAAAATTATTTTAGTGTATACAGGGTGTTCAGTTTTGGCTGAGCGTTATAAAATTTTGTTTTTTTTAATGGAACAACCTATATGATATTTTCAGATTTCCCGTTGTAAATTAAGATAGTTTTGTCTGACAAACCTAGTACTAAAAATAAACCGTTTCCGAAATATTTGCATTTTAAGAAGAAAAAGATCATTTTCATGGTTGTCTTTGAAAATTAATTCCGTCTGTAGTAATATTTGTTTTGCAACGATTCTTTGGCATAATTATGACATTACCTTAAGTTAAACAATCCATGCCAAATATCTTCACTATAGCATACAGGGTGTTTCGAAATTGAAAATTAATCACTGCATTTTTTATACGGTAAAACTTATTTTTTTCAAATGGAACACCCTGTATATTTTTATGCCATTTAATAGTGTTCCAAGTTCTCTTTCAATCGCTTATAACATTTCCTATAGCTAAAGTTAATACTTTCTGAGATATAGGTAATTTACTATAAAATACATAAACATTTATTGATAATCGTAAGATGGTCAACAGTGCTGTGCCAACTCTAGTAATAGGTAGATATAAAACGATGTCTACTTTAATAAAAACAAAAATAAAAGATGTGTACAATTAAAAAAAGATAGTTTCTATTAAAAATTGTATAATACCAGAAGAAATATTTATTACATATTAATCATAATACGTATACCTAGAAATTTAAATGAATAGAACGATGGACAACCAGATTTGTGGACTGCGGCTTAGTTAAGTACAAACCACATTTACGCAAAAAAACTGTTACTATGGATGAAAATGAAGTACGGGTTTTGCAGACAGTAGTAGAACACACCAACATTTGGATATTAGTGTAAGTTCTTTAAGAAGGATATTGAAACAGAATAAATATCATCCGTATAAAATGCAACTGCATCAGGAGCTGTTATCTTTAGATCATAATAGGCGAATACAATTTTGCGGAACGGTAATGGCAAAAATAAACGAAGGAGGAAGGAATTTTTGAATAATGTGCTATGGACATATGAAGCTAATTTCCACAATAATGGTTATGTAAACAGACCCAACTACCATTATTACGCAGACATGAATCCACACATAATTTATGAAATTCGTCGCCAAAACAGATGGTCACTTAACGTGTGGGGTGGTATCATTGGCAATACTGTCGTTGGTCCACATTTCTTCGACGAACCTTTACGAAGTGAAAGATACAGACATTTTTTGCTCAACGAACTTGGAAATTTGCTAGAAGATGTACCACTTCTTACTACAAGAAATATGTGGTTCCAACACGACGGTGCTCCCTGTCATAATCATGTGTTGGTACGACAATTATTAACACAAATATACGGCAATAAATGGATTGGAAGGGGTGGACCTATTGCTTGGCCAGCTAGCTAGCTCCCGATCTTACTCCTTTAGATTTCTTTCTGTGGGGAGATAAAAAATATTGTCTATCAAGAAATACCAACTACTGTTGCTGACATGAAAGAAAGAATTATCGCCGCTTTTAGAAGTAAATCCGGAAACACTTTTACGTGTTAAATTTTCATTTCGGCAGCGTTTAGAGCTGTGTATAAACAATGAAGGTGGCCATTTCGAAGACATTTTATATAATTTTGTTTGTACTTAATAAGTCTTTATTTTTCTATTTCTATTTTTATTAAAGTAGACATCGTTTTATATCTACCTATTACTAGAGTTGGCACAACACTGTTGACCATCTTACGATTATCAATAAATGTTTATGTATTTTATAGTAAATTACCTATATCTCAAAAAGTATTAACTTTAGCTATAGGAAATGTTATAAGCGATTGAAAGAGAACTTGAAGCACTATTAAATGGCATAAAAATATACAGGGTGTTCCATTAAAAAAAAACGAGTTTTACCGTATTAAAAATGCAACGATTAATTTTCAATTTCGAAGCACCCTGTATGCTATAGTGAAGATATTTGGCATGGATTGTTTAACTTAAGGTAATGTCATAATTATGCCAAAGAATCGTTGCAAAACAAATATTAGTACAGACGGAATTAATTTTCAAAGACAACCATGACAATGATCTTTTTCCTCTTAAAATTGAAATATCTCGGAAACAGTTAATTTTTAGTACTAGGTTTGTCAGACAAAACTATCTTAATTTACAACGGGAAATCTGAAAATGTCATAATATATAGGTTGTTCCATTTAAGAAAAGAAAATTTTATAACGCTCAGCCAAAACTGAACACCCTGTATACACTAAAATAATTTTACGATATAGAGCGGTTGATCCCGAACAACTTTTACTTAAAACATTTTTTAATTAAACTAATAGGTAAACTATAATAGACCGAATTCAGATAATTGGCACACCCTGTAATTTCTAAACTACAAAACTTCTTATCAGTTTTAGAGCTGTACTAACAACATCGGCTGTAATTAATATAACTTCCCCAGGGATACATCTTTACATCAACTCTGAGCGACAATGTTCCATAGTTTACCTTCAATTTCTCATAAACAATTGGAAAAGGCATATACGTATATAAAGCATTAGTAAAAGCTTCTGATAATACTCGTCTTAACATTTTTGCGATTTTTTAATGCATCATCTTTCACCGTTATTCCAACACATTTTATATATTTCCGGTTTCTCTTCCAGTGTTTTATCGCTGTAATACTAATTTCAAATTCTAATGTACAAGGTGTTCTCGCAGAGATGATCACTCCCTATTTCTTTTTATTAAAAAAATACAAAACTGCTGTTTATAGAAAAATAGTAGGGATTTTCTTAAAGTACTTATTCACAAAAATCAACCAAAGAAAGTACCACCTAAACTTATGTTCTTTTTTAGTTCATGTTTTTTTTACTGATCCTTGTTTTTGAATTCTGAATAATTCCTTAGAAAAAACACTATTTTTATTTTTAAACCTTTTTTGTATTTTTAAAGCCAAAAAACAAAAAAAGGGTATACATTTTCGCGCGAACACTCTGTACAAATTGACTTTAGTCGATCCTTGTAAGAATCTGCAGTTTCAGTTGCAAGGAACGCACTGTTATCATTAAATTGATTGAGAATGATTCATATGGATGCTAACACGCGCAACATATTCATTATGTACGTAGCGTGCGTATGGAAAATAATGATTCATAATACTATATAATGGTGGAATATGCCAAATATGGAAACGAACATTAGGTAGTCAAATATGAGAAGTTCTACTTGAGGGAAGGTTTTATAATGTCGAAGTGAGCCAATTTCAATTGTAGTACAATTTGTTGTCGATTATACTATATGTCCATTTTTTATTATTTTTAAGCATAATTTACATGCCAAAATAATTGCAAGATTATTTTCCGTTTTACTTGTCCATTTGTTTTCATAATTAATTAATGAAAATCAATCAAAACAGTGAACAAATCTTTTATAAAATTTCTCACGACTAAAAAAAAATCTGCAAGATTTGCCTCCTTTAAGTCAATTATGTGCAAGTGGTAAAAACCGGGTTAGGAAAATATCATTTATTGATTTATCAAAGCACCAAACAATATGTATCAGTGTTAAAAACGTGAACGATTTTGGTCGTCGTCGTCGTATGTCTGGTTGTAGTATACAAGCTGATTCATTTTCGGCCCTCACCATGGGGATCTCGCTTATTATTGGAGATAGAGTATAGGTTTAAATTTGGCAAAGTTGCTAAATTTTGTGCTTGTTATGAATCCGAAAAGAAAATTGACCTGTGACAATTGACGTTCGTTATTTCTTAAAAAAACGCGAAAACCGCATTTTCTTCTTTTACCTATAGCACCTACATTTGGCCCTTTAGAGAAAAAATAAAAACACATTCTCATGGCCACTTTTGAGCCTCTATCCAATGGTGTAATCGAAAATTTTATACGACGTTTCGTTTCTTTCTGACCATCATCAACTATCTAATTTCTTATAGGCGTCATATTGGATTTACACACCATCGGATAGGGTTTTTTTTTCTGATTTCAACCATGTATCACATGTTGACGAAAGTTTTTGATATTATGCTTAAATTTAAAAAAATAGATTTTTTAGATAAAATAAGGTAGCCATGAAATTTCAATCTGTCAAACATTGCATTTATCGTTTATTAGTAATACGAAAATGTACAACAACGAAGAAAAACGAGATATGTTAAGTATTTTTTATTCTTCGAATCGCAATACAACAATAGCGAGTACAAGATATTTACAAATGTATCCAGAACGACAACAGCCTCATCGTTCCATTTTTCTAGATCTTGATAGAAATTTGGTCGCGTATGGGTCGTTTACTAAGCCGCATAATGTTCATGCCAACAGGAATTTTAATGAAAATCGATAGGATATTTTACAAAAAATACATACATAAAAAGGTAAACAATAAACAATTACAGTAAATGTTCAATTATCTGGCCATCTTCATTAATGCACAGTTGGGCACGCCTTCTGGCATTTTGAACAGCTCTTTGTATAGTTCTTCTTGGAACTGCATCGAAGGCATTCTGAAGTCTGTCTCGTAATTGTTCAATGTTTTGTGGGGCATCTAATTTATAAATATTATTTTTAACATATCCCCATAAAAAATAATCAAGCGGACTTAAATCAGGTGATCTCGCAGGCCATTCGACAACTCCTCTATTTCCAATCCAACGGTTTGGAAACTCTTGATTCAAGTAATTACTAACAACTGCCGCGTTGTGTGCTGGTGCGCCGTCTTGTTGCCACCATAAATGTTGTAGTTGATTTAATGGAATATTGTTGTCAAGGTAGTTAGATACGTATGTACGTAAAAGGTTTAAATATCTTTCTCCGTTTAATGTTTCTTCATACATAACTGGTCCTAAGAGACGATTTCCCAAAATACCCATCCAAACGTTTATTCCCAAAACGATGTTGTGGTCTCCTTGCCCTGTTTTGTCGGGGATTTTCTACTGCCCAATAGTGCTCCGTATTTCTGTTGAACATTCCAGAATTAGTAAATTTTGATTCATCTGTCCAGATAATTTTATTTAAAAAATTTTCGTCATTTTCTATCCTTCCCAATAACCAATTACAGTACTCTAGTCTTCTTAAATTATCTCCAGGTAGTAAAGTGTGACTAACGTGGATCTTGTATGGTTTAAATCTATTTTGATGTAAAGTTCTCCAAACTCTAGACTGGGATAAATTTAATTCTGATGCCACTTCGCGTGTAGAAGTTGATGGATTATTATTTATCTAGAAAATACAAGATTAGTATGTAAAACTTTGCAAAACACGCCTTAAATTTACCATTTGTAAAATATTCTGCCGATTTTCATTAAAATTCCTGTTGGCATGAACATTATGCGGCTTAGTAAACGACCCATACGCGACCAAATTTCTATCAAGATCTAGAAAAATGGAACGATGAGGCTGTTGTCGTTCTGGATACATTTGTAAATATCTTGTACTCGCTATTGTTGTATTGCGATTCGAAGAATAAAAAATACTTAACATATCTCGTTTTTCTTCGTTGTTGTACATTTTCGTATTACTAATAAACGATAAATGCAATGTTTGACAGATTGAAATTTCATGGCTACCTTATTTTATCTAAAAAATCTATTTTTTAAATTTAAGCATAATATCAAAAACTTTCGTCAACATGTGATACATGGTTGAAATCAGAAAAAAAACCCTATCCGATGGTGTGTAAATCCAATATGACGCCTATAAGAAATTAGATAGTTGATGATGGTCAGAAAGAAACGAAACGTCGTATAAAATTTTCGATTACACCATTGGATAGAGGCTCAAAAGTGGCCATGAGAATGTGTTTTTATTTTTTCTCTAAAGGGCCAAATGTAGGTGCTATAGGTAAAAGAAGAAAATGCGGTTTTCGCGTTTTTTTAAGAAATAACGAACGTCAATTGTCACAGGTCAATTTTCTTTTCGGATTCATAACAAGCACAAAATTTAGCAACTTTGCCAAATTTAAACCTATACTCTATCTCCAATAATAAGCGAGATCCCCATGGTGAGGGCCGAAAATGAATCAGCTTGTATAATTTCACCGACTCGTCTAACCGTGCATCGGAAGGATGTATTTGATCAACTGCAATAATTCTCATATATACTATAAGTACGAAACTATCGAATTTATATCTATTTCGGTTAGATTTCAGCTTTGACATATACAGATTAATATGAAGAATAAGTTACAGAGTTCTGTCTGTTTAAAAAATACAAACACTTTTTATTATTTCCGTTTGAAGAGAATGGGTTGGAAAAATATAATACAGCGCATAGGAAATAGTTTAAATTTGTTTGATATAAGACGCGTGTGCGATCCTTCTTAGTAATATGAGTTTTGAAAATATCGATTTAGAAGAAATTGTTTTACCGGTAGATATTGAAGAGTGATCAGTTGTACCGTCCCTATTGATCAATTAGTAGACCTGCAAAGCTCTCTGGCGCAAGTATATATTTCCATGAAAGTATTTTTACATTTTTACAGCTTTAAATATTCGACATTCATATTGGCAACTTGTAGTCCTCGCAAAATGTATGTATTTCGTCTTTAATCGTGGATAATAAAAATATGTATATGCCGTTATGCTGATGTTGTATGATATATTGTTAATTCTCTTTCTACAGATTACATTACCACACATACTTTCATTGCATTCTAGCAAAGATAGATCCATTTGCTTTCATAGCATTTGTTTACCGTATTTTAGAATGCAGTGAAACCCATGCTATGGCAAAAGATATACTCTTTCAAACGGAACAAAATGATAGCCACATTGATCGAACTATGTCCAGGTATTTTTGTGAAGATGTCCATTGCCTTTTTCTTTTACATTTTTAGAAATATGTTATTTGTATAAAAGTTATAATGATTTTCTTAACGATATTAACTGGATTATTATAAAAACGCGAGAAAATTAGTTTTAAAAAATTCAGACTAAACTTTTTTTTTTATGGAACGTCTTGTATTTGATAACATATTTGACTAAACGCCTTTCTCTTAATTTCAACTGTATACTTACTATTATTCACAATAATATTACACTAAAATTTTAGAAGATCTGACATATGAATACTAAATTCTTTTTTTAAGTAGTTACTTAGGTAACTAATACAAAGATTGGTCCTGAATTGGGATTAAATTCAACTAACAGCCTTAGTTGAAATACTCCCTCCTTATTAATTAACCATTTTCATTGTTCCTAAGCTTGATTATTAGAAAAAACTATTAAGAATAATATAGGAAAAGTATTTATTTTTTAAATCGGGAGAAGTTCCCCTGTTTAAATATGTAATAATATACAGAGTGTATTTTTCTTAACTGTCCTTTTCTCTTCTGGATAGTCTCTTTCATATCAATAAAACATCACTACTTTTATTTCTAAAAACAAAAAAAAAACAAAAGATGGACATCTTCGTCAGTCTTCCTGTATGTCTTACACAAAATAACTTGTAAATTTCTGTAACATAAAATTACAAGTAACATTTTGACGTTGATATCTTCAGGCAGCCTGTATTTTGGTTGCCGTGGCTGAATTTCGTTTGTTTTATAGGTATATGCAGTTATTATATTGCTTATTCTTATACCTATTGTTAGTTTAAAAAAATACCTACGATACTGTTCCTACACTAATCATATTCTTCCTATATTCAGCTGGTACTGATGCTTCTTCTATTGCTTCTTTGTGTGCGGTTTCTTGAATTCCATAACCAACAGAGAGTCCACCTCCAACCATATTATCCCACATACCTGTAATACCATCATAGTATTAATTTTGATACAAAATTCAAAGAACAATATTACCAGGCCACCTTTGTTTTGTAGCAGATCGTTGCTGTAACCATATGCATAATCCTAATGTTGGATGTCTAATGTATCCGTTAATATAAATACTATAATTTTTAATGCCAAATAAACAAGTTGCAGACCTATCCATTTTTAATAAACTTTCCGAATGAAATTCTGTTTTAACTTCATAACACTGGAATAATTAAAAAAGCTATATTGTGATCTTTTTATATCAATTCACAATAAAATAGGTGCAAATAGATCATCAGCTTTGGCTTTTTTTCACTTTACACTTTTCTACAATTGCACATTTCTATATTATTGAAGTCAATTTTCATGGCGATACCATTGGCATTAAATTTCTTTTAATTATACATTATTGATATAAAGCATTTAATCCATATGATTTAATAAAATCAATGAAATCTTTAAAATCCCTAGTACTCATCAATTTAAAGCTTCTCAGCGCCAATGCAGAATAGCTTTGTAAAGAATAGCACATATAAGTATTACAAAAACTATAGCAAACTTTCGCAGCAGTAATGGACGTCGTATTAACTAAATTACACTTATACACAGCATTTCCCAGAGCAACCACAAAAACGTATGGTTCCGTAATTTGTGATAAGGACAATAAAGTAAGTCTAACAAAGTCGACAGTCTTTTCGAGGATACCACGAAATAAATCTATAAAAGAGTGCCATGCTATACAGCAAAACTTGAAAAAGAAAAACAGAATTAAAAAATCTTAAAGTCTCAACACTGCCGCAAACGTAAAACACTCCTTATTTGTTACCCATTAATTCTCTTTGGCATAAGATAAAAGAACTGCGGAGAAACCAAGCATGTACGGAAACTGAAGTGAACACAAGATTATAAGAAATATGTTGTCGTATAAACCCAGCACATTATGGCTAATAAACTAACGTCGTAGAATTTTAAAATCAACACCTAACTTACGACATTCTGGTGTTGCCTTTTATGTTTCAGTACCATGTTAATTAAATTACAAATGGTCTTAAGTTAAGCAAAATATAGCTTATTACATTAATTATATTGAAATTATATGCATATAAAATGTTTGTAAAGACATATGTAGGTATGTTATAAGCGAGAGAAATCATTGGCTTATAAACATCAAAATTATTTTGGTTTTATGTTATATAGGATTTTTTAACAGTCTAATATAAACTTTTTGCGATAAAACTAGCAATAATATTCTAATTTACTTCATTTAAAACATTTCCATTCACTACATATTTTCCATTATTTTGATACATCTGAACAGACTGGACTACATTATTTTAGTTAAATCTTAGTGTCTTACTTGATTGCACAATATACGAATTTAAAACGGGTCGATAGCCGCAATGGCTAGGCGGCTGCCTCGTATTAATAGAGATCATTGGCAACTGGGATTCAATTGTTCCCAGCAGAATGTGACATTTTTCTCTCAGAATTGTATCCTATCATATGCTGTTGGGAACAAAGTGACAGCACAGCGTTATAAACAGCAAAATAGTGCTGTAATTAGGCCATTGAATAATTTTACATACACATACAAATTACACACCGAAACTTGCAGCGATAGTGCAAACAAGCAATACAAATTAAGCAGCCGGTTACAAATAGCAACCACCACAGATGAAAGAGGAATCTATTACTAAAAATAAATCAGTAACCGATCAGATTTTTGCTACCAGAGAAATTCGGACAACTTACTATAGATTTAAAGTGCCACTGCACACCCCTTTTATAGATTTCAAGATGTATGGTAGGATTGATAATGAGCAACTGTACATAAAAACCGATAAGGGTAACAACAATGAATAAAACACAAAATTTAATTCTAAATTATTACGTTATCAAAAAATATGGTGGAAATGTGCTCGAGAGACCCTCCGCTTGAAAGTACATCTATGCAGAAGACGTAATACTTATGCATAAAGTCCAACCACTTAGTTGCTTGAAATCCCTCGGGTACAAAGAAAATATATTCTAGGCGAGCCTTGTTCACTTAAGGCAACTGTTGTATCATTTGCGAATAAAAATGTTTGAACTGCGCAACTAGCGAATTAATGTTCGGAGTGTTCTAATTCCGAGGATTTTTATATTCGGGTCGACGTAACCGAGTATTTATATTTGAATTATTCTTTAGCTGGTATGTATATCCTACAACGATTCCTTCTGAAACAATATGTCAGGATGGGCAGTTGACCCCATGAATCACTCCACACTGATCATTCAGATTGATTTAGAATATTTGAAACATTTGATTTTGATATTCGACTTGGTTGAGTTGTTGCATCGAATTATTACATCATTCCTTGGGCATTAGAAAATACATGCCCAGGACCAAAATATCTGACAACTCTCACACAAAAATATGAAATCAAAAGTATTTCTTGCTATTTTGTATTGCAACATGATGTATTTTGGTAATCAACAAAAAAACAATTATAATAAAATTTCCAATCAATTATTTACTTTTACTTCAACAGTCAATAAAATGTTAAATTGACCATATTTCCTAATCTGTATTTTTTATTTCATAGAATGGTATGATAAATGCATTCTCATATATTTATTAAAGCATATATCATACCGAATTTTGTAACTGAAAATACAGTCAACAAATTAACATAAATTTTTTCTAACAACTATACAATTAATAAACATTGCAACACTAAATATTATAAGTATAATAATATTTAAGTTATTGGGAATGTCAGCCTATCAGTGTATTATATATGTATATTATAAGTATACGTACAATAGGCTTTAACCATTTTAATACATTGTTTTTGGTCTATGGTTTTTGAATATTTCAAAATTTGACAACGATCATGTTCTCCATCTTGGCACTGATTTTAAACAAAACTTTGCGATAATTGACAACCTTCAATTTACCTCATCTCTCCATCCTTTTAAAGTAGAAAATTTATTCTCAGCCCTCATTTTCTTTAAAACTTCATTGATTTTATTACTTCTCTCCTCATAGTCTCGAAAAGCAGGATTCAATTCAACAAATCCAGATGTAATAGTAAATACCTATAAAGTCCCTTGTTTGTATACAAAGATTCCAATATTAACTTACCACATACTTCTGGATATGTTAGTAGTTCGTTCATAACATCTGCTCTGATTAAACCAACTTGAAATCCTTCAACAATGAATGGTTTGCAATCGCCGGAGGTAAAACCTAAAATGAAAAATTTATATATATTTTATTGGGCGGGTATAACGTGATCAATATTGACATAATTCGTTATTTATAAGGATGTTTTGAACGTTTTATAAATGAAAATCAATGATATATATTATATTAAGCACAGAAATATAATTGTACTTGCCTGACAGATAAAAACAGTTAAATTTTTGAGCTAGTTTGAGTAATCTTGACATGTTAGGATGTTCTTGAAACTTTGACATACTGCTGGACAAGTGGTGCATGCACTTGACACTTGACATTGAATCAAAATATTCCATTTAGAAAGTTGGTAGTTCCCAATTTTTTATGTGAAATACAAGTTGAAATTTTATATATAATTTATATAATAATATAAATATATATTACAAGCAATGCATGTTCGAGCCATATTGACTTTGCTTACTGATTTTGAATTTGCCACTCCTTTTTTTAAATAAAACAAAGTCACTATATTTTCAACTTCTAACGTTGGTATGCTCAGTGTTGTCGAGTTACAGGTTAATTGACGTCGATTGACGTGTCCACTAAATTTTACAAAATACAAAATTGTATTTTAAAAAATGAGTTCTTTTAAACGAGAGAAAAAAGAAGAAGAAGATGGTAAAGTGATTTGATGAATAATTAAGTATATTACCAACAAGATATCTTTCAGGAGGCGGCAATCCGTTTCAAAATATTGAGAAAACAACAGTCCTTCAAGAAGCTCGCACATTTAACGAAACGCCAGTCAATCCACGGAAATGTACCCATATTTTAACAAAAATTTTATATTTATTAAACCAGGTTTGTGGTTTTGAATATTTTATGGTAGATCTTAAAAAACACTGTTACTAGGGCGAACAATTTGGAAGTACCGAAGCTACAGAAGCATTTTTTGCAATGACTAAGTTATTTCAATCCAAAGATGTTATATTAAGGAGAATGGTGTACTTAGGCATTAAAGAGCTGAGTTCTATAGCAGATGATGTAATAATTGTTACATCTAGTTTAACTAAAGATATGACTGGCAAAGAGGATTTATATAGAGCTGCTGCAATTAGAGCACTTTGTAGTATAACAGATTCTACTATGCTTCAAGCTATAGAGCGTTACATGAAACAAGCAATAGTAGATCGTAATCCTGCTGTTAGTAGTGCAGCTCTAGTAAGTTCTCTACACATGACAAAAATTGCGGGTGATGTTGTTAAGAGATGGGTGAATGAAGCCCAAGAAGCAGTGAACAGTGATAAGTGAGTATAATGATAGACGAATGCATAGTAACAGCCAATCCACTTCAGTTGTTATAAATGCAACTAATAATGTTAAATGTTTGGTTTGAGCACATTTGTTTAATGTGCACAGATTCATAACTGGATCTTATTTTGTATACATGGTGACCAGAAATTCTATTCAAATAATTTCATAATTGATTTTACATAAGGGAATGTGTCAAGTTTTTCATATGAACTCAATTCAGAGTGTTATGACGATTCAAAGATGATGTCCAAGAACATATTATTATTATTTTATTTCTCAGGAGGCCCATTATGCGTTGATATGAAATTTAGTGAATGATTTACCACCTATAAATGCAACTCACTGTAGTTACTAGTGGATTACACTTTCAGACAGGAAGGGATCGACATAGGTAACCGCATTTAGTTACTCATATTTTCTTTAAATATAGAATTGTTAGAATTCCTGTTAAAAAATAGAATTCAGTGGTTTTTTAACATAAAAAAAGCATTTTTCTCAAATTCTGTAGGACTAAGAGATTTTGAGAAAGAGCGCTCTAAATAAAATGCTCTCAATTTTTTCCAGTTTTTTTAAATTTTTATGTATTTAAATAAAACCATCAAAGAACGCTTACGGCATCAATTAAATAAATGTTGAAAGTACCATCCATTCATATCCAAATGGCGCCTGATTGTGCGTTTAAAGAAAATATGAGTGACTAAACGCGGTTACTCCTCTATCGACGCACTCCTGGCTGAAAGTGCATCCAATTAATAACTCCGAAGAATTGCTTTTGTTAGTGGTGGAATATTCACCGAAATTCATACGGACGCTTAAAGGAGCTTCTGAGAAATAAAATTAAAACCCGTTCTCGGTCGCCATCTTTGAACCATCAAACACGTATAGGACTGATTTACGAACGTATTTTCATAGCAAAAATTTGTCATCTGTTTTCTATAGAAATAATCCTAAAATTATTCGAACGGAATTTCTGAACACGCTATATAGCAAAAAGTTACATACTCAGTGATAGCATAGTATAAACATGCTACTATGTAGAGACTGACTGTTAGGAAAAAATACATTTAATCTACATACAGTCAAACTTGGATATAGCGAACCATGGAGAAGTATCAAAAATAGTTACCGCCGAGCGATCGTTATAGCAGAGGTGTAGGTGTGTTGTGTACTTCTTCATTTTCATAATAAGTATATAAAAAATAAACACCAATTCTAAGTACATACATTCGAGTATGTACACAGTGAAAAAACGGTAACATAAAACTACAGCTTAAAGATGTATTTGTACATACATAAAATCTGTTTCAAAAAAGAATTACTTATTATTTAGATTTAAAAAGTCAGTGATTTTGCTTTTTTTTTTTTTTCGATTTTCTAAAACAGTATTTTGAATAACTTCAATCGCTGTTAAAGTTGTTACATCGAACGAATTTAGTTAAAGTTTCAAGTGAATTCAAGGCTTTGAACACTGTTGACAGGTTATTTTCATCTTCAAATCCATCTTGGTCCTTATCAAATTCGTCATCATCAAAAGTTATTTCGCTGCTGCTGACAGAGGCAATAATCTGGGAAGTAATCCATCCCCGATTATTGGAAAAAATTGTGACGGGAAGATCACGAACATTTTTGAAACATCTAGGTGAAGCCGCCTTTTCAATAACGAGTTTTTTCTTCTCGGAGCCGTCCATGTTCGCACAGCCAAACACAGTAATACGGTCTTTAGCCATTTTTTCCTCCCGAGCACTTTTCCTCTCTAGATGATAAAGTTTTACCGGGTGTCATTTCAAAAAAGAGGCCGGTTTCATCGCCATTAAAAATATTACGTTCATCATATTTTTGCTTAAGACTTGTTAATCACTGATTTGTGATTTCCAGATTTACACTAGCAGATTCGTCATGCATTTTTTACATTGGATGCCAAATCTTCGTTTGAACCTGACCGGTTCAATGGATGGATTGACCATCCATCCTCTCGAACATTCTGTTTCTTTCGTTGAAAATTCTGGTTCTTGTTCATTAGGTGTCTGATTTTTATGGAGCCTCTCAAGGCTTGAGGAATAGATCCAGATATCGGAACATTTTGACCTTTTTTTTATTGAAAACCACCTCAGAAGAGATTGTTCTACCTCTGGTTTTTTGTCGAAGGCGAATTACAACTTGAACAGTTAGATATTTTCTCTATTAGACCATATTGTCGACTTTGGCAATTTATATTCTCTGCAAATTCCAGCATTTACAGCGTCTCTTTCTATTTTATTAATTATTTCAATTTTTTGGCTTAAATTTATACCGTTGCGTTTATTTTTGACTTGTAGATCGCGTCCTGTCATCGTAGATTTGGTTTAAAACTTGATACACCCCCAACATAAGCATGTATCAAACTAATCCGTGCAAACAGTTGAAAACGATTACATACGTGCGATAGACTTGCCGTCTAAACAGTTGGAGTGGAAGGAGAAGCCGCGGTGTTCGATAATTCGTTATAACCGATCATTAGATAAAAAAGTAATGAAAAATCGTTCGTTATATCCAAGTGTCATCTAAGTGTGTTTACATTGTTTTATATACAAATGTGTTCGGGACTTCGCGTTTTGTTCGTAATAGCCGAGTGTTCGTTACATCCCGAGTACGTAATATGCGAGTTGGACTGTAATAACTGGCCAATTTAAATAAATTGGTATTTAATTATTTATTGTTTTATTGACCTCTAAGTGGAAATAAATCAGGAATATAAAGATAAGTACATCAAAAAATACATATATTAATTTTATTACTTGTGCAAAATTTGGTACTTTTTAACTTAACGATATTTAGTTCAGTAGATATATGCACCATGTTTAAAATTAACTGTGCACCAATGCTAACTTCCTTATTATTGGAGCTATGAAGAGTTAGTTCAATGAAGTAATTCTTATTATTGAGTTGTTATGTTGTTGCTGTTATACACATTCGGAAATCTATTATTCAGGCTTAGTTATTTTTTCATGTAATCAGTTTATCTGATCTATTACATAACTTTTGTTGTTATGTAGAAGAATATGTATTGATGCTGTTATGCCAATTTTATTTGTTCAGCTTTCACTTTTTTATGGTTTTTATGTTGTAGATAAAACAGAATCCAACTATCACTGTTAAAGTTTTAGTGTAATACTCTTCTTGAACCAACAAGTAATTTCTGCCTTTCGCAGCGTTCTTTTCTATTCTTCTCAATTGCTGAACAGTTGTAGAGCAACCCTGGTGGTCGATTTAATACTTCTGATAGTAAATAGTACTATGGTAGACTGTATGCCCGTTCGCTCTGCAGGTAATATTTTTCTTTTACTCGCTTTCCCGGAGTGTCACTACGCTAAGGAGCCTGTCATTAGAATCTCTTTGTTCCAAGTAGACTACTTCCACAATTACATTCTTGTTATCGCGATTTTCAGAATTAAAACACCAACTTGTTTGCAGCGAACGCATCACCACCCAGGTTTGAAGCAATTTGACTATTCACGCGGTTTATTCGCAAACTTTTCAAATACAATGCGAGATTCATTGAGAATTCCACTTTTTATAACCTTATTATTATTATTATCAGGCAAACAATACCGCTTAAGAAACTGCCGCAAATAGCACCCATCACAGATAAAAAATATGAATGGATATGATGGACTGGTTAAGTCACCATTCTAGTGATTGTATAATAAAATTTTGGTAATATCACCCATACTTGTGATACTTAAAATTTTAGTATAATCTTACTAAGCCTTACTTATATAAGAAATGTTTTTCATTTTAAGAATTTTGAAAAACTTTTCAACAGAAGAAGTTATACATATATAAATGTTTTGTTAAAAAAGATGAATGATTAAAAATTAAATTTACTTATACCTTTTAGCATTATGGTTCAATATCATGCTCTTGGGGTCTTGTACCATATCCGCAAATCGGATCGATTAGCAGTTACCAAGTTAGTTGCTAAATTAACTAGAATGTCTTTGAAATCTCCCTATGCAGTCTGTATGTTGGTATGTATAAACTTATCTCATCCTACTAGAAATGTTTAATGCTGCTGTTTGTTATTTAATAGATTAGGATTACTGCAAAATTGCTAGAAGAAGAAGGAGACTCGGAAGTAGTAATAATCACTTATTCGAGTTTATCGACTCTTGTTTGCGCCATAAGTCGGAAATGGTTACTTATGAAGCAGCTCATGCTATAGTGAATTTAAAAAGAACTAGCAGTCGTGAATTAGCGCCTGCCATAAGCATTTTACAGTTATTCTGTAGTTCTCCAAAACCTACATTACGTTTTGCAGCAGTCCGTACCTTAAATCAGGTAGCTATATCTCATCCTGCTGCCGTTACAGCTTGCAATATTGATTTGGAAAATTTAATAAGCGATTCGAATAGATCAATCGCTACTTTGGCTATTACCACACTTTTAAAAACAGGTATAGGATGTGTATTTACATGATATCTACATACATTTTTCAATGTTAATATTTTAAATGTCTGTTTTTATTGTTTCAGGGGGAATCGTCTGTTGAACGATTAATGAAACAAATTTCCATGTTTGTATCCGAAATTAGTGACGAGTTTAAAGTTGTCGTTGTACAAGCTATAAGGGCACTTGCTCTAAAATTCCCCGAAAACATAGCGTCCTGATGAATTTCTTATCGGCAATGCTTCGCGAAGAAGGCGGTTTTGATTATAAAGCGTCTATTGCCGATACTATTATTACTATAATAGAAGATAATCCAGATGCTAAAGAGACTGGATTAGCTCATCTGTGTGAATTCATAGAGGATTGTGAACACACTTCTCTTGCTGTACGTATATTGCACTTACTAGGAAAAGAAGGACCAAGGACAAAACAACCGTCACGGTATATTTTATAGATGCATACTATATTAACTTAAATAAACAGTAACAAGTTGATTCAACATCATCGACTAATATTTCTTGTAGGTACATCCGCTTCATTTACAATCGAGTGCTTCTGGAAGATCCTCGTTTCCGTGCTGGTGCCGTTTCTGCGATGGCACAATTCGGAGCTACTTGTCCAGATTTATTAGAAAATATACAAGTTTTACTTACCAGATGTCAAATGGATCCTGATGATGAAGTTAGAGATAGAGCAACCTATTACAGTAATATTTTAAGCAGACAGGATAAGAGCTTATATAACAACTACATTATCGAACCCATGAAGGTTGTATTGGTTAATCTCTCCACTTCCTAATTCTTCTTAATGACAAAAATTTTATTTTAGATTTCTATATCTGCATTAGAGAGATCGCTTCAAGAATATATCCAGGGAGATACTGAAGAGTCATTTGATATAAATCAATCAATTCCAGTGGTGTCTCCTCTTGCTGCTGAAGAAATACAAACTACTGCACAAAAAACAGATGGAATGTTATCCTCTACTGGACCAAGTAAACCAGTGCAAGCGTCCAGAGAAGAAAATTACATTAAAGAATTATCGAACGTTCCGGAGCTCCAGCAACTGGGTCCATTATTCAAAAGTTCTGATGTAGTCGAATTAACCGAGTCAG
Source organism: Holotrichia oblita (assembly GCA_023690525.1). Lineage (NCBI taxonomy): Eukaryota > Metazoa > Arthropoda > Insecta > Coleoptera > Scarabaeidae > Holotrichia > Holotrichia oblita. The sequence goes on along the minus strand of CM043019.1, from coordinate 73,265,902 downwards.
AAACTGAATTTGTTGTCAGATGCATTAAGCACAGTTACACTAAACACTTGGTATTGCAATTTAACTGTACGAATACCTTAAGTGATTTATTGTTGGAAAATGTAAGAGTTCAAGTAGATCCCAGTGAAGGGTATAACATAGTTAAAGAGATACCGTGCCCAAAATTGCCATATAACGAAACTGGAACATCCTACATTATTTTACAATTTCCTAATGATTTATCTCAAAGTGTTGGTACTTTTGGTGCAGTTTTGAAATTTATCGCCAAAGATTGTGATCCTACTACCGGTATACCAGATACAGATGAAGGTAGGTTCCCAATGGCTAAATAAACATAATTCAATAAAAATTACAACTATTCTGCAGGATACGGTGATGAATATATATTAGAAGATTTAGAAGTAACACCTTCGATCAAATCCAACGGGTTAGCAAAGTAAATTGGACGGCTGCTTGGGATGAAGCTACTGAAGCTAATAATTACTCAATGATGAACATTGTTTTTTCACTAAGCTCAGTCAGCACTCTTGAGGAAGCCATTAAAAATGTTGTACAATATTTGGGATTACAAGCTGCTGAACACTCTGATAAAGTACCTGAGGGTAAAACTGTTCATACTCTCTTATTAGCAGGTAAATACTTTATATTTTCTTCGTTGGCAATGTATGTTAGCAATACATAAATAAAACAACGATAATAATGAAATAACTGTAGTACAAAATTCAGTGCACGCATAGAAAGCCTGTAACTGAAAATGTCGATAGGTTGTCTTTAAAGCAGTAAGAAATCATGTCAATTTAGCGGTGCTTATTAGATATATGTTAATTTGTTACTCGTTTATCATGAAATCTGTTTATGTTTATGCATAGCAATTCAATGTTTGCCAAAGGATGGTATTTCTGGAAAAAAATGTTGCAATCAAATTTTTTCAAAAGTGGCAGTTTAATCTTTTCAACTTTATGTAAATAATACTTTCTTTAATCTTTGTTTTCATGGTAACATGATTCATTGTCAGGAACAGGTGTTCGTAATAATGTTATCGCTGAACTCACGGCGCTGACACCCATCTAGTACGGGAGCTAGCAACGTTTAAAAAACAAGAATTTCAGGTCAGCTGATTTTTTGATATGTTGTCCTTACTGCTCCTTCGGTTAGAGTCTGAGCCGGCTGGCAGGCGGTAGCGGTTGCTTATATTAGTGCGCAGCCTACCTGTACAGGTAATAATCCTAGATTTTAAAAGAATGTTAAGAAGTGTAATATTTAATTTTGTCACTTTGGATAGGTTTGCCTGACATAATTTTTTTATTGCCAGACATTTTTATCGTTGCTAATTGTATGCCATACGCGAATTTTTTTTTTTTTTTAATAAAAAATTCAAAGTATTTTTTTATGTCTGGTATTTATATATTATCTTATTTACGGATAAATAAATCTAAAATTAATTTGCCAGACGTTAATTCAATTGTTTAACTTTAAATAAACACGATAAAGTGTGGCAGTATGATGCGAGTAATCAAAGAGAGACAGATGCAGAATCTATTGCCGAGAATGAGACAGAAAACAATCACAAAGGTACATTACTTATTCTTGCTTTAGTGAGTACAAATTTCGATATATAAATATTTTAACAGAAAAAAACTAAAACTAAAATAAAACTAAATTAGAAAGGAGAGAATGAAAGGTACATCATTGAAGTTCAAAAAATTACATTTTTAATAAAAAATTTCTGGTCACTATACGGGAATTACAAATAATTAGTAGGAGTATTAAGTTATAAAATTTTTTTTATTCTATAATAGTGTCATAAAAAAGGAGGCATCTTCGTAATCATCATCGTCGTCGTCGCTTTCATTGCCAGAATTATTTATGTCGTCGTCTTGAGTATTATCGCTGTCTTCTAATACTCTATTATCTGTAACAAAAAATTTACATTTGTTTAAATCTTCTTGTTTGTTATATCATATTTTAGTTATTATTTATAAATGTTCTATTTTATACTCACTTCGAATAATAATATCAGCAACTTGATATATGATTTTGTTTGGTTTGTGGGAGAGCAATTACCATACCAAGTTGCTGATATTATTATTCGAAGTGAGTATAAAATAGAACATTTATAAATAATAACTAAAATATGATATAACAAACAAGAAGATTTAAACAAATGTTAATTTTTTGTTACAGATAATAGAGTATTAGAAGACAGCGATAATACTCAAGACGACGACATAAATAATTCTGGCAATGAAAGCGACGACGACGATGATGATCACGAAGATGCCTCCTTTTTTATGACACTATTATAGAATAAAAAAAATTTTATAACTTAATACTCCTACTAATTATTTGTAATTCCCGTATAGTGACCAGAAATTTTTTATTAAAAATGTAATTTTTTGAACTTCAATGATGTACCTTTCATTCTCTCCTTTCTAATTTAGTTTTATTTTAATTTTAGCTTTTTTCTGTTAAAATATTTATATATCGAAATTTGTACTCACTAAAGCAAGAATAAGTAATGTACCTTTGTGATTGTTTTCTGTCCCATTCTCGGCAATAGATTCTGCATCTGTCCCTCTTTGATTACTCGCATCATACTGCCACACTTTATCGTGTTTATTTAAAGTTAAACAATTGAATTAACGTCTGGCAAATTAATTTTAGATTTATTTATCCGTAAATAAGATAATATATAAATACCAGACATAAAAAAATACTTTGAATTTTTTATTTAAAAAAAAAAGAAAATTCGCGTATGGCATACAATTAGCAACGATAAAAATGTCTGGCAATAAAAAATTTATGTCAGGCAAACCTATCCAAAGTGACAAAATTAAAAATTACACTTCTTAACATTCTTTTAAAATCTAGGATTATTACCTGTACAGGTAGGCTGCGCACTAATATAAGCAACCGCTACCGCCAGCCAGCCGGTTCAGACTCTAACCTAAGGAGCAATAAGGACAACATATCAAAAAATCAGCTGACCTGAAATGCTCTCTCAAAAACGTTGCTAGCTCCTATACTAATCGTTCAGTGGATATGTTAGGTTATTACTCTCCGACAAAGGGTTGCTGTAGTAGTCGGTATCAACAACTACTATTCGGAAAACTAATTAAAATGTCTACTTACCTTTGAACATTTATGTAGTCCTGCCCGCAAGTCTTCTTATTTGTATTTGGATATGAACGTTAACTGGGCCAGAAAACTATTTCCTAGAAATGTTCGCGCTATTGATATCGTACGCACAATATTCAGACAGGGCAGCAGCATTCGTAAGAGAATTGTATGATATTCGTTATATTATACAAGTTTTTTTTGTAGCGCAACCAATTTAACCAGATCTACTTCTGAGAGTATTGTTTCTCGATTGAATTTTTATCTTCTGTGCAAAAAATCACCGAAAAGGAAGTCAAGTTTTCTAGATGACAATAAATATAACGTTGTTAAGACAGAGCAGATACGTACACGACCGTTTCTAGTTTCCTACGGGCATCGTAGAATTGGGAAGAAATGTTCCGGTCTCGACATCTATTCGTATTTCTTGACGTTTTCGACTTATTGAAAAAGGATCGATTTCATTGAAATGCTCTGTATAGTATATAACGGGAACCGGAAAATTTCCCGAAAACAATTCGCCGACGGAAAATTCCCTGACTACAATTCACCGACAGTAAAATTTCCCGACAAAAATTCACCGTATGGAAAATTCTCCGACAATAACAAATTTCTCTTATATACAAGGGCTACTACTTTTTATTGTCTTTAATAAATAAGGTTGTGCGCTATACCACGCAAGTAATCGAAAAAATTCAAAAGAATACCAATCTCTGTAAATAAAATATAAGTCACGTATTGCACCTGCAGCGGTGAGATCATCTTAAGATCAGCATTAGATCATAATTCTAAGATTTTTACTCAAATATAGGTTTTGCTTAGTTAAGGTGTTTTTATAACATAAAAACCGTGCAACTAGAAATTAAGATCAGTTGAGGAATTCGTTCCATTCGTTGAATTGTTTGTCGGGAAATTTAACCTTCGGGGAATTGTTTGTCGGTGAATTGTAGTCGGGGAAGTTTCCGTCGGTGAATTGTTTTCGGGGAATTTTTCTAGATCCGTATATAACAAACTCCAAATAGTTACCATTCGTTTCTTAACTACCGCATTGTCGAGATTGTTTCAATTTACAAATCAGTGGCAGAAGTGGTGGAATAAAGTGCGTTCAGTGTAGTCTCGTTCTTCCTACTAGAACTCATTTCAGTGCAGTGACAACTTTAGCGGAAAATAATAAATAGTATTAACAGATTAAATATTCATATGTACTTATGCACTATGAAAAAATGTCCTGAATAAAAAAAATACTAATGGTGCACATAATTGACGAGTTTTCATTACATTTACAATCGATTTGGTTATCACGCTTGTGTTGGTTTATTTAGATTGTCAATAAAAGCGTATTACACGTACTGATTAAAACCAGGCTTCTTTTTCGTAAATCACTCATTCTCGACCTGCTCAACAAGCTTAACGCAATAATCGTTTGATTTTCTTTTGTCAAAACATTTGGAATCCAAACAGCTAGTTTGTTTATTTCGGTTTATTTCTGTAAATAATTCAATATGCTAGAGTAGAATGACGTATGTTCTTTTAAGTCTTGTTGTTTCATGGGTATTTTGTGTCAAAATAGTTTTAAAATGTCCTTATAGTCGTCGAATAAGCGACCAGATTGTGGTTCATCTTTCACACGGATATCTCCAGCACCCAACTTCTAACACTGACGGAAACGTCCGGTAAATACAGCCTTCTTGAATATTCCGAAAGGCAATAAAACGATCTACAATAAACCCAAATTTAGAACAATTTCAGTTTTACCGCACTTTAATAGTTATAAATAACGACCGCAAGAATTGGTTGGGTTCCAGCGGCAGTACATCGGAGGCATTAACGGCGCGCGCCTATCGTACGAGTGTATGTATGTAGTGAAATAGTAGTTTGTAGGCAGTCATCGTATTGTTGCATGATCATGCATTGCAAGTACGCGTACCTATAATTCGGTTGCAACGCATTTAAAACGTCGAAAGTTCGTGAAAATGCTTCAACGTGTTTGTTTGCTAATAAGGTAACGTTATTATGTCTGTGTTTTCATTAATTCTACTATAAAATTTCTCTAAATAGCGCCCATTTTTATTTCGGTAAAGCCGATATAGTTACGCCCCTGCTACAGAACCACACTTGCAGTCTTATATACGCAGGAGGCTGTATATAAGTATTTATGATTTATTTGTTATTTAGGAGTATTCCGAGGAGGAGCTGATATTTTAGCGCAGGCAAAACTAGTACTGTCTGATACTGTTACGATGGAACTAACAGTTAAAGCAACAGAGGAAAGTGTGGCAGAATTAATAGTATTTGCTATAGAATAAATTATTGTTTTAAAAATAAGTTTAAAATGTATTATTAAGTATAAAAAAATTTTATGTAATCTTGTTTAAAATACACTTTTAACAGTAGAAATTGTACTTATATTTTTTTAAATTCGGTTATAAAAAATTAATAATACTTGTTTTAAAAACTACTAATATACACTAGACATTTTTGCGCGACACACCTCAGTGGATATTCTAGCTGATGTTTCAATGTACTTGACAAATAATTCTTTGAGTTGCTTATATTCCTAAAAATAAAATCGCAATTATTAGATGTAGGGCATGCCAACTTTAAGTATGACTCCAATACCAAACCGTTTGATACTATGGATATAGCGCATGAGTCATTCTTAAATTTCACTCTTTAGTTATGACACATCAACCAAAACTAATAATTTTAGCTTACATTTTCCAATGGTTTGGTCACATCATTTTGATTTTGAGCATCTAGTTCTTCAAGCAGGCAGTCGATAATATTAACTGGTAGACAAAACGGAGGTACATCAGGTAATAAGGACTTTTTATAGCCAAAATATTCCCCGCCATAATTTAAGACAGCAAGTATGTTTTCCGAAGCCAATTGTGCTGCTTCACTTAAATAACCATTGTAATAATACAGTCTTAATAGTTCACTCGCATTTCGTTTCTAAAAGTAAAAAATACATACATGGTAATTAAAAAAAACCGTTGTTAATTTATAAATACTACTATTAAAATTAAGCGAAAGTACTGTAGTACACGTAATTAAACTAAGATTAACGCGTAAATGTCCAAAATTCACAAAGTATGGGATAGACTCTCAATATAACAAAATCATTGGTATGTATAATAGGCAAATTTTCACGGAATAATTGGCGGCTTCTTCAGAGCATCTGTTAAAGAACAAATCAAAAACAATCTTGACACTACATTTGATAATAAATGTTAATTTGAATTATTTGTACCTCATAGGTGTAATTATAAGGAAACAATAGGGGATGTGCATGCATTGCAGTGTATTTATTTACATGGTTTTTGAGTAGAGTAGTAGTTTCCTATTACCAAAAAGTAATAAACATTTGACAAAAAGTAATACTGCAACAAATATTCAACGGTTAAATTATTTGAAATATTTAAAAATTATGAGTCGTCGCCAAACGGACATTACGTAGAAAGGCAGTAAATATTCACCAAACTCTCCCATAATAAACCTGTTGACCTAATGTCGGTGTCAATCTGACAAACACGCTTTGTTTACTGCCAAGCTACATACGTCACAGACGGCAGCTAAACACTGCGTTTTCGCGCCACTACTAATAATTTGAATTTATATATTTTTTATTTCTTGAACTGCTTGTTGTTTCATCGAAATTATGTATCTATGCAATATTATAGCGCAATCATTAAAAAAAAAATTCCAAAAAATATGATTTTTCCCTATTGTGAACCATAGCCTAACTGATTTCTTTATAAACTAAGAAAGTTGTATATATTTATTTTATTTCAGAAATATAGTAAACTATACTTTTGTATTTAAGATACTATGTACTATTAGCCATATCCAATTAATTTGATTTTCTCGCTCCTTCATTTTATTTCAGTTTCTTTTTCCAATGTTTCTCAAAACACTTTTTAAATTAGTAACGTCAGTACCTATAACTTGTAGCAACTAATCCAACTAACACACATAGTATCTTTACGACATTTAGTAGCTCTATTTATATGTAACTTTGCTTTTTAATACTACCTTATAGGAAGACGTAAGCCAATATGGTAAGAAAGCACCTAAATGAAGCATTTTTTCACAAACTACTCTATGCAAAACTGTCATATGTTCTTCCTCATATTGAAATAAAAGTGTTTGTAATAGCTGCCAAGCAACTTCTACGGCGGAATTTCCGATAATAGGCATGTCTATAAATAAAAACATCACTAATGTTTATGATTTCTAGAAAAATAAATACATTATGAGACAGACGACTACTTACCATGAAGATCGTTTTCAACCAGCCAATTCCATGTAATAATCTCGTCTCTGTCAGTCACATGTAAGCAATTTTGGATAAAAGTTTCGAAAACTGACTCATATGGCACATCAAATATTGTACACAAATTTAAGGCGTATTTGTAGATCCCTGAACAAGCCAAGTACCTGATTAGTTCCATAGGAGCTATAAAAAAGACATAATCAATTATGTTTCTTAACTTCATACTTAGTTTCGTACAGGTCATGAAATTCGTAACCAATTTCTTATCAAATTTTGCTAATTTTAATCGCCCAATTGCCAAGGCTAATTCCTTTTTTATTACGTCCAATTCCACCACTTCTAACTGTCTTTTAAATTTGACGATTTCAGGTTCCTAAAATGAATTATTGTTGTATAATTATTGACTGATAAAAGAATTTAGTGGTACCATTTCTGAACCAGCTTCGCAAGGCAATTGAATCACTTCTTCTTCGACGTCTGCATCGACAGGTTTTAAAACCCATGCATATTTAGGATCACATAAAGAGAAAGCATTCACTGAAGCCAAATAACATTTTACCTGTTTTTCCAAAGCTTCTATTGTGCCGTATTGTGATAATCGGAAGGCTTGTTCATACATCACCGATCCAGCTACAATCGTTACAATGATTTGAAAAACACATTAAGTACAGGAATCATATTAAAAGGGATATGAAACTGTAAAATTGTGACAGATAATACTAGCTCACCATATCATGAGTTAGTAGTTAGCATATTTTTTTACTTAACGTTAAATTCAAACAAGCTAGTGTATAACATTATCATTATAATTTATTATATACTGAATAAATTTAAACCGTTACTTATTCGTCTTGTTCTATTATTATTTGTATTGAATTGAAGAAAGATTCTGTTCTATGATAAAATGATGTAAAAAACGTGTTTGATACAGCAACATTAAGTTTCGTAACACAGAAATTAAAGAATCTTGGTTTTAGCTGATATATAATTAACATCATCGGTCCCAGAACCGTTATATAGATGTGAAAGATGGAGTTCGCAGAATTTACTTTTGGAGAGATCGGTGTAGAGTATTCTTGATGGCGATGTAATGAGTGTAAAGCCATCTGTTATATGTAAAACAATAGCCCACGCTGCTGACTTGGCTGGCTGCTCTTGGTTTTACCCACAGTGAATTAGTTTAATCGATAAACATGTGGTACACGTACTATTGAATTATAAATGGTAACAAATTGGAATTTGCTCTCCAGAAAACCGAAGGGACCAAATCAATAGGAAATTAAGATATATAATTCCAAATGTAGAAATTATTCTATTAAAATATTTGAGCATACGGTTCTAGAAATATAAAAATAATTCGGCACGTTGTAACCTAATGTTATGCTCGCGGTATAACCTAATTTCAGATTCAACAAAATATCGTGGATTCGCCACATATTCTGTACGATTAAATTGACTATAAACTTTTGATTCTGATACATAAGAGGTTTACCAGTTTGTCCTAGAATGTATGTATATCTGTTATCTGCGAGGGGGGTCCACAAAGTAACCTCCGGTTTGAAATAAAAATTAAACCAGTTGGGATGCAAAAATTTTATTATATACATCTTAAACTGCAACTTTTCTCTACTTTTCGACATAATCTCCAAACAAATTCAAGCATTTGTCATATCTTTTAACGATTTTTGAAATACCCTCTGCATAAAAATCTGCCGCCTGCGAACGTAGCCAACCTATCACGGCGTTTTGAAGCTATTCGTCATTGGCAAATTGCCGAGATGCAAGCCACCGCTTCATGTATGGGAACAGGTGGAAATCCCTGATCAAAAACGTCCCATTTGAACTTGGTCAAAAGTTCGAATGTTCTTTGAGCTGTGTGACGGCGAGCATTGCCGTGAAAAATCACAGTTCCAACTGCCAGCAGACCACGCCGAGTGTTTTGGATCGCGCGTCGTGGTCTTTTTAAAGTTTCGCAATACACTGCAGAAGTGATTGTCGTATCACGCTTCATAAAATCAACGAGCAAGATGCCCTTACCGTCCCAAAACACCGTAACCATAATTTTCCTCGCAGAAAAAGTTTTACTGGTTTTCTTTAGCTTTGGAAAATCTGTATGAATCCAAGTTGTAGACCAAGTAGAATTGCAACTACTTTGAGATCAGCACTGATGTACCATTTATAGGTTTTGTAATTGATTTTATCAAGGAGACGTGTCATATTATCATATGTTTCCTTCATGTGTACGGCATGATCAGCAGGAATGGAGGGGTAGATGTTTCCTATATGTAGAAGGACAGCTTTCAAACTCAATTTAGAAGCATCTATAAAAAGACGCCATTCTTCCGGTTGGTGTTTGTAACCTAATTCTCGCATTAAACTGTCAACATTTTTGCAAAATGAAAGACCTTCTTCAGTTGAAAAATACTGTGACAGTTCTTTCTGGCGATTTCGATATACAGAAATACGCGTACCCGGAGCTAATATCTTCCGCCCTTGCAGCAGTCTTGATTCTAATATTTCTGCCTGAATTTTTCATAAATTGAGATCTCGAACTAGGTCATTTAATTCCAATTGATTTATTAAATGAGGCGTGTCCTCTTGAGATGCTAAATATTCTTCATCTGTGTCCGACAACTCTGAATGTATTCTTCTATCTCGGTTTCAACATGTTCTTGGTTCGAAACATCCATAGGACTTAGTACTGGCAAAGCTTCCGAATAAGGAACTGCAGGAGTGGTAGAAGGTAAATTACGATAGATAATTTTATCCTTATTTTTACTGGCAATCCCGAAGGTCTTTGTACAGCAAAAGTAGCAGTTTGTCGAATGATCCTTTTGTTCTCGTCAAATCATAGGCCTACCAAATGGCATAGCTATGCTCTTACCTTTTATCCAGCTCCTCAAAATAACAGCACATCGTGCACAGACATTGTGAGGGGTCCCCAACTTGTCTTGATTTGTGATTTTTTATTTAAAATAAAAATTATACGAGTTTTCTATTAACGGTGTAATATTTCGTCTATGCTGTTGAACGGTGAATTCTCCACATACATAACAAAAACTGTTAGGATTATTTGCACACCTACGGGATATTGCGAATTCAAAAAACGTTTAACTAATGTTACTACCATACATTGAGTCAATTTGAGTCGAACAACGTGTCTGCAGGGTCTTATATACAGATAGACTGAAGTTATAGTGAATATAGAAGTACCGTACTACACACACTAGCGCATGCATATCTACATATACGTGTGATTTAGAATGGTAGGTAAGGTCAGCTTGCAATAAGTGGGGATAGATTCGTTGTTGCTTCCCATTCAGTTTAGTACGCAAAGATTGATATTGCAAAGCACACGTTTGCTTTTAAGAATTGCCGTCGCTATTAGAACGTACGGCCTAAATATTTACTTTTGTAATGAATGTATGTATGCATTAACATTGAACTGAAACAAAACTCTTATTCCCCGCATGCCATAATACAATCTGTATTTTTGCTGGGACAGTTAAAGGCATTTTATTTTAGTTGTCCGAGTTTTTCCAGACACAATACCACACGCTATAAGCAGCGAGTGCTGAATGCTCCTTTCCTCTTGTCTCTCGCATAGTCGAGTGGTACCCCACTACATTGCCGACAGCTCCTCCTCTCTATCACATACACACGTACTACATACATACATGTTTATGTGTGTGTATTTCACGCTTAATATCTACTTTTATTTGCGCCAATCAGTATATTTATATATGCACAGATTAATTCTTTGATTTAATTGGTTCTAGAGAAAAAAAGGGAGTGGTTTAACGACTATGAGGTACAAATGAAGCCCAAACATGTTAAGACCTGTTCAGACATGCCCGTTAGCATGATAATAACTTGATATTTTCTTTCAACTTACTCATAAAATGATATCTTTAGACATACAGTACATTTAATACATATATGTATAAAAAAAGCATTTCTCAGAAACCTGAGGCGATAGCCAATTTTTGAAAATATTTTCAGAATTACAATGAAAAAGTCCATAACGTACACGTATCAGAGTGTAAGAAAAAAAACCCTGTTGACCATTGTAATTAGTGTGACAAATAAGGAAGGAGCTGCTGAATAATTTTTATTAGTATTCATTGCCCTAATAATTATCCATTTACTTGCCAGTATTCATAATGAATAAGTTTACACGCTCCGTTTTGTAAAATTTAAAATCACTTGGAAATATCTAAGTGAAAAGATCATTAAAGAAGTTTCAATATATCGATGTTTTATTGACATGAAGAAAAAATTATCTCCGTTTCAACGTGCAATATGTTAGTAAGACATAGTGCATGGTTACAAGAGCTGGAACGAGATTGTTTTGAGACAACCTATTTACAGATAAAGACAAATGAGAAGATTCAGAACGATCACAATCGAATTCCTCTAAAACTAAAAGAAAAACAGCGAAGAAAAGGAAATAAGTAACTTACCTAACCTAAAGTACGGAGCTCCTCGTTTAATTTGATAAGAGTACAAAAAATCATAATACATATTTTCGACAGCATCCGTTGCTCGAGCTCTCATAAAGAGAATACTACAAAATAATTCTTGCATGTCTGCATACGTAAACGACATTAATGTGTCTAAATCCCTTTTATCCAATAACGTTTTGACAAGCTCACGTAAATTATCCTTTTTTCTCTCCTTATCTGGATTTGAATGCATTGCATTGTAAGCTTTTTCGTAATGTCCGAGAGTGAGATGGTGTTTAAACTTAATTGAATATAACGTAGCCTAAAAATAACCGCAATATATGTAGCTAGAATAAAATATATTACTGAGCAGTGGCGGCTAGTACATAAGCGCTGCAGTGCTGCAGAGCTCCCAAAAAATCATCTATTTAACTAAAGTATTTCCTTCCTTTTATTAAATATAAAATTTATAATATATTTTGTAAGGTATTCGCATTGCCATAATAATAAAGGAACTGCGAACACAAGTCACAGCTTCAACTAACAAACCAATTGCCGGCTAAGCGTAAAGCGTAAGTAAAGTCCACCAGTGGAATAACGAATCTATTTCGCGCGATCGTTGATATTTTATATAGCTGGACCACACGAACGTGCTCTGTGCGCTCTTTAAAACACCCGCGCTGCACACTTCTCCCCCTTGACGGTCTAAAACTGAGCCGTGATTTTAACAGGATAGTTCGCTGCCTTTACTCCAGCGCATAGGCAAAAGATAGATATAAACTACGCTAGATTGAACAGAAAAGGAACATTCTAAGGCCCCATCTATACAACTTATACAAAAAGTAACCCATGCAAAGAACCCTATAATACAGGTTTCATTAAAATTATCTCGGGTGCGTGGGTAGTTTAAATATAAATTTCTGTACTTCTATAATGAATCTGTGGAATTCCATATACCTGTAATTCTATACATATCACCAAAAATTGACAATTCTCTTATGCGAAAACAGAGAAGTAGAATTTATTTATTAGAAAAACTTTTAAGATCCGAACAGAACTGCTAAAAACTACAATGCAATAAAGAACTCTAAAGCCTCTTTTATGCACGTGCGATCGTGCGGTTTGCAGTCGAATGGCACAACGTTCGGCGTTTCAGTGTGGTGCCGTCGCTACCATTTTATGCAAGTTGCAACCGTTCACGCGGCTAGTAGATCTATTAGTACAGAGTTGTCCGACAAGAGAAATAGAATGGATCCAAACCGCACAATCGCACGTGCATAAAATAGGCCTAAAGTATAAGCAGAATAATGGCGGCTGGTGCGTGTCGATTGTCACCGACAAGCAGACGAATTGTAACGAATGTGCAGTGAGAAAATACGAGATATTTAAAAATTTAATTTTTAACAGCTCTATGCAATCTATTGAAAAAAAAATTATCTCCGAAATAGATAATTTTAATGATACAGTGATTATAACATTTGCGAACCGAAAAGAACGTAGAATATACTTACTTTATAAGAAATAATTTGTTAGATAAATAGTGCCTATGGAGACTCTTATTTTTTGCGAACCGAAAATAACGTCGAACAGACTTAACTTATAAGAAAACAATTTTTTGTTAGCGAAGTAGTGCTTAGTGCGTGACTCGTGACTCTTATTTTTCTTGTGTGGCAATTGACAATCGTTCCAGAAATCCAATATTTCAACACGGAAGGCGGAGAAAGGACGATAAAATCGATGGGAGACAACCCCTTACAAGGTAATTTTTTTTTCAAAAATTGCAGAACACCTTAAAATTTTTACCACTAGCCGCCACTGTTACTGAGTACGCTTACTTTCAAAGGATCATCCTCCTCGGTTATAGTTAATGCCGTATCAGCAACTAATATTGCATAGTTTAATGCCCCATGCAACTCAAATAATTGGATGACCTATATAGAAAAACATAAATTAAAATTCAATAAGAAAATTTTGAAAATTATGACAAAAATTGTGCACCGTATATCGTTCAAAATGATCTTAAACCTATACAATGGCAAAGCCAGATACAATGCCAGATTAGTACGATAGATGATTAGAATTGCAACAAAACATAGTACAACTTGTGAGTTACAACATATAAGTTATAATAATGCTACTATAAGTTCGAAATAACAGATAAAAAAACAAAAAATTTCGAAGAAAATTATGGAAAAACTAAAAAGAAGTAACTGGTATTAAAATGTTTGCAATATGTAATAAAAGATTTTGAGAGAAACAAATTATAAATTGAATACACCTATAACTACACCTTACCTTAAGAAAATATAAGATGCAATGATTTGCGTTTTCTCCTATGAAGTTGGAAATTGAAATACGTTCTATCAGAAACTGCTCCGAATAGACGCCTTTAGCGGCTTTTAGAAATAAATCATATGCTTTCTGGAACTCTCCACTGGTAAGAAATGAAGCAGCCAACAAAAAGTTGCCTGAACATATGAAAAACGTATTCAGAAATAATGATACATATTTATTAATTGAACTTACGCGATAAATGATCCCATTCACACCAAGTATGTAAATATCGTACATATTGTTGAAGCCAAATGTGTTGGCCACTACATAAAAGCCATTCCGCAAAAATTGTGTTGCCATTAACCGGCCATCTAACAGAAAAGATAAAATCAACAAATTCATGCAACTGTATCAATTTTTGTTAACTTACAGTAACAGCATTAGTTTGTCTAAATACTGTAGTAAGGCCACGTCCCAATGTGGCAAGCTATCTTCGTCAAGTTCTCGTTTAAACATCATTTTATGGGCTTCGAAACCACCGACGGATCCAATAAATAAATCCATAAGAGACATCCCGTTTAGATTAATTTTTAAATTGAAAACGGGAGCTAATTTTAATGGGGATAATTTTTGCATGGTCGCTTCTCTGAAAATAAATATTAAAAATTTATTTTTCGCGTACACCTTATTGTATACAGGGATTGATACGTAAACCTACATACTGAAAGACGTGGTAATAGAGTTCATTTGAAATAGATATAATCAAATATGCCTTATATCAAAGTCAACTGCTTGCAAGATATCAACTTTTGTGTGTCCTTTTCAAAGTTTATTTCGTACTCTTAATCATTTTTTAAATCAACTCAAACCAAAAGAGCTAAAAAAATATCACAGAGAACTGATAAGAAACTATGTGTTTAACTAGTGTTTTCTTTTTCGATATAGATCTAGGTTTTTTAATCCAAATTATGTGTAAATAACAATTATTAAAAAAAAACTTGAGAGATTCTTTAACAGGTGTCATTTGGAGTACTTTGGTTTGTATTAAATACGAGGTTGATGTAAACATATACTTACGATGTTACGGTAGATTGAGCTGTTAAATCACTTAACCATGTCATAACCTTATATGCTTGAATTAGAACAACTGTCTCTGGTATACAAACCGATCTTACAGCTTCTACGAAATTCCAGTTTTCTTTCTTAATTTTCAAGATTATAGTTTGCAATGCCAAAAGATTACGACTTATGGTAAATCTATAACAAATAATTCATTATTTTGTACGTTCATACATTAGAGCAAATAGAAAAACCTGGTTTGCAGTTGTTGTTTTAAACATTGTGAAGCAAATGATATGCCCAACTGCGAGGAGAACAAATGATCGATGGAAACTTGGAGTTCAGCCGGAATCTTTTCAATATCTTCGACGCATTGTTCTAAACGCAAAAGCTCCAAAAGTCTGTGTAAAGCATTATATACATCTCGACAATTACTAAGTTTTGGTACAACGTAATATGAAAACTGTAAACACACATATCACAGAATAATAACATGTAAAATATTACAAAATACCTCTTCGCTCATTCCAGTCATAACTTCGTCTACTAGGTTTGCCATAATAGTATCCGGAGATTTCAGTTGGCGCAATTCGTTATCAAATGTTTGTTTAAATAAATCACTTAACTGGGTGTCAACATGTACAAGAACACTAGTAAGCTCAATTAAATCGTCCGTTTCTTCAAATGCTGGGAAAAATATTTGTTTACAACAAAATAAAATCTTTAGAAATTCTACTTACAAACTCCCAGCTGTGGATGGGACGTGAAGTGATCTCTCGTAAGATAATTTGAACATAAAAATAAATGTTCCAGTACATCTAGAGGTCGCAAAAACGAATAAGTACACTTTTTCAAAAGAACTGCGCCAGACACTGCAGGTAATAGCAAAACTCCTAAAGGTCTTAACCCTGAGACATGGTATTGTACACAACATGAATAAAATCGAGACCAGCACCTAAAATTAGTATTATGCTAACGTTAACGTCATTATTTGTCTTTCATATATATTTTGAAAATATAAAAATACTACTATAGCCACCACAGGAACAGTTCAATTCCAACAATATATTTGCATATCTCATAAATAGACTTAAAGAAAAATACAATGTAACGCTAGTTTTTTCTTAATATTGTTATTTCATATAAATATGTAGATATATTTTGTGTTTAGCTCAAATTTATGGTTGTAATACACCGGGTGTCGCACGAAGAATTTTTATTGGAAGTTTTAGAGATGCAGTTATAGAGGAAATGTAAAATTTTACCATATTAAAATTGTTGATAATGCTGATTTTAAATATATTTTCATAAATTATCTGCTTCCGATACACCGGATGCCAAACTGTTTTAACTACCTATTTGTCTTGTGTATTTTTTTACTGCAGTAAAATAACATTTTATACTGTTCTTTTTTAACATACTTCTGCATATGCTCACATTTAACATTAATAAAATAATATATAAATAACTTACCAGGTAGCACAATCCAAATATTCGTCGTCACTAACTTCACATTCCTGAAGTTCAGCTTGTATTTCATTCTCTACGGCCATACAAACTCGTTGTTTTAACACTCCTATAGATAAATTGATGTCAGCTATTGCTGCTGACTTTTTGTATATCTGTAATGTATATAATTATGTTCACATTTACGTAAAAAATAAGATGAATAACTAACACTTAGCGCTTTACTAATTATATTAAGTGAAAACCTTCCAGGATAAAAAATATATTCTAAGTATAGTTGTTTCGGATCCAAATCCGGATTGTTAGGTACTTCGCTAGGATGGGGTAGTGACTCCAAAACTACAGGAATCCAATGTGAGCCTCTCTCGCCACCATGTGACAAAGCAGCACTATAAACACTGCATTCTCCATCTTCGCCGCGCCAAACGGACCATATACGTGCAGTGGTTAATGAAAAGTCAACAAGATCTACCTAAATAATTACATTTTAAACATTAGAAGTTCCTTCTAAATCAAATCGAATTAACTTACTCCAGGTGAATATAAAGTGTTGAGCTTAATTAATCTAAATTGATTTCCATTAATAATCGGTTTTAAAATATGGAACTGACATTCTGATATGAAATTTAGAACTACTCCAAGTATAAAGTCTGTTTCATTATCACCGACGGCCTTCTTCAACACATGATTCTGAGCTAAAATATACAATGCTCACTTAAATATAAACATAAAAGAAATATGAATTCTTATTTAGTGGCAAATGTGCCACGCGAAAAATAAGTGTACATGCTGAAGACAGGCACCTAGTTCTTTGCTAGTTTGCCAGGCGATGCAATTACGACTATATATGCGTTTGCTTGTATGTGACAGAGGTGCATATATGTAATAATCTTCTTTTTAAGCTATAACTTTGAGGAAGTTCCACAATATTGAGAATTATAACGAGGTACTCCGAGAAAAGAATACTATTACTCTTGCTGTAAGTCGCCAACAACTTATTCGGGAAGTTAGATGGAGAGGGCTTAAATGTTCAAAGATATGATGATATACAATATGTGTAATTTCTTTGCAACAATATGCAGCAGTTACGTCTGTACAAAAATAACTAGATATAAAAAACTATCAAAAATTGTAGTGACTGCAAACTGTTACTGCTCCACCGCACTTGCACTTGAGCAACCAACAGTGTTGAACTGTAACAGTTAGAAAATTATAACTTATCTAGCAATATAAATGCTGACGACATTCAGTTTCTATTACTTGATTCGTTGTTTGTAGCGACAGCAGTATCGCATTACAGACTGATGCTTTCAGTATGCTCTGTATATCTTGGTAGGAGGAAGTATTGTCCAGACTATTAACTAGTTGTTCGATAGTAGCATAAACGCATTTTTTAACTATTTTAGCTGAGGATGACTATTTGTTGAAATATGTACGAAAGCACCGCCTTTGTTAAAGAGGGGATAGAGAAGTTTGTGCTTTCAATACACCTCAGTTCGATTATTGTGAAGCAATGACAGCTGTATCTTTAAAAATAACTATGTCGGCACACCATTAGTACTAATTTTTAATATGCACATAAGCTAAGGTGGGGTAAGTGAGTAGCAGAATTTTAAAAGCTCGAGTTTAATCACCATTTTAAAGCAGAATAATTAAGATATAAACTTCATAATTTTATAAAGTAGACCTGTGCATATGATGTACAAGTACATTAAACTATAGCCTTCTGGGAAGTCTTTGCACATATAATATTTCAGATATTCTTTACTACTACACACTTACCCCGCAAAAGGGGAAAGTGTGTATGTGAGCTAAATTATATGTGTAATCAGAGGTTTCAAGTTTTGGGGTGTGTTAAAATATGATATATCTTTTAGTATTTGAAAAAAATTGTGTTAAATGTCAAATCTTTAATATTACAAACTTTTTAATTATTAATGGAACATTGTCTTCAAGCTTCGAATAATAAGAAACATGTTAGTTTACAGAACAATTAGGAGATACTTCTGAGTTACACACTTACCCCGAATACACATTTACTCCACTTTACCTTACCATTTGTTTTCATACAAGAAGAAGAAGATCCGAAATTCAATCAAGCTATAAACATGCAATACAGTAATCCCTCAACATTCGCGAATTTGACAGCCGCGAGTTTTGATAATTCGCGATAATTGAAATGCGGACGAATTCCACATTCGCGACCTTTGGATTTGATTATTCGCGAGTAAACAGTAAAAAATGTAAAAATGAAGTAATACATATAATAAATTTTGTAAAAAATAGGTACGTTATATTTTAGTACATATGTAATCTGTTAAGTAAATAACAAGCCTACCCGGTAAAAATCTTCGAAATATAATATGAGATTTCATCCCATCCGCTTTAGTAGATAAGAGAACAAAAAATATGTAAACAGAATTCTCTCACAACTAAATAGAAATATTGTTTTTGCCGACTGCAGGTGTAAGTGACTCTATTCCAAGTAATAATAAATATCCTAAATGTAAGTTTGGCCGATCGTTTTTTTTTTTAGTTTTCGTTTTGATTTCGTCCAAAAAAGATTGCTTGAAAATAATAATGGCTGCCTTATCGAAACGAAAAAAACCGTAATGTTGCTCACGGAAAAAGTTAAAGTGTTAGCTAAGTTGCATGCCGGACAAAGTGCGTCTGCTGTCGGGCGATTTTTCAGCATAAATGAGTCGACAGTGCGTTCTATAAAAAAAAATGAAAAGTCAATCAGAGAGAGTGTTGCGGCTAGTGCTCTTGCCAGCGCGAAAATTGTTTCTCAAGTGCGAAATAAATCTCTTGAAGAGACAGAAAATGCTTTAAGCATTTGGTTGGAGGAAATGTCTCAGCAGCATGTCCCGATCAGTTCTGCTCTGGTAAGAGCTAAGCCTAAAAAATATTTGATCATATAAACAAAGATTCTGATTCATCGTTTGATTTCCAGACCAGCAAAGGTTGGTTTGAGAATTTCAAGAAAAGGCATAATTTGCATAATATAAAATTGACCGGCGAATCGGGGTCTGCTAACCATGAGGCAGCAATAAAATTTCCCGGAGAACTTAAAAAAATAATTCAAGAAGGAGGATATCTACCACAACAGGTATTTAATGCGGATGAGACGGGACTATTCTGGAAGAAAATGCCGAGTAGAACTTTCCTTTCCAAAACAGAACGGTTAGCTCCATGCTTCAAGGTGGCAAAAAATCGAGTTTCTCTTCTCTTGTGTACAAATGCTTTAGGTGATATTCAAATAAAGCCGATGATGATATATCGTTCCCTAAATCCGCGAGCATTGAAGGGAAAAAATAAAAATCAGTTACCCGTTTTTTGACGAGCTAATAAAAAGTCATGGGTCACCGGTGTTTTATTCCAGGAGTGGTTTAATGATTGTTTTATCCCTGAGGTAAAAAACTATCTTGCGTCTCAAAACCTTGATTTCAAAGTCCTTTTACTAATCGATAACGCACCTGAACATCCCTCTACTCTGGTAGGAGCTCACCCTAATGTTAATGTGATATTTTTGCCCCCAAATTCAGAAGAAACAGTGATTTCCAGTTGGAAACAATTTAACATAGTGGATTGCATCGCAGATATCGACGCCTCATTGAGAGACAAGCTCTATCAATGCATGTTGGAAGAATCTTTGGCCGGAAGTGGTTGTTAAAGAGAACTACCTTCCGTCTATAACGAATCAAGAAGAAGAGATCATGGAACTTGCCCATCAAATCGGAGGTGATGGATTTGAGGATATCAGGCAAGATGAAATTCATGATCTAATAGAATCTCATGGAAACGAGCTAACCGAAGAAGAGCTAGTGGAAACGAAAAGGAGGAGGATGAAATCTCAGGCAAGCGTTACGGCATTTCATTTCTTTATCTTTTTTTAACATGTGTTTTTTATCCTAGGCAAGGATTTTTCGTCGAAACAACTAAGAGAAATTTTAATCTTACAACAACAACTTGTTGAAAAAGCTCTTGAATATGATCCGTTCTTTGTTCGGAGTTTGAAATTTAATAAAGAATTGAGGCTGCGATAGCCCCTTACGTCGAACTTGAAAAGTTACAGACCCAATCGGCCAAGCAATCCCAGGTTACTCGATATTTTTTGCCCTCAACAAGCAACAATTAACTAAAGTATAAATACATACACATGTAGATTACAATATAAGTTTGAAAACGTTGTGTAATGGAAAAAAAAACATAATACATATGTGCATACATATTATTATTAAACCGTAAAACAAATCACATATGTTTTGTCCTTTTATCTACCACTATGGAACGTAACCCCTCCATTTATACAGAAACATGGACTCAACATTCGCGAAATCGACATTCGCGAAGTTTTTCTGGAACGTAACCCTCGCGAATGTTAAGGGATTACTGTAATTAAATCCAGGACAAATTCCATTTTAATATGTTTTTTTTTAAGGCGATAACAGCACTTGTTAGGGGGAACGTTAAAATAAGGTAATTAAGACAAATAAGGAACTCCTGTGATACTCCAACGAAGCTGAATATTTAAGTCATGCTTAACGAAAGCTATATGCTATTTATACAATATCCAAAGAACTTCAACATATGTCAAACATTCTTCGAGAGTCAGGGGGCGACAGCACAAATTATGATTATGCTAGATAGTTATACATCCATTGTTCACGTACCTACACTATAACAATATTAGCTATAAGCTAAAGCAAAGTCAATCGACCTACAGGAACTGTAACATCTTATCTATTTGAGTACCACGCCAATGATGCATATCCATCTACCGGCCCTCAAAAAAAACTGATGCCGAGCAGTCAGCCTACCAACGGAACCAACAGAGCTTTAGCGTTTAGTTTAAGTAAATACTTATTTATCAAAAGCCCTGCCGCCATCCCAACGCCTATGCACACCTTTGTACTACCACTGAAGTAGAGACGCTCTAAAAGCTCTATTTTTAATATTACGCTCTCATTATCTTGTTATGTTTGTTAAAAAATTCCTCTTAATAATTTATACAAAACAGCTACGACAAAATGTTTAACATATATGATGTTTTGGTTCCTTCTGTCCATCAACTCTCTTATTTTCTATAAATAATTTAAAATGTTTATTAAATAGCATACCTCCTTGTAATGAATTATTGCTTAATGTTTCTGTCAGAATGTCGCTAACAGCTATACATTGGTATTTTGTACAAGACCAAATCCTTAGATGACCATTTTTACATAACGTCAAGGCGTATGTTTCCAGTCCTACAGTGTGAAGAACAACACTCACAATAACATTCCCATCACTGCCTTTAGATCTGTAAAACAATTGTTAACGAAATGTCGTCTTTTAATATATTTGTTAAAGGAAGAATTAAATACAAGGAAATCCAAATTTTTTATATCAATAATAAGTTCCAGTTGTATTTTGCTATTCTATGTTTCCACTATTATTATAACATTTACAAAAATTACACAAATACAAACCTAAACTTTTCAGCTAATCCATGTAAAAATCTTGGTACAATTGATTCAAACTTCAATTCGATTGAATCGCAAGCACCATTTTGTAGTTGTTTAATTAATAGGACATCTCCAGACAAATATGAGAGAATAAAATAAGCTTCTTCGTCTGACCATGTGAACCATGAGGCAGCACAATGAGGTAACTGAGATCCTACAAACATAGAATATGTAGATAAACAATAACTATGATGTATCCAAGGAACTAAGTAACTTATGTAACAGGTAATAGACATAAAATGGCACAAATCAGAAATAACAAGATCATTTAATATTTGCGCAAATGAGATCAATCGACACTTTATAATTAAACAGTTAGTTCGTTTAGTGCGCTATTGGAGAGCTACATTTTGCTATAATGTAGACTCATCTTAACACACAAGTAATGTCTCATTGGTAAGTCGTTTGTGAAATTATGTAGAGGTCAAAGACCTTATTTAAACAATTTCATACTATTTTATTAGATGGATTTAATTCGTCCGAGAGAAAGCTTATCTGTTTATGTATGAAAAAATATACCTACAGGAAGTTCAATTAAAAAAATAAAATATTGCTTATGAGTTTAGTATATTATTTCTATCATTTTATGAATTCGCACGAAACCTGTACTGCGTCAAGAAAAAGTCAATTTTAAAATTTGTTGTAGTAGAACAAATAAAAAATAAAATTAACAAAAAAGGGTAATTTAGTTTGGCAAATAATAAACAACACTATCCTGAAATAGATTATTTTAACCAAATGTAAAATCTGGGGAACCTTAACGCTCACAAAACTATTGAAAATTTTGGATATTCTACAACGCCTAGTACTATTACAAGTAACAAATATGGTGGTCAAATTAAAAAATTAAAATTTTACTTACAAATTTAGAATATTCATAGTTATTTCTAACTATTTATGAAATCGAAGGAAACTTAAAAGAACACCTGTCCAAAAATTATGAAATTATAATTTTGTCGAGAATAGTCTATTCAAAGTAACATGAAGGCATGTGTAATATCAACCAATCGTAGCCACGGCTTCGGCTTTTTGATTTTAAAATAATTTACTGCGGTAAATTTATTATTTATGAAACACGGTTTTCTGAAGTTGGTAACTTATAATGTTGTCCAAATAACCGAGCTGTTCGTAGTTCTAATCGGTTACATAAATGTTTTTGCGGTTTCCTTAGTATTATCCTTATATTTTCTAAATTCCAATTAGTATGTACATAATCACTTACTTAAAGGTATCTTTTATTTGCAGATATATTTACACTTGCATGTCAACAAAACAATAATCAATAATTCATGTCTTAGTATCCCCTCACAGATTGTGTCAGCTATAAAGGACATCGTCTGGCGACGAGTTACGCCTGCGGCTGTAGACCGACCAACTGAGCAATCGAGCAACTGGCATGGAATTTGGAAAATTGCAGAAAACCGAATTCAGAAATGTTTTCGGAGTTTTTCTGTTTCGAACCAGCTACCGCTAGACTAGAAAACAAGTGTACCAGCCACTTCGCCAATAGCCCGCCAAAATCAATTTATTTTAGGGCAAATTATGTATGTTTTTGTAAAAGTTACTTCATCGATGGAAAAAATTGACATTTAATATGCGTCAAACAATATTATAACATATATGTAGCTATTCCTAACGACAAAAATGTCTAAAAACAGACATCATTGACATATAGCACTATGTTTGATCTCACAAAGTATGTATGTATATTAAAAACGCTGAGATACATAATAGTGCGAAAATAATATGTTCTATAAACTTATTTTTCATTGCTTGGACAGTCTAGCTAACATTTCAAAAACGTTTTTGCACATTTTGTTAATAAACTAAGTAAATCAAGCTTCTGCTTCAAAATCAGTCCAAGAAAATTGTATTTCTTCAGGCAGAATAGTAAGAACATAAACACATAATTGTACAAGTACACAAAATCACTTTAAAATACTATAAGAATTTCAAAGAGGTACAGATACACAGGAGGTTCCATTTCAGAGAAGCAAGTTTAATACAAAGTTTATAATAACACGACAGCTAGATTAGAAATATGTTTGAATGGTAGTTTGATTAAAACTAGCAAATTTTTGTTTGAAAAAGTTTTCGAAAATTTATACGGTTAAAAAAATATTTAGGTCTTACAATACATTTGAATAACTCTGTATGTTTGACGATTTCATTTTATAACTGTTATATATTTTGTTTATATATTATTATAATAGATAATCAAATACTTTTGGGTAACTATTTGTCTCTAATATTCTAATATATCTAACTTTACTTAAATTCACTTTTCTAAAATCAGAGTAGAGGTAGCTACAGCAGATTTATGTATTATCTTAATACTTGTTTTTCAAATGTAAATTTTATCATGATATGAATTAAATGTATGTAGAACAGTGATGGGTCGAATTCGTATAATCCGTATAGAAAATACAGATATTTGGTAAGAGTTTCGTAGAGAGTTTATACGATATACGACTTGGTACTAGTATGGTAAACTACACGACTTTTAAAATAATATATACACTCGATATAATACTTATTAGATATTGTACAGGATGACCCATTTTCGTATGTTTTCTAGAGCTCCTGTGAGAGATCGACGCAAACCGAATTCCGTTATTTCTTACTGTTTTCGAAGTACAAAGAGTTTTTCGTTTTTTGGCACAACCAGTCCAGCCCTGTATCTTGCTTTTATTAGGTGCTATCGTCGTCTTCGGAGAGGTTTATTTTTTTTTTATAATAGATGATTAATAGGCCGTTCTGCGATGTTATTTGTTGCTCAATGGTTAAGGTCTAAACGCTGTTAGAAAATTTTCTTATGAAGTAACGCTCTGGAAAATGGTCTCTAAGAGAGATGATCAGATGATTGTCAATTGTCCTATAATCTTCTAAAATACGTTGGTGATTGTCGATTGTTAATAACCGCCGTTTCATTAATTTCTACAGATCCGGCCAAAATTCGCTATACATAGAGATGTTCAAAACTTGCCGGCCACACATATATCAAACCAATATGGATTCTCTATTGAGGACCGATGATTGAGAATTATCATTACAATATATAGTGTTTCGTTTAAAATGCAAAGTTGTATTAGGTAAGGCCGAAAATGAACATCCTGTATACTTGAGTATATTACATCTTGTTTAGTAAAATTTCATTTTTTCATCAGATGTCTAGGAAAGGTGCTATCATCCACTGACGCACTAGACAAGCACACTGAATAACTCTACATTTACAACGCCAACTGAATATGTAAAACCGATATTGAATAAAATAGCGAGAGACTTTCCATATACAAGGTGCCCGGATTTCGTAGGGACAAATGGGTAACTTTTTTATTTGAAGACATAGAGAGACTGTTAAATTAGCAAAAATGTGTAGTTTCAAAAGCTCACTAAGAATCCATTTTCAAATTTTACTTGTCATGCTTCATTTGTTCAATATTGAAGAAAAACTGAAATCTCCTAATTTCTTTTATTTGCCGTAACTTTTTTGTTACTTGATATATTAAGATGCGGTTTGAAGCAATTCAGCAATCTCACCTAACCTCACAATTTTAAAGGAGATTTTTTCTTAATACAATCATGTACCGTGATATGAAAATTTTGTCCAAATTTGGAAAATTAAGCTTATGCTGATTACGGGCAGACATCCCAACTTTTTGTTTATCATGTTATCGGTTGTCATGATACGAACCTGTCAGAAGTGTGAATGTTATTACTTCAATTTATAACGGATAATTTTGAACGTAAGTATATCAAAAGTTTGAAAAGCATAAAACTAAGATTTAATAACACAAACTTCATGTATGCTTATTATTAGTAACCTAATCTCACCTCAAAATTTTTCATTTGAACTATGTAATTCTGTTGATGACTTGCACCGCAACTTACAATGAAAATACCTAATAGTTAAAAACAGATCTGTTCTTTGGGACAGCCAAAATCGCTTTTTTGTTAAGAAGTGCAATTAGATATAATAATAATTAGATATAATAATAATAATAATAATAACACGCCTTTATTCCTCGAGCCTCGAATAATACAATACATACAATAGTGAGAAAAAAAAAAAATAGGAACAACCAAATAAAGTATGTAGTTCAAAAGAAAATGTAAATGAAGTAAAGAAAACACAAAGAATGAGGCGGAGTTCAGGTTTAACCTGTTCTTCCATATGTTTCTGGACATAATATAAAGCGGTTATTTATTAGTTACAGATTGGGTTTAGTAACATTTTGTTGTTCTGATTGTCTTAAATTGAAGGTCGGACTTTTGTTTCTTCACTCGCAATAGATATATCACATCCCGTAGATTGCAAACAATAAATGAGGTATAAATTATTTCAGAATTACATCACAAACAGCAAATTGAAGGGCATACTGGCATACATTTGACACTGCTTGGCATGTTTTGTGCGTTTTGTTGTAAAATATTTACATTCGTTTGAAACTAGTTATTGTTTAATTTTAAAAATATGGACTTTTTTCCATTGCTGAAACAACGATTGTATAGAAAGTAAATGTAAAGAACAAGCTGAAGTTTGTATTGCAACTCAACAAAGTAGATGACAGCTAAACGTGCTCTGGTGTAGAACTGCGACAAATCGAGAACGGGTCGCCTCGACATTTTTACCACACCTCACTGTTCTCCTTCCCTAAGGCACTTATTCACTTTAAGGGAAGGGGAGAAGCGGAGTGTGGGGAAAGTATCGAGGCGGCTTGCTGTCGATTCGGCGCAGTTCTACCCCTGAAATGATTTATTAGTAACTACTACATGCTATACACATTCTACCAGTTTACTAAAACTTCTGTGAATGTTTAAACTCTATTGAATGCATGATAATAGACATTTTTATATTTTTCATAAGACACCTGAATGACAAAATCAATAATTTACAATCTCAAATGCACAATAAGTTAGCAGTTCTTCATTAAATTGTCCAGATACATAAAATTGACACATACTGTATGTTTACCTATATCCTATATCGAATATCTCAACTTACCAGCACTGACTGGATTCGTTATAATATGAAAAGTGGCCGGATTTTTTGCTTGAGCAACAGAAGCTTCAGAAAAAATTGAAGGTACTACTAACTCGGGATGTGTACCAAGTAATTCATCCTAAATATACATAAAACCAATACAAAATTATTAATAGCAGAAAGAATGTACATACAAAACTTACTTGTCTATGTAATCTGTCCGGATGAGGAAATACTAATCTATGTATACTACATACTGTTGGAACTAATACAATAACACTTGTACATGTTTCATGAATTGAAATTCCGTCTAATATAGGTGTATCTACAAACCGGTACCTCAATGCATTTCCAGCTAATGTTATGTCCAAACTTTGCTCAATAATCTCAAGAATATCATGTATGATGCGCCTAGAATGCAGCAAAGGCAATATTTAATCCAGTTTATAAAAAGTACAAATGCCAAAATAGCATCATCAATGAAACGAACTACATGTTTGAAACGACAAAGACATGTGCACCTGATGTATTCTATAAATGATATTTATACACGTTGAACAAACCAGATATTGGGTATACTGTAAATATCATATACAGGGTGTAACAAAAGTAAGGGGACAAAAGTTTCTATCAACATATGTATGTCCGCAAACGCACATTTTGTGAGATAGAATGAAAAACATAGTTACATTCTTTTACTACAAAACGTACAATGTATTTTTTTAAACGATTGCAAAAAGTATTATTTAAATTAAATGTTAGATGTGTCCTCCTTCTGACTCACGCATGGACACGCCGCACCATTGCCTGTTGCACCCTTTCAAAGATCCTGGGGTGGTTACAAATAGAATCACAAGCAGCGAAAATGCGTTCACTTAATATTTCTGCGTTATTAATTGGAACCGCATAGACTAAAGATTTCAAGTGACTCAATAGATAAAAATCCAATGGATTGAAGTCAGGAGACCTTGAAAACCATGCCATTGGTCCAGATCTACCTATCCATCTATTTAGGTAGGCCTTATCAAGTATAGCACGAACTGGTCGAGCGAAATGTGCAGGAGCTTAATCGTGCATGTACCACATGCTCATTCTTATTTGTAGAGGAACATTTTTGTAATTGGTCTGGAAGAATATCTACCAAAAAATGTCTGTACATATCGCTCGTAAGACGTAGTGGTAATACATATGGACCAATCAAAACATCGCTAACAATACCATCCCATACATTGATTTGGATTGTTGTTGGTATCTAACATCAAGTGTAGCATGTGGGTTTTCATCTGTCCACATATGCCTATTACGTAAGTTTGTGATGCCATCTCTACCGAAAGTTGCCTCGTCGGTGAATAACACTGAGCTGATGAACAGTGGATTAGCAATGTGCTGAATAAATCATCTACAGAAAGCTTCGCGCTGAGGGTAATCAGCTGGAGAGAGACCTTGCGCTCGTTGTTAATGATTGGTATAAAGAAGTTGGTCATGAAGTGTCGTCCAAGCAGGTATGTGATCTACATCGAACATTTTCGCCAACTGTCTAGTGCTAACATCTGGATTTTCAGCAACACGATCCAAGACAGTCGTTTGTCGACCATTGCCATTGGCACGACCATGCATGAAAATCATGTCTGCTCTTTCACGAAATGTATAAATCGACATTACTCTGTTTGAAAGAAAAACTTAAGTATTATTAAACACTTATTTTACCTATATTTCATAAAATGTGCGTTTGCGGACATATGTTGCATGTTTTTATGTGGAGACCTTGCTGCTACAGTTTAATACTAAAAAGTTTGTCACTGATGAAGTAAATGTTAGGTAAATGCTCATCAAGTGATCTTCCTTATGTTAATTACCGGTGCCAATACTTAAAAATTGACATACTGACTAGTTTCTTATTTCAAAATTGTATTTTATCATAAAAAACAAATAAGTACTAAAAGAAATAAATCCAAGTTTAAGTCTATAAATCAAATAAAACAAATGGATTCTAAATAATATGAAAACTAAAAAGAAATTCCAATAATCATTTAATGCAGGACTCAAAAATACCTCCACTTTTCTATTCAAAAAAAACTAGCCTGTTATAAAATTCTCCACGTGCAGCTATAAGCAATAACTTTTGGTCGTCAATATTGTAAAATCTGAAGAAATGGCGTCTCAGCTTTTTGGCATGATTGATTATATCCAAATCTATTATCAAATATCAATAGAATGTCAATATAAATTTGCAGTTTGTCAGTGTTGTTTTTTTTTAATTATTTTTGTTATGGTCTCAATATCCTATTTTAATAAAGTAAGGATTATTTCTTTAATACAAACTGGACTCTCTGAAGCTATGGTAGCATCTCGTCTAGAACTTTCAAAAATTTTCGTAAATTTTATTGATAGATGATGGAAAGAGAATAATAGGCTTTATAGAAAAAAGGATCCGAACGTCCGAGAAAATTAACTGAAGAAGATGACCGTGGGTGGGGGGTGTCACAAATTTTCCAGCTTCCGTTAACACAGGCCTGCGTCATATAAACGCAGCTCAACTAAAAAAACTATTCAGCAATCAAAAAAAGTAACACGATTAACGCCTAGACATAAAGAAACTAGAGTTGGTTTTGCATTAGAACGCATTTTACAAGATAACAGCTTCTGGAAAAATGTCGGATGGACGGATCTGAATACATAGACCGAGAAACTAGCGATTTAATGAAAATACAGTGAAATCCGTTTAACACGAAAACGCTTAAGAGAAATATCTTTACTTATATCCAATAGGAATAGGGATTTTTCATTACGATAAAAGTTTATATCTAATAGGAATGCAACATTCCAATATTCAATATAGCCGTGGCTACATATCTCACAGATATAAAAATTAATCAAACCCGACAGTTCTCTGTATCTGTTTAAATACAGTAAATATTAAAAAAATACGTATGCTATTATGGAGCCGTAGAAAAAATAATGTATGCAACTCGCATCTAATGGCTATTAAGATACTTGTATTCATTACGATACTCGGCTTCGCCTCGTATTGTAATTTTCATACTCGTGTCTTAATGGCTATCATTAAATGCTCATTGCATAATATACTATTAGAAAACATCATGTTAGCCTAAACCAGACAAATTTTTCCAGAAGGCAATCTTATTTATCACCAAGATAAATATCCCATCCATACAGGTCACAGAGTAATAATGATTTCGAAATAATAATATAACAGTAATGAATTGGCCGAGTTTGAGTCCAAACCTTAACTCTATTGAGAACATGTGGGGCTGATTGGTACTAAGAGTAATGCCTCAGAATAAAGATGAACTGTTTGTTGTTATAGATAATTTTTTACATGATCTTACGCCCAACTACTTTAGAAAACTACACCTTTCCATGCCCAATTGTTTGGCAAAAGTGATTGAGGCTAACGATGAAGTAAAAAATATTGAATTGAGAAATTGAGAATGTATTTACCATATTTACTTTATTTCACTATTGTTATTTTACTACAATATACTTTATGTTCTATTATTATTATTTTCCTGTATTTGCTTGAAATTTTAGTGACAAAATTTGACAAAAAAAAAAGATAAGGAAAGTCACATAACATCATCATAACATGTGACAGATTAAATTATAGGTTATTGCCATTATAACCATTTGTGTATTTGACAAGCAAATTTATTGCTTGTAGCAGTATTTACTTACAGTTTGAAATTGAATACTGTTGCATATTTTTATAATCAATATTTTTAAGTTACAATGCATAAACAGCTATAGTATAAATAGATCGGGATTAAGATATATGCTTACTAACTGCAATGTCAGCATCACTAACCCCTCACGTCACATCATTTCCATCGATAAGGAGTTGTGGTATCTCTAATCATATAGGGGAAAGAAGTCGAATATCGATCACATAAAAGATATCCAAGACAGAAGCAAAACTTTTTAAAAATTATCTTATTTTTTGTATAGAACCTAATATTTATTTATTTTTCAACATAACAACATAAACAAATTTTTTGTATGTTGATGAAGTAGAATATTAAAATATTAAAAATATTATCTGATCGATATTATCCACCTATGGTCGGCTAATTTCGATCATGTAGATGAGTAATATCGATCAATGTCTATTCGCATGCTACACGCATGCACGCTATTGTTTGAAAACACATAACTCCTAACATTAACAAGTTAAAATGTTCGTTTATATCTTGATAAATACCTTGGATTACCATGTATTTATCAGCATCAAAGCAGCTCAGAAATATCCATTCTTATAAAGTACATACCTTATTCCATGAACCGGAAAAATAAACAAAAAAAGTGTCAAAATCTGTTTGTTACCTTATACACTCGACATTACAATGAAACTGACAGATGAGACTGTAGGTAATTTCGATTGATAACAGATTGCCTATTCTATCCTTTTGAAACTCAGTTATGTTGCGTAAACAGACGATGATCGATATTGACGGCTGATCGATATTCGACTCCCTTCCCCTACATTTATGCAGTATGTAGGGTTGTTCAACATGTATAGAAACAAAACGTAACAATCAGCAACTCATACAAACCAATATATAAATCTGTTCCTTGTATGAGGCTTTGATGAATCACGGTAACAGTAACCATTTGACCGTTCTGCAACTTTAATATCTTGTAATGTACTTTGTCTTCCTCCTAGAAAAATTTGTTTGTTGAATAAAATATAACCTCACTTTCAATTATTAACCTGTATTTAAGGTAATTTCTTTCCATTTTTCTATTAAAGTTTGATCAGGTATCACTTCACGATAACCAAAATTATATTCAGCCATATTTACCACTACTTTTCTAATTAATATAACTCAAGAACAAATCATCACATTTGAGGATCAGACAAAATTAGGATGAATTGGAACACGAGTTTAAAATTTAAAACCGCCATCACTAGCGCACACATACGCATAGGTCATATTTCTAAGTACAGGTACAAATAAAAAATATCAAATAATGAGCAGACACCTTAAGGTGGGCACAATACCATAGACGATTCGTAACAGATGATCACGTAAAAAAATGGCCGATTTAATTATTTATAGCAGTATATAGAGGACTCTACTAATATCAATCTCAACAAATATATTAAATTAGCTAAAATCAGTTTCGAAATATACATCTCTGCTTCCACGGTTGCGTATTTATCAGGTAATAGAAAATGTTGAGAATGTAATCGTACGATGTGTATGGCCTTCGCGTATTATAGATACCATAAACTTTTTGCAATTAATTATAAATATCTACAATATAATCGACGGTTTTAGCCGTTTATTTGTATTTAGTTAAAGCATTTAATTTAATTAAATTAACAAAGTAAAGTATTATTTCTTTTATTTTACAATATTTGTATTTCAGATTTTCATTACATGGATCTATACGAAAGTGTAGAATATAAACTATTCTCAAGCTGTAAGAAATGATCGGTTTTGTACTTCCAGCAAAAAAATGCAAATATCTAGTTTAGACTACGTTTTACAAGAAATGTGTATTATGCATATACTATGTATGTAAGTACATAAAGTACATATCTAATACTACTAAATAGGTATATGGATAATTTTATATTTCACCTATGTTAAAATTTACCGAAAGTATCAAAGGAAGGAAAATACAACATTCTGTATTGTCTTTCTCTCAATGTACCTACTAAAGCAAATGTACGCGGATACGGGCAGACGGGTGTGATATTCGCGATAAATACAAACTTTTTTATTAGGAACAAAATAAATAACTCTGCCAAATTAAATTTTATTTATTATTTTATATTTACATAGCATACATTGGATATACATATGTCAGTCTGGCATACAATGACGAACACATACGTATGTAAAATAAACTTTCAATGTACTTTTCTTTGATATCTTGAGTGATGGCACAGCCCATAACTTCCGTATGTGGACCACTGAATTGGCAATTTATATGCACTTTAGCGGAATGTAGACGTTTTACTGAGTTCAATACGAACCCCTTTTTCGCGAAAATCAGTCTAAGATACCTAAAAATCGATCTAAAAAGTGCTATTTCTAGGTTTTGTTTCGCTAGTGTTTTGACATTTCTGTGAGTATTTTCAGTTGATTCAGTCAGAATTACGAAATATCGAGCGCCAATTTTAAAAAACGTCGTTAAGGAATATAAAAATAATAATCATTTTTGATTTTGCAGTATCTTTAAATACAATTAATAAGTATATTTCAGTGACTAAAAACATTTCTTCTTTTGTGTTTTATTAAATTTAAACAGCGAAATTTGATGTTAAGGCATAAAATTTATTTTTAAAATAATTATTTACATGTCATATACACAATTAAATGTGTAAGTTAATATTAAGAAAAAATTATGAATATTTACATACTATTTTGGCTAAATTTGAAGATATTTTTAATATTAGATTTAACATTTTGTCAAATGTCTCTTAATTGTTATTAATTGCAATGCATCGATTTCATTTATAAAAAAATGTTCTTTGCTTATGCCCGGTAACCATGGTGACTGTGACTGTTATGCACCTAGATTATTTGAAGTTACAATGTTGGTAGCAGTCTGGACGCGGACGATGTGAATCAAATGTGAATATCGCATGCGGTTGTTGGAACTTGTCATCATCTTCGAACGTTTCTCTTATTTAAAATGTGGACGAAAGATTTGAGGAAGTTAAAAAACTTCAATTTTAACAAGTTATCAACGTATTGGGAACAACGCGGACATGGGGAACTTTCGTAGTTCACGCACTGGATAAGCAACTAAATATTTGAAAAAATGGGCGTGATTTAGTTCGCGCCGCACATGTCGATTAGCGATTTTTTCCTAATTGCAACCGGTCCATTAAAACTAAACTAATTCTTTAGATACGTTCCTATTTTATATAATGTATTTTCACTAAATTTAATAGAATACACGAGGAGATATGTTTTTTAGTTGCTGAAATCTTTCAGTATTAAAAGATATACTACAAAATATAACTGACTATTTTTTCATTCCCGAACGACGTTTTAAATTGCCGCTCGATCTTTCATAATTCTGACTGGATCAGCTGAAAATCCTCGCAGAAATGTCAAAACACTAGTGAAACATAACTTAGAAATAGCACTTTTTAGATCGCTTTTTCCTAGATTGATCTCCGCAAAAAAGGGGGTCATTTTGAACTCAGTAAAACGTGTACTTTCCGTTAAACTGCATATAAATTGTCAATTCAGTGGTCGACATACGGAAGTTTAGCCAAGGTAAAAAATAAATACACACGTTTTCACATATTTATTCTAAATACTGTAAAAAATCAAGGTGGATTCATGTCAAAAACCATTTTTGTAAACAAGAAATCTGGAAAGAAAGGTGACGCGTGCGTATTGAAGCCTTGGTATACTTGAAGATATAGATATGCAGCTGCATATAGTGCTATCACGGTTTGATTTCGGATATTGTGAAGATCAAGTACCCATATAATAATACAATTCTTCGGTGTAGCGGGTGTAAGGTATTTTGAACGCTACCTCACTGCTTAACATCTGCAGCATATTTCCTGGTTTCAATAAACATAATAGTGTATCAAACTTGTCTTATTTTTCTACAAAAAAATATATTTTTCAACGAACTGCACAAACATTTTCATTTCTTTGTAACGTTTGTTTTTTAAAAATGAACAAATTTTCTATTTCATCCATAATACATTTAAAAGTTTGTTGTATTTGATATTTATTTCTTACTATATGTATAATTTATGCAGAACGAAATAAATTATTTTTAGTACCTACAGGTAAACTTTCAAATACATATATACACAACCTTGCATAAAATTATGTAAACAATTTTGGATTTAATCTTTTTGTGTTTTCTCATAAGATTTTGTTTGCACTAAATAGAAAACGTACAATTTGATAACTTGCAAACATTGAAACACCTATGTATTCGGAAAACATTTGTTGTAATCCCTGTCTATATCTCCATACGTCCATACCTACATTAACGTTACATAGTTATGATTTTTTCAACTTACCCTTATAAACTTTGTTTTTGGCAGCGATTTCTAAAATATTTTCTGTCTTATTTCTTAAATTTATCAAATTAGGCAACCTAATACGCACAATCAATTATCGACATCTTACAGACAAGTGCCAAAGTTAATTTGACAGATATTAATCATATAACTTGTTGTAGCTACTGACATAGCTTTTGCAAAAACGAATGCTTTATTTACAATTTTCGCAATTTGGCATTCATCTACGATTTTTTCCTTATATTCTAAATGCAAAATTATTTCAATTCATTGCTATTTACTCGTTGTTTGAAATAAATTTTGACGGTATTTTTACAAACAAAATAGCTTAGTCCCTCCGGAGGCATCATATTGTCATGTTTAATACAAAATATACAATTAATTCTTTCTAAATCGGCCAAAAGCTATAAAAGTTTAATTCAGTTACCGACTGAGGAATCTACTATATTTTAACCGCACCTTAATAATTATAAATTAATAAATGCAAATACAATAACTTTCATATTAGCCGGTTATACTGGTCATAATCAGTCATAAATACCAAATACCGGTCAAACGGTTATCAGCGCAATCTCGGCTAGAAATTTTGAATGTGGTTAAAGGCATATTTACACGATTAGATTTTATTGCAAAAGGAGAAAATGATAACGCTGAAATTCTAATCTTCTTCTTTTAATCCACTGTCCATGATAACAAACTTGATGGTCTGTTCGTTGTGCAAAGAAAGAAAAAAGCATGAAAAAATCCCTTCTATGAGCTCGCGCGCTATGTTAGCATGTAAATCAAGCTTATCAAATTTGACATGCTCCCTACGAAGACATACGGATGGATACGATACGATTCGATGTAGGTGTCTGTTAAAAGTTTAATTATCTTTCCAGCTCATATTATCGAGCGTTTATAATCCTGTTCATATTCTGCTGATGGTTTATTTGTAGGATTTATAGCGCAGTGTATAAATGTATTTGAAATTGATGTCTTATGTCTTGGCATGGTCTTGGCTTTCGTTTATGTTCTTGGTATCAGGAAGTGTATGTATGTATACAGGGTTATTCACGGACCTGGTTCGTTAGAACCACAGAACACTTATTTCAGTCTATAAAAGAGTAGAAAATTTTTGCCAAATAGGAAAATTAGAAAGTTATGGTGTATGTACCTAGTTGTGTGTTTTATTGTACATGGAGATGTGTAATACATATGTTCAATTTCGTTTAAATCACACAACTGCACCATATCTTTAATTCTGTTTCTTTTATTACCCTTCAATATATCCAATTTAAACGTGCGCGCGTTTATTTTAGTTCTACTACATGATTGCTAGAGGCGCTAAATACAGTAACACCCCCACCGCGAGAGTTACCATTCTACCAAGTGTTCTATGGTTAGAACTTTTCGATGTTCCTCAAATCTTGCTCAAATCCTACAATTCTGAAAACTTCTAGTTACGGACAGTGTCATCTGGTCTCATTGGCGATGCAGCCGTTATGTTAAAAATTCTGTATTTCTGGAACCATTGCAGATAAGTTCTTGATATTTGACATAGTACTTCGTACCATCTTTTAACACATGTTTTGCCACTACTTTGAGACTACCAAAAGCTACGACTAATAATTAATTTAGATCTCTAGCTTATCACATATCTGCAAATTTCGATAATATGTTTGATGATATCATTTTATAAATAATATGTGATTTTCTCTTCAAATATCAAATTTTGGACCCCAAAATGCAGTTAAAGCCGGTCCATTTCTTTGTTTATCCTATACTTATGTATCTATACAAATACCGCCGATTATTCAAGTTCACGCACATGCAAGTAAAAATCAATAAGAAATTGTTAGATTTTATGAATAGTCTATTGAAATGCAGCTGTTTGCGATTTGCACGAGAAAAAACAGAGATATAGAGAGAGAGAAAACAAATTTGTATGTATTAGCTTTGTTTTTGCAGCCATTTCCAACGGTTGGAAGTATCAGAAGCATGCCCATTACAATAAAAGCGTTCGGTTTTATTGTAATGCGCATACTCCTGATACTTCCAACCACTTCCAACCGTTGGAAACGGCTGCAAAAACACAGCTATTAGAATTCAGAAAGAATAAGTCGAAAATTAAGTGACCTACAGAGTTGCTGAGTTTGCGAATTAGCTTTTCTCTGTCGTACAGCTGATCATTTTTCTATTCGAAGTGCTGTTTTTATAAATACATACTGGATTTTAGTAATTTGTTATAATTTTCTTTCTTTTTATGAAATTTGTGATGATGCTGACAAGGACCGATGTATGTAGGAGAAATAGGACAAAATATTTACAAAAGGTGTTCGAAGTGTTCACCATGAGCCGTGATACAAGCATTACTTAATGCGGCGACTGGCGGTGACGAAAGTTATTATATGTACCCGCATAAAGTTTGGCATGTCGTCGCGAATGCGTTCTGCAACAAAAATGCGATCTCGCATATCTTCGGCATTTTCGATATCGGGACGGCGATCATACACTAAACTTTTCATGTATCCCCACAGAAAAAAGTCTAAGGGATTTAGATCTGGGCTACGAGCTGGCTACGGAATGCGACTTCCACGTCCAATCCAATGTGGGAAAGTTTCGTTTAAAAATGCTTGAACAGCTCCACTACTATGCGAGGGTGCTCCGTCGTGTACAAACCATAATTGTCATCGTATCGCCAATGGTATGTCATCCAAATACTCGGGTATAATGCATCCGGGAGAATCTGTATTAGATACAAGTCTGCATTTAATCGTTGTGGGAGCATATATGTGGTCCAAGTAATTGATCGCCTACCAACCATGCCCAAACATTTACGAATATTCTAACTTGCGAGGAGCCTTGCTGTATATCGTGGGGATTTTCGTCTGTCCAATGGTGAATTTTGTGGCAATTCAAAATATTATACCATCTTTAGTAAACGTAGATTCGTCAGTGAAGAGAATTACTTATGCAAGATCTGGCTGTTGAACTTCTTTGCGCTGAAACCACTCGCAGAAGGCAACTCGGCGGGGAAAATCTACTTCCGTTAACCTTTGCACGCGTTGGATACGGTACGGATGCAGTAAATTCGTTTTCGAAATATTATGCACGGTACTTTGAGACACATTTACTTGGTGTGCTAGAGTTGTTGTACTTATGGTGGGATTCGGTTGCACGATGTTTAAAATTTCCTCTTCTGCTTGGAGTACTCTGCATGATCTCTCAAGACCGCGACCTTCGAAACGTGGAATTACCACGGAATTACAGATCGCCTATTTCCCGAAGCAGATATACAGCTCCCACAATCGTCGCCGTCGACGGATGACATCGATTTGGGTAACGCTCTGCGTAGAAATTTCTTGCTGCAAGACTATTTTGCCATGTTTCTCCATAAATTAAAATCATATCGGTATATTCGGCATTCGTATACACTGCCATTGCAAACGCATGCATTCGCAGCAAACGCCGAGTGCATACCAGATGCATACTAAAAGGTATATCGCAGCGTTAACTCCCAATATGTTATACATGCGTTATTAGGGCCGGACTCGATTAAAGAAAAATCATTTTCTCAGTGCACATAGAACCACAAATTTTGTATTTAGGATTGACTCGTACGTATCTTTCATCCCCTTTTTTATTTTGAGCTATTTAAAACTAAGCCTGTACATACTTATATTATTGCATTTTTGGATACACTTAATAATTCTATATCATACATGATCATACTTTATTAGTCATATTAGCTTGTATTTTTACGGTTTCCGAGTTATAAGTGCTTTTCTGGTGAAAGTCCAAGCCTTTTTATTATTTTTTTTGTGCACCTCATCTTGGTTACACCAGCCTGTTTGTGTACATATAAGACGTTTTCGAAAATTGCACGGTAGAAATTTACCGGTCACCAGCTGGTTTTATGCTAGAATTATTCTTGTAACCGTAGTAAATTAATTTAGAAAACGTTTATTCCCAACTTCGTCTCAACATTACCAACTTGGAAAGTGTTTGAGAATAAATTAATTTACCACGATTAAGCGAATAAATTCGCCATAAAATCAGTTGATTACCGGTACAATTTTCGAAAACGTCTATAGATGTCCGCCTAATACGCAATCCAGTGGATATATAACTCCGAATTTTAGAATTACGCAATTTATTACAAATATGTTTATTATAAATGAATAAGAGAAGTAATTAAACAATTTTTTGCATCTCAAAAAATTTAAAAAAGTTTTTTTTGGTAGACTTCTAGATACCGCATCCAAAGTTTTATAATAATTGTTAATGTTCGAAGCGTTGAACTAAATATTAGTTAGTAAATATTGTTTCATACAACGCTCTGCGAATTTGGCGCACCCATTTTCAGCAATTATTTTCTGTATTTATTTCGTCGAAATTTGTTTCAGATTTTATCAAGAATTCCAGAACTCTTTGCAGTCCACTTAGAATTCCAAAAAAGTCGAAATTGATGCGCCTAATTCACTGACGTGTAATATGATTATAGACATGCACTAAATGAGTTAGTATGAATATTTAACAGAAAAGGATTTCAACGTTTTTGAATGTTTTCAATTTATATATTTATCAACTGAAAAATCAGACTGTAAATAGAGTATAATGCTAATCATACAATACACACAAATCCAGATCTAGAACCAAATACAGTAAAATCTAAACATGGGTACTTGCTTATAGAACTAAATCTCAGATCCTATACATTAATTAAAAATACACAGTAACAATTTATTATTCACATCATTTATTCAGTAGTTCATTACATTTACTATTATAAATTGTCTGTGCTTCTGTTATATAAGTATCTGCTAAGGCTACAATCTGTTGTTCTGTTTGTTTGATAATGTCTTCCGATACACTAACTTTTTTCTTCAATATTTTTATATGTTTCATTTGTGTATCTTTTATGATATCTCTGCATTTAATAAATAGTTGTTTAGCATTTTTAGCTAAGTGTTCTCGATGTTCCGTGGTGATTCTAAGATACACATTTTTATTAGTAACAAAGAAAATATAGACACGATTAACATACTTAGGTACAGGAATATATAATGTTGTTCCGTCCTGCTGTGGATTTAGATTCATACCAGATTTTTGTATTGCTTTGATAGCAGCAGGGATTGCCTGTGGAAACACTGACATATTAACTATAGTCATTGTAGGATTTTTTCGAACAATTTGACCTAATTCCTGCAAAATATAATCTTTGCCATCTAAGTTCACAGTAAGGTTTTCAATAGAGCCTAAAAAAAGTGAGTTCTACTAAATAACTTTCTGATATATATATTTTTTACCTGCCGCTGTCCTAAGAGACAGATTTTTAATAAATTCTTCCTTTAAAGTTTCAATAGGTTTCTGAAAATGCGTTCGTAAAGTATCTAAATTTACAAGTTCGCCCAATTGGTTTTCATTAATTTGCACTTTAGCTTTCCCTAAAAGAATACTCGATATACTCTACTATGTATATTAGCATTTATGCAGTAAACCAACCCTTATCTTTTTTCTTATCCTTCGATTTTGCATAACCTCTAACAGCAGTCAACTGCATACACGTTTGATGAGTAGTATTTACTAATAAATCAGTGGTTCTTGCATAATTTATTACGAATATTGTTTGGTTTTTAGGAACTTGACTTATTATATTCCTATTTAAACATTTAACTGCCAATGCTCTAAACGTAAACATATTTAATTATTATAATAGGTTAGTATCTACCTTGCTCTTATAACCTTCTTATAAATAGACTCGGCAAAGAGGAGTAAATTTCAGTGCAGTGCGAAGAATAACGTGGAGGGGCTGCGTAGTCATATCAAGACGAGCGTTCAGTAACGTCAAAGTAACGTTTACGTACTCGCCTGCTCGCATCGTTTATGTTCGTGACTTTCATGAGTGAGCGTCGGCGATACGGACGCATGAATATTTACACAAAAAGAGAATGGCAAAAAATACAGGATGATTGGTGAGAATGGCCTATCAAGTATTATACAAACGGAACGGAATTTTGAAACAAAATTTTGCAGTTGGGTATGCTTGAATATGAATTATCACGTGAAAACATTTTCGAATAAATACCACTTCCTGTTAACCGGAAGTGGGCATCAACTTCGATTTTTTAAATAGCATACTATAAAATAAATTACAAATTCAGCTTCTATGATAAATTTTACATATATATATTTCATGTATCATACCCTATACCTAAATACCGTTTTCCTTCTGAGTTATTCGCAATTAAAGAAAAAAAGTGACAGATACCGATCTTTATAGTTTTTTATAGTGATATTACGTCACTTTGGAGTAAAAGAGACGAATGAACTTTTGCATACATACAGCTGACATTGTGTAGTTACACAACATTTGAAATTCTTCTCTATAACATTATACAGGGTGCTAGTTGCTTATAAATAAGTTCAATCAGCGGAAAGTAGATTTTTTTGAGGGGAAAGGTATATATTTTATTAGATATTCTGATTCTACAAAAGATTCTGTTTTAATCTATATTAGGTGTTCCTGTACCTAACATGTTAGGTGAATAAGTTATAACGATTTAATTAGCCTCCATACCTAAAATGCTCAGATATGTCAATTTACTGAAGCAAGGGTGCATAGCTCATTTGTTTTATATATTTACTTGCCAGTTATTTTGACTTCGGTCATTTTAGTTAGTTGTTCTCGCGTACACTGAGAGGTTCATATTCAACCATATCCAAATGCAAAATTTTGATTTAAACGAAACAGATTGAATAACGCACAGGAGAATTTTTTTTTGAAAGAACGCAAAAACAGGTCGATTTCTAATTTAAGGAGGACACCTTTCCAACATGTCCGCAACTGTCATACGAATGGTCATACGTCATTCTCCCCCTCTCCGTCACTCTAACCATTACAATTTTAATAGTGAAGGCACTATCCTCATTCCAAATAAGAAAGGAGCGTTATGAAAGATATAGGATCCAAAATAAACGTCTGTGATTGGTTAAAATTTAGTGCACATTTACACAAGAGCAATTTGTCAAAATTGCATATATGTCAGAAACATCAAAAAGGTTATACCTATTATGTGAACGTCGTTTGTATTCTATTGCGATTATTGGGCTTTATTGTTTTCTTTATCCATTTCATCTTGATTCTTCATACAAAATGGTATTTTTAGAGCTACTGAATCATAATATTCACTTATTGAAGGTACTATTTGAACTGTTTTGCTTACATTTTCTTATTTATACATCTTATTGTTTTGATAAACGTCAATACGTGAATATGTAATTATGACGCTGCTCTCACAAGTTCCTCAAAAAATGCAAGGTGCAGGCATGTAACAAGTGGGCAAAGGCTTCATCAGATAGCAAATGAAATTGGGATTAGCAAAAAGACACTGTTTGACACCATCGGAGATACATATAGAGTCAACTGCTATGGTTAACTGGAAACCACCAAAAAAACAGATATGTCAAACGAAACGTGACAAATTGGACGAAGCTCAAAAAAGTGCAATTAGAATCATTAAATGTGTTTTATTAGGGTTCGTAAAGGTGTTATTCTACATAGTGGACAGTTAATTATCAGTCAATCAAAAACAAAGTTTGAATTTACCGCTATTGTTGCCAATCACAAACTTGTTCTTGTGTGGTATGTGCTCCGACTGTAGCGTGTCAGGAGTTTACGAAAATTAGATGGGATAGATACCGATATACCGACAATGTTCGGAAATTGTATGAGTTATATATACTATCCATATACTGCCATTCGTCTGAATCAGCTGTTTACCGGTAGGAACACGGTAGATACCTTGCAAACCAATTTTCATAAACCCCCGTCATCTGCTCCATTCTTATTTGGAATGGACAACAGTGTGATAGGTACACATTACTGGCTTTCGATTTGTCCGTTAGGGTTACTCGGGAACAGCTCCGGAGCTACTCGTGTACGTGTACAGTGAACTAACTCCGTACAGTTCAGGTACAGATAAAGGGTGCATTCCGAAATCTGCTGAAATAGCTGTTACTGCTTTACCGAGATCGCAGAGCATTAATCGTTCCATAATAATTCGTAAGGTAATTGAGCATATGCCGTCACGCAATTTCGGAACGATTTCAGCCATTCGCTATAGTTCGGTTGATGTATCAGTGCTTGACAGCATATAAACTCTACTACAATACATAGTCAACAGCGTACACATTACACATGGCACACCCAGTTCAACCACTATCAAAATATGAAGAATCTAATTAGATAATAGGATGTCTTCTTTCAAATAGTTACCAACCCGTTTACATCTGACCTTGACTTCACCTCATAACCAACAGCAGTTTCAGCAGTAACTTGTGACGTCACTCTTTACTGACATGGCGCTTTGTATAGTTTCCTCAGCATGCATAAACTGATTACGGAACGCTAATTCAGTACTGTCAGTACTCTCAGCAGATTTCGGAATGCACCCAAAGTGTAAACAAATAAATGGTGGTGGGGTGGCGGCCATGTAATCACAGATGTAACATAACCTTCCAAGTTTTCGTTTTGTCTACAATTCATTCAAATTGCCAACACTTTTTTGTAAACAAACGCAAGTGCGCATGCGGAAGAATATCACCCCAGCCAAAAGGTTGGTGCACCAAAGGTGAGGGGAAGCAGAAACGGGGCTGTACAAGTGCGAATCACATGGCAAAATAGAATGACAGATAGGTGACCCGGAACTGCTCCCGAGCTGTACGGTGCACAAATCGAAAGCCACTATTGAGATAGAATAAGTAGGGAGACGATATCACGTGGCTAAAACGGCGCAGGTCGGCCATATTGGTACTCCACTTTACGTCAAACACGTAGATTATAGTGTACATATGCTGCTGAATTCTCCCCATAATTTCCTTTTCAATGACGTATCACACTTAGTGCTTTCCCTATTTAAATTGTAATGGTTAAAGTGATGGAGGGGAGGAGAATGACGTATGACAATTGCGGACATGATCGAAAGGTCGCCGTTTTTGCGTTTTTTCAAAAAAAATTTCTTCGAGTTATTCGATCTGTTTCGTTTTCAGCGCCGCACCCTGTATAACGTGCTGAAACATACTATTTTAAGAAGCTTCCATGAAATCACAAACTGAGTGGCATCTATTAAATATTTAAATCATTAAATATGTTTCCACACTCGTTTCAGTCAAATGAGTACGGTGTGCGGAATAAATATTTTTAAATGATGAAAACGACTGTTCCACATTGAATGATGTAAAGTAATCCTTGCGACAACTTAACGGATCTTTCGACACACTTTCACAAATTTGTCTTAGCATGAGAACATGCTTCATGGTCTCGTAAAGTGGACGGTAGATTGTAGATTACATAGAATAAAACAAAC
The DNA here is from genome assembly GCA_023690525.1 of Holotrichia oblita. Taxonomy (NCBI): domain Eukaryota; kingdom Metazoa; phylum Arthropoda; class Insecta; order Coleoptera; family Scarabaeidae; genus Holotrichia; species Holotrichia oblita. The sequence goes on along the minus strand of CM043019.1, from coordinate 73,221,394 downwards.
AATGAAATGTTAATTGTTCGCTGTATCGTTTGCCACGGATTGCAGAACAGTGTTGTATACTTTTTAGATGACGTTCAAAATTCCACCTGCTGGTACACGTCAAATAGTTGTCATACCTTACACATTTAATTCTACATATTACTTTCGTATTTTAGATCCGGCATATTCGCCATTATGTTTTCTAGTTTCTTCGAAATACGTCGTTTCCGAAATATACCTATATGCAACATTTTCTAAGTATGTGTGTACTAAGCGCTCACAACGACCAGTAGAATAATACTGAGCAAGTGTGCTTTGATACGAGCGCTTGAGTTTCAGTGTCACCCCTCTACGTTACTCACAGCACTGCTTGTAAACTGCCCCTCTTTGCCGAATCACCCAAATAGAGAATAACTTTTACCTGCTTATTCAAATAGTCTGAATTATTGGGCTACCACAAAATTCAAGTAGTGGCCAATCGATTTTTGTAACCTATACAGGGTATATTACAGCGAAATTCGGTAAAAAAAAAACAAGGAATTAATAAACATATGTATCTAACAATGTATTTGAATACAAGTACGGTTGTACTTGTTGGGATTTTGGGGAAAAAAAACAATGTACCAAAACAACTCAACGTACTAAAGTTACAAACGTTGAATTTTCTGAACACTTCGTCTTTTCAGAATTCAGAATATATCTAGCGGTTGTATTTGCTAGATGTAAACGCGGGTATTAACACTAATTAATTCATTACAAACGAACACAAAACAAAGATAAAGTGAATAAATAGAAGGCGCCAGATAAACACTTAATAGTCAGTTATGGAAATAAATTTGCTTTTCCCAAAACTATCCCACCTCACCTGCTCGAGAGAACCGGTCACCGCCGTTGATGCCTGCACTCAAAGATTTCCTCCCATTTTGCTGTTAGATTTATAATTTCTTTCAATAAATTGGTGTAACAAATACCGATCATTTTACCAGTATTTCAAATACAAAATTTTTATGTTACCATTATATAGAACTGGCTAAATGCAACACCCATTTCTTAGTAAAATTAAATATAATTTGACTTCCGTTTTTGTTTTCATTATATTTTGTAGAAGTGTAATATTTAGACTGCATTTTCAAACTTGGCAACTTGTTTTCAAGTGTATCTTTTTCATAACGGTATTTACTAAAAACATTTATAATAAACCCGAAAAGGCTCATTATTTTTTACAACACATTTCTGTGCATCACAATAAACATCGAACTGTAAATAAATATATATTTTATATAGATTAATGTGTATACGTATATACAAGATCACAATTATAGTAACATAAAACGCATGTATAAAGATTTAAAACCATAAAAGTATTAGAAACAATTAAAATAAAGCAATACATATTTACAAAATTTAACAATGAAAAAAATAACTCAAATCAATAAGAAAAAAATCGTTACAGCCAATACAGTTTTGGATCGTCCCTCCTTACTTGCAATTTAACTACATGCCTATATATTTTTAATGCTGGTCCCAGTTTTAGTTTTAAGCTCGTCAATACATCGATTCTCTTCATTAAAAGTAAAGATGGTCCATCGATCTCCTGCTCCTTAAATACTTTAGCTTCTTCAGGAAAGTACTGAGCAAAATAATTGTACACCTCATCATACGTCCAATTAGAAGCGTCTGGAATGGATGGGTCGATATTTTCATCTAAGTCCAAATCTTTGAAACTAGGTGACTCTGATTTAATGGAGAAGGCTGGGCTTGTTCGATGCCCGTTTAGATGCGCTTGTGGACTTAGTGTGGGTGGTGTTGGAGAAGGAGGTGAAGGTGATGATCTGAAGTTAATCGGGGAAGAATTACCAGAAAATTGAGATGTTGGACTCATGCTATCTCCTGTAATAAAGATATACATACATGTTAAGCCTATCTAGATAAAAGTATCGAATAGTATTGGCCTAAAATGTTTTACATTTTTTCTTCTGCATCAAGAGATAATAATTTTATTAGATATTGTAATCAGCTGCGTCAAACTTTCTTACTACTTTCATAACGTATGTACGTACTTAGAATAAACATTTTTTTACTAGGAAAATGTACTAATGAAACTATGAGCTGCAATTGCAATTTTTAAGAAAAATCAACCAAAGCTTTACTAGAAATAAGTCAAAAGTAAATAACAAACAAACATTAGTATAGTTATTTTTTTTACAAAATGCTTCTTTACCGATAAATACATACAATTCCCCATACCAACTTTATTTTGAACTACAAAAGTTACAATCACGAGTAGTTGTAATTAATTACTATCTTCAAAATGAGCTAAACGGTGAAATATTTTGTCAGCAACACTTCTTAAACATGCTGCTAATAGATAGACTTACGACTCTGTCACAAAACTATTTGAACACAATTTACACCGCGATAGTTGCACGATAGCCCCATACAAGCGATACAGCTTATGGAGTCACTGACACTAAGAACCCACCATACATAAAAAATACTAAGAATTGTATGGGTCTTCAGGATGACTTAAATGGTTTGGCTCATTGCTGTAAAATTAATAAATCATCTCTAAATCTGTTTATATGTGAAACAATAACATTTACACGAAATAAGGAAATAATTTGTTTAGTCCTATACTATCTCCAATACTTTTAGAAAAAGGTGATTTTAGATTTAGGAGCCTTAATTAATAACAAAGTATTGTATGATAGACATATTGAATATCTCGTTCAGAACGGTTTTAGGGCGTTGGGCCTCGTGCTTCATGTCACATCTTAGTTCAATAGACCGAATACTTTTATGTGTTTGTACTACGGGCTAGTTCGTAGTCATCTGGAATATTGCTCGGTATTTTGGAATGCTTGTTGTAAGGTATACATTCGCCATAATGAGGGTGTTTATAGGACATGTATTGAAAAAAAATTGAAAAATTATGGTTTAGATTTTTTGATAAGTAGGAGGCAAGTACTGGATTACAGTTTCTTACATAAAATCATTAATGGTAACATAGGTAGTGCATATTGTGTTCGTGAATTAAATTTTAACGTACTAAGTTGTGTGACCAGAACGGGTTTCGTTTTTATTCGGCCAACTAGGCGCTTTTCAATTTATCGATGATCGAAAAAGCCACAATTTTCTGTATAGTAGGATTAAAATGAAGCATATATAATCATCAAGACAACCCAATTTAATAACAAAATGGTCTAGTAGATTACTAAGGATGCACAAGACGTACCCTTTATCACTATTGGTGTATTATTGGCAGTTGCAAGCACAACGTGAGTGTTAAAACAAACTTAATCGATAAGTATTTAATTTTTGTAATGGTAGACTTACCATGTTCTTTCGATAACGCATCTATGTTGCTAAAACCCAGTTGAATATCGTTAACAGCTAGTTGCTCTGGCATTTGACAATTAATACATAACCACTTTGAACCAAGTTTAATTTTGTCGATTATCTTGGGTTGATGACAACCCATATGATATGCATCTGCACATATGGAACATACAGCAAGATATCCCTGAAATTAAATTCGAATAAGTTTCTATAACAAATAAAAGGCGAAAACTTGAAATTAGCTAAACAAAAGGCATTCGAAAGGTCTAGGGGAACGAACATTAGAAATGAGCGCATTAATGTTTGCCAAATAATCCATCTATAATACACTTTATAGTAATTTCAGATTTTTATTCCCCTACTAAAGGAAATGCAGATGTAAGAATCCTTAACTTTGAAAATATTTTCCTTTAAAATATGCTGCTGAAAGCTGAAATAAAAATCAAAAGAAGAAATGTGTTTAATTAGAGAGAGGTAGTAAAAAAACAAAAAAAAAATTGAAAGTAATTTTTATAAATCTCCCTATTAGTGATAATAATAATAATAGAGGATAATTACCAACTACTTACCTATTGCTCGTAAAAATTACAAAAAGATCAACATGTTACTACGGGGTAAAAAATGGGAGTAACATGTTGGCATATAGCACACTCAGGTTTTACTGGTTCGTGACTTCGTAAGATGATATGCTAATTAGGATAACTAGTATGTATCAGCAAGTAATATCAAGCCATAAGCAATAAGTCCTGGAAAATTTTTCAGTCTCTACTACTTCGTGTCATGTATTTTGTAAAGTACTACCTTCTTTCATTTACTTAATTATTATAACTGTGAGTGCTGGATCCAAATTCAATTACTTTCCCAATCAGTTAGTAAAAAAGCAGCTATTTACCACAATAATTTATGACTAGGCAATTGCTTATTATCTACTTTGTTGTGCAGTAAGGAATACTCTTGAGCAATAGTGCCAGGCAGAGCTTCAACTATCCAAAGTACCTACATATTTGCTGTAATGCATTTGCTTCCTCGTTAGTTAACTACATTTGTCCAATCCCTCTTATAAGGCGGCATGAATATATTATACCCTTGAAGCTGCATATATTGTACAATTTCGCGAAAACAACGATCGATTCTTCTAACAACAAAACAATTTGTCCTTAGATAAATGCCCAATCTCGTAGACAAGTCTAAACGTCTTTTATACATTAACCCTCCCGTAACCGTGCGGTGTATTTAACATACCCCAAGTTTTTTTTTACGATAACTTTTTAATAATCTTGTTAATCGAATTCAGACTTTATGTAATCTTCGGTATATAAATGTTTACCTGATTCGTAAAATATCAGTCAAAACAAAATATTTTATGTCAACAAAAAAAAAAGCGAAACTGCAGGTGAGGTATTCAAATTACGCCGCATGGGTTGCAACGTAACGTGTCCGTACCACCGTGCGTCTACATGAAAAATCCTGTCAAGTCTTGTCTGTGCATTCTGTGCGTAATCAGTTATGCAGCAAGCGTTGTAGGCGTATTTAGCGTGTTTACTGTTTATTATAGTAAGTGATGGCAAAAAATTACTTGACCGACGACAATGGCGAACAATTTTAGAAAATAGTGATTCACAAGGGGAACAAGTTATAGAAAGCGAAGACGATGGGTGGGAAAAAATCTTCTGTAGAAGAAGATCGTGTTAGCATACAAGAAGAATTTTCAGATACTGAAGAAATACATTTAGATTCAGAAAATAGTGATATACAGATCAAACAGCCGCCCTATAGTCGGGGCATCGTATGTCGGTAGCATTCGGGAGTAGAGAAGTAGGGATGCATTAGTAGGCTTAACTCGATAGCACACAGTTGTATTGTATTAGCGAGATAAAGTAATTCATGCTATCGTAAATATACGATTATTATTGTTACTATTACTCATGCTGATTGTTTTGTAATTCATTATGGACATTTTTACCCTTCAACAAAAGAAATATGTTACAAAACAACATCATCGTGGTTACTCAATAAGAGATATTGTACGCCTATTTAACGATGAGTTCCAACAAACTATTTGTTTTGAAACAATTCGTCATATAATCAATAACTTTGAAATGCATGGCTGTTTAACTCCGTGTAAAACTTGTATTTACAGACGAATCTTCGTTCGCTTTACATGGTCGACACAACCTAAGTGTTGCAAGGTATTGGTCACAAGAAAAGACCTTGTACCTTGACGCTCGAACACAATACTCTGCAAAATTAAATGTTTGAGCTGGCCTATTACATAACAACATAATTGGGACATTTAATTTATTTACTTATGAACAGAAATTATTGTATTCGTTACGTGTGTAATTGCTTCTCCTATTTGTGACGAGTTCATCATCTATATTTTTACCACAAACTTCTGTTTAGTTTAGAAATTTTATAGAAATTTTGAGAATAAGCAAACAATTATTGTATTGTGCATATGTATTGAACAGAATAAAACCGTGCGGTCTCGAGTGAAGCGTGCATCTAACTATCTACTAATACATCCCTACTTCTCTATTCCCGAATAGTTCCGATATATAGTTCTCGACTATAGGACGGCTGTTTCATCTGTATAGGGACTATTGTGTGCAAGATAACACAATATTTACATCTAAATCAGGATTTGAATGGAAATCTGAACCATCCAAAAGCTCGAGACGAAGACGTCGTAACATCTTCAAGCTTCATCAATGGAGTTAGGTTCTCAGGCTACCACATCCCGGAGGTGCAATTTTTGTGCACGAGTTAGTGACAGAAAAACTAAATTCTCGTGCATTGAATGTCCTAAATACGTTTGCGTACGCCACAGATTTACAAAAAATACAATTTATTCCCCAATTTGCAAGCCCAATGATAATAATACTTAGATAATATTATTTTTAATAAATTCCATATAATTAACTTATAAAACCTGTTTTATATGACTAAGAAAATAAACTTGTTCACAATTTGACGAAAAGTTTACCATAACTTTGTATTACCACCTTTGTCGTTTTACGCCCTTCAAAAATGCTGGGGTATCTGAAATACCCCACAAGGGTTCTAAGCGATACTATTATTCACGAGTACGGGAGGGTTAAGCTCTTTTCACGTAAACAATTGCATTCTTCTACTTGAAATAAAATTAAAACTTGTCGACGTCATTAAAATTCGTTGAATATGATTTTAATTTAGTTATGCCCGGTTTCTGATACGTTACACAGCAGTTATCTGTTTGGTATCTAACGATTTAACAATGACTGTCTTTGTTAAATCGTCAGATACCAAACAGATAACTGCTGTTTACTGTATCAGAAACCGGGCATGAAAGTTATAATAACGTGGACAATATTTACCTCTGACATAGCATATATTATGTTGGTCCGACATATTTTTTCACGCCATTCTACCACTTCGACATTTCTGTTTTTTACAGGTAACAGATAAGCAATTGCCGATTATCCTCGATTTTCTGTAGGTGTTCTTGGCTTTTTTAACACTTAATAGCAAATGTACAAAAACCTTGAAAAGCTATCTATTATATCCTTTTTGTTTCATTGTGTATAAATAGAAATCGAGAAAAAAAATTTCAAAATTAAGGGTTCGCGCCCGCATATTCTCATCAATACGGAGAAGAGGGGTCTGAAATTACTTCAAAGTATCCAATGTTTAGCCCGCTATACTCTTTAATACGTTTAAAATATATATCTTAAAATTTGAGATCAAACGGCTTAAGAAAGTTAACGTTATAAGTTTCGGTACAATGACAACAAACATTTATTCAAAGAAAAATTAGTGTATAAAATTAACTTACTGCATCTGATGTCTCATAGCAAATTACACAAGTTTTGCAATGCGGACACTGCCAGGTATTGTCAGGATACATTCTTAGCATCATATCTTCTCCATTTAAGCAGCTAAAGTGTGCTGGAAAAGAGTATTGACAAATTAAATGATGAATATAAAAATTTACTATTGATCATGGTAGCGATATTTACAAAAGAATAATTAGTACTACTAGTAAGATTAGTCATCAATGAACAATTGCTAGTCAAAAGTTTTATCAATGCCTTCAATGTTTGGATATCTATACGACTTTCAGGCTACTAACTTTATTTTCAGTCTGGAAACTAACAAAAACTTGATTAAACTCCCGATTTGGTTTTCGAATTTTTATTATTCATAAGTTTTAGAGCAATCTAACTAGTAAAATTTGCCGCACATCTTCAAAGTTCTTCAAATATTAACATCTGAGAGCTTTCTGTTTAAAAGATAAAGCTGTCCCTGATGGTAAGTAAACTTAAGTAAATACCAATTTAGACTATAATTATATTTTTAGTTGTAGGATTAGTAAGACAAGACAGGACCATGGAAGTTAAATTTTAAAATTTTTTAAAGCATCAAAAGAAAAACTTTCAGTTCAGAAATTAAAAATATTTTTGGAGTGGAGGTACAATCAATTAATTTTGAAGCGAAAACATAATTATTTCTTCTGTGAGTGTTTGATCAGTTATATGGGGTGCTCATATTAGCAAATTAATCTACTATCTAATACTTGTTTTGTTTTTTAGGTTCAATGACAATTGCACATCTCTAACAAGAAAATGCGTTATTTGGTTGATTTTGTAAATCAAAATGAAATGTTTCTGAAAGAAATTAAAAAGGAAAACTTTTAAGAAATACAAATGAAACCGATGCTAGTAGGTTTCTATAAGACATGTGTTTTACCCGCAATTATAAGAGGCAATTTAACGAGAGGTTGTGTTGACCTAGAATATTCAAGCTGATTCATTTTCGGCCCTCACCATGGGGATCTCGCTTATTATTGGAGATAGAGTATAGGTTTAAATTTGGCAAAGTTGCTAAATTTTGTGCTTGTTATGAATCCGAAAAGAAAATTGACCTGTGACAATTGACGTTCGTTATTTCTTAAAAAAACGCGAAAACCGCATTTTCTTCTTTTACCTATAGCACCTACATTTGGCCCTTTAGAGAAAAAATAAAAACACATTCTCATGGCCACTTTTGAGCCTCTATCCAATGGTGTAATCGAAAATTTTATACGACGTTTCGTTTCTTTCTGACCATCATCAACTATCTAATTTCTTATAGGCGTCATATTGGATTTACACACCATCGGATAGGGTTTTTTTTTCTGATTTCAACCATGTATCACATGTTGACGAAAGTTTTTGATATTATGCTTAAATTTAAAAAAATAGATTTTTTAGATAAAATAAGGTAGCCATGAAATTTCAATCTGTCAAACATTTCATTTATCGTTTATTAGTAATACGAAAATGTACAACAACGAAGAAAAACGAGATATGTTAAGTATTTTTTATTCTTCGAATCGAAATACAACAATAGCGAGTACAAGATATTTACAAATGTATCCAGAACGACAACAGCCTCATCGTTCCATTTTTCTAGATCTTGATAGAAATTTGGTCGCGTATGGGTCATTTACTAAGCCGCATAATGTTCATGCCAACAGGAATTTTAATGAAAATCGGCAGAATATTTTACAAATGGTAAATTTAAGGCGTGTTTTGCAAAGTTTTACATACTAATCTTGTATTTTCTAGATAAATAATAATCCATCAACTTCTACACGCGAAGTGGCATCAGAATTAAATTTATCCCAGTCTAGAGTTTGGAGAACTTTACATCAAAATAGATTTAAACCATACAAGATCCACGTTAGTCACACTTTACTACCTGGAGATAATTTAAGAAGACTAGAGTACTGTAATTGGTTATTGGGAAGGATAGAAAATGACGAAAATTTTTTAAATAAAATTATCTGGACAGATGAATCAAAATTTACTAATTCTGGAATGTTCAACAGAAATACGGAGCACTATTGGGTAGTAGAAAATCCCCGACAAAACAGGGCAAGGAGACCACAACATCGTTTTGGAATAAACGTTTGGATGGGTATTTTGGGAAATCGTCTCTTAGGACCAGTTATGTATGAAGAAACATTAAACGGAGAAAGATATTTAAACCTTTTACGTACATACGTATCTAACTACCTTGACAACAATATTCCATTAAATCAACTACAACATTTATGGTGGCAACAAGACGGCGCACCAGCACACAACGCGGCAGTTGTTAGTAATTACTTGAATCAAGAGTTTCCAAACCGTTGGATTGGAAATAGAGGAGTTGTCGAATGGCCTGCGAGATCACCTGATTTAAGTCCGCTTGATTATTTTTTATGGGGATATGTTAAAAATAATATTTATAAATTAGATGCCCCACAAAACATTGAACAATTACGAGACAGACTTCAGAATGCCTTCGATGCAGTTCCAAGAAGAACTATACAAAGAGCTGTTCAAAATGCCAGAAGGCGTGCCCAACTGTGCATTAATGAAGATGGCCAGATAATTGAACATTTACTGTAATTGTTTATTGTTTACCTTTTTATGTATGTATTTTTTGTAAAATATCCTATCGATTTTCATTAAAATTCCTGTTGGCATGAACATTATGCGGCTTAGTAAACGACCCATACGCGACCAAATTTCTATCAAGATCTAGAAAAATGCAACGATGAGGCTGTTGTCGTTCTGGATACATTTGTAAATATCTTGTACTCGCTATTGTTGTATTTCGATTCGAAGAATAAAAAATACTTAACATATCTCGTTTTTCTTCGTTGTTGTACATTTTCGTATTACTAATAAACGATAAATGAAATGTTTGACAGATTGAAATTTCATGGCTACCTTATTTTATCTAAAAAATCTATTTTTTTTAATTTAAGCATAATATCAAAAACTATCGTCAACATGTGATACATGGTTGAAATCAGAAAAAAAAACCCTATCCGATGGTGTGTAAATCCAATATGACGCCTATAAGAAATTAGATAGTTGATGATGGTCAGAAAGAAACGAAACGTCGTATAAAATTTTCGATTACACCATTGGATAGAGGCTCAAAAGTGGCCATGAGAATGTGTTTTTATTTTTTCTCTAAAGGGCCAAATGTAGGTGCTATAGGTAAAAGAAGAAAATGCGGTTTTCGCGTTTTTTAAGAAATAACGAACGTCAATTGTCACAGGTCAATTTTCTTTTCGGATTCATAACAAGTACAAAATTTAGCAACTTTGCCAAATTTAAACCTATACTCTATCTCCAATAATAAGCGAGATCCCCATGGTGAGGGCCGAAAATGAATCAGCTTGAATAATAAATGTTCAAATACACTGTGCCGATAGAAAACGTATAATGCGCGCATGTTTATAATTAATAGAACTCAACAAACTGTATGGGGATTAATTTGTATTATGAGTAATAAAATTGCTGCAATCGATTATTTCAAAATTAGGTTTGTTGTCTTACAAGAGGGCTAAAAAACATCATTTGCATTATTATTCGCTAACATCATACCGTTAACCCTCAGTATGTGAGTAGTAGTATAGTGAGTAAGTGTATCGTAAATAACTATTATAATAGACAACCTATGTACTTTGTAATTATTCTTTAAATTTAAAGATAATCATGAGAAATAGCCATTCCTTTTATTCCCAGACGAAAAAATAATTTTTTCACCTAGAAATCGGGGAAGAAGCAGGATTACAGCGCTCTACCAAAACGCGGCGTTTACGTGAACTAAAATTGTGACGTATGCTGTTCTGATATGTCAGTTGACAGAAATTTTAGATCCTAGCCAAATGCAAATCTCCAATTGATGGGATAAATTTCTGTCAACTGTCATAGGTAGCGCATCTTTATGTATTCCTTCAATCAACGATATAACCTACAAATTAGACCGGTAACGTTTAGAGCATGGTGTGGCAACTAGCTAAACAGGCTTTGAACGAGAACAACAGCGCCATCTCCCAGTCATACCGGTACTAAATGAATGTTATCTCTCTCACTCAGTGCGTAAATTTACCTTTTTTGATGATTTTTTCGCTGTCACCATCCTGTCACATGTTCTCTATTGTCTTCTGTCATTTTTGTATTATAATATAATTTTAACATTATACACAAAAAATGGGTTTTTAGGTAGAAGCGAACCGAGAAATTTAACTCTCTTATAAAAATAAGTGTTCTGATCCTGGTTATATAGGTATCGTTTCGCCTATGTAAGTAGCTATGTAGGTAATTTGAAAATATTGCTTTAGGTATATTGTATATTTTAATGAATAAAGTGTATGCATATATGAATGATAGACGGCGATTTCCAGTGAAGAAAGAAAAGATATTGAAGGTATGATTGTAACGAATTGATGTTTAATTGTGATAATCAAACACTAATATTTCCTTCCTCTGCACATTTTAAAAAGGAATGTTTAAATGGTTCCCAATTGGTTTTAAGGTCTATACCATCTGCGAATTTGCTTGGTATTCTCTATAGTTTAATCAGTTATGTGAATTCCTCTAAGCAGTTTAAATATTGTATTTCTTATAATGACATAACATGAAATAAGACTTATTTTTGTTTTAATTAAAGTAATAGTAGATAGCATTTAGAACTTCTAATTCTTATATTTGACATTATCCATACGAAACAGCCATTTCATCAAATCATTACGTATGTCAAACATTCTATTATATGCATACTACTTATTTGTCTCAAATCACAATGTCAGTTAAATTTCAACTTTTGTCTGCAATGCAATCATTTGATAAAATATAGAAATAAAATTTTTAATAACCCGCGCGCTAAATTGTGACTTAAATAGTACCGGTATGACTGCAAGAGGCGCTGCAATAGTCGTTCAGCCCCACTACAGTACTTGCCATTCTATCTAAGTTATTCTATGGTTTAGAGAACTTCTACATCACGCAGTGTTTTGGTCACGCGGCTTCCTCGGGCATCTTTCAACTCAAAAAATCTCGAAAACCACAAGTCTAAAAAAAAATAATTTCTGTTTCATTTACCGGCGATCTCAATCCTTTATAAAATGTTTAATTCCTGTTAACTTTTGAGAAATCTAGGTTGTCTATAGTTATTTACGATACAAGTGTTAAAAGTGCGATTTTATTTCACGAGTAAAAGCAATTTACGAGTAAAAGCAATTTACAAGTGAAATAAAATAGCATTTTTAACACGTGTATCGTACAATATTTTTTCTACAAACACAATTTTTATTATAAAATATAGTGAAACTCCACTGACCAAATCTGACAGCTCATGAATACGTTCTGATACAACTGGACGCAACCGTTAAATTACGTCGAATTAATTTGTCACAATTTGTACAAAAGATGAGTTCGTGTATTAATAAAGAATAATGAAGTAATACCGAGGGCAATAATTGAAGCCCCCTGACAAATATGTCCAATTACACAAACTTCATTTACTATTAATTATCCAAAGAATATGTAAATTATTGTAATAAAAATCATGTATGGAATTTTGTCTTGTCATTTTTGACAAACTGTCATTTGCTTTTAACAACTTTTAACGGTGTTTGAATAAAAAAGTAATTTTCTTGAAAACCGATATCTATTTTTCTTAATATCCAATTTTTGAGTGTTTACTTGCATGTTCCAATTTTTCGCATTTTTCAGTAATCTGGGTGCATCTCGTTTTAATTAGACCGGATTAACGACGTGTTATTGTATTTGCATAACTTGTCTAACAGCAAGAGATGGTTGAAAACACCCATCCAGTCTTCAGATAGTTATGTGGTGTGGATAGGAACAATTTCGATATTTTTTCGACACTCTTAGAAATAAAAAAATTTCCCTCGCACATTCTACTAATCAAATACATAACCACATATTCATTCGTACATTAAATCCATTAGTACATTAGCAGCCAAGTTTTGAAAACTTCAAAAGAAGTCTACAAAATTTAAATGACAACAAAGTTATGCGATCATCACCAAATATGAAATCAAAAAAATTACGTTTAATATTGAAAATAATATTTTACAATCGACAGTTGCTTTATATAATTATCTTTACATAAAGTGACAATTTATTAAATAAAGAATGTAACCGTTCATTGAAGGAATACATAAAGAATCCCATCAAATGCAAATCTCTATTTGATGAGGTCTGAAATTTCTGTCAACTGTCATAGGTTGCACATCTTTATGTATTCCTTCAATCAACGATTTAACTTTAATGATACAGTGAAACAAAAACTTAGTGAACATTTTCCTTGTAATGTTTTCATTAAAAAAATGTTCAGTCGTTACAAATGTAAAACACAGATTTATGCATACCCTATATAAAATTGACCTACTTTTTTTTAAGCTGAGATAAAATTTAATTGTAAAAAAGAAATAATATTGCATTACATTGAATTAAATAAATAAGAAAATATTGTATCTGATTTACTAAACATAAAATCACATATCATGATGTAAATCTAAATACTAACCTTTATTACTGCATTCCCTGCACGCTATCATACGATCAGTAGGACCCTTTTTATTCTGTAAATGGCACACGGAACATACTCCACCTTGCTCTTTATGACTGTTATTTGATGATCTTGATTCAGGTCTTGAATCATTGTCGCTTAATTTAGCTAATTGTTTTTCAATAGTAGATTTGTTCAACGAGCCAACAGGTCGACCTCTTTTCTTTGGAATATTATTATCAGATGGATCGAAAACTTTCTTTGCTCTCTAAAATGTTGTCAATAATTCATTAATATTTAATTTAGAAATTTTCAAAATTATACCAATACCATATTAAATTTTGTAAAAAATATGTTGTTTTACTGTCAAATTAGTATGCAAACAGTAATACACTACTATGTAATGTCAGCTATATAATAGAAGTAAAAATTGAAAATAAAATCGTACCTTTCTCCGACCTCCTACACGCAGTTTTCCATTATCAAGTTTTCCATTTAAAGTGAAACTGTCAATGCTTTTTTCCTTTTTGAATCCAGGTTTTGGTCCAGGCTTCTTTTTAATTTTAACACCACCGAAAATTATTTCGTGAGTATTACCGCCTGTCAAGTCCGATAATTTAATATTTTCGTTTTCGAATTTTCGACTTTGCCCATCGTTTTTTGCGGGTCCTACGAGAAAGTTCCCATTTTCCATCCTTATCAAACTTCCACTTTCGACCTCTTTGTCTAATAGTATGGAAACGTATTTCTTTGTATAGCGTACACTATCTTTTGACAGAATATTTTTAATTAATTCAGCTCCAGGTACGCCTAATTCTAAATAATCTGGTTCGAGCAATACTAATTCCGCGATCGCTCTAGTCAGCAGACCGGTGAAATTTTTATTCGGTTTACTCGGGTCCCGTATAATTTCACCTTGGCTATCGCGCTTAAGATGCGAGAATTTTTTCGCTGCATTTCGATAGCTTATGTTTCCCTTATATTCAACTTTTAAAACAACGCCATTCTCAACGCACTTTTCTAAAGCGGTCTTCGCATCGCTAAAATCTATCGCATGTCGCCTTGTTAGCGAATTAAATATTCGATCAGCGTCAGGCCTAGCCTTCCGACGCCTCAGCTGGTCAATCGCCTCAAGAATATGATCTTGATATTTAATCTCACTCATCTGTTCTTGTTGCGATTATGCGGAATTAAAATCTAAAAATGATACACGCACAATTTAGTTCGAACAAATTTGCTGGCATAAACTGTTGAACAAAATTATACAAAACAAAAAAAACTATTAGCGACAACGCGCATTTTACTTTATACTACATCCTAAATGTATTATATCAAACCAGTTCCGACGAATATAATAGCGTGAACACGCGTATTCGCGCCCACATTGCTATCTATGCCGTATTAAAATATATCGAAAAGAATACTTTAAAATGTACGCAAAAGAGAACAACTTTAATACTAAACTCATCAATTCAGAGGTGTCGCAAATCTCACGCACTCATCTAACAGGCGCTAGACCCGATTACCTTATAATAATTTACCTGTTATTTCCTTCCGATGAAAATGCCGGTCAACTTAAGTTTTGCACGCTTCTGTCGGTTTTCAATTGAAATTACCAGGTTGTTTCGGACACGCACATCACAAGAAATCAGAAAGACGGATTTTCTTAAAGAGAGCGGTGAATCAACACGCAACAGCCACAAGCAAACCTACCATCAGCAAAAGCGGAGTTTGACTTCTATTCGGATGTGCGATGTACGGACAGGGTGGCTGAATAATCATGCGCATGCGCATTCTCGCTCTTTGGAGCGATTTATTTAAAATATTAGTGGTAAGATATCAATATTTTATAAACTATTTTACTTCAAGGCGTTTGATAAAATGAACTGTATTCGCGATATTTAGCACACCTTACATTGCCGAGCTCATGCGAACCTTCTAAAAATTAAACGTCACACCTCGTTGCGATGCTTTAAAGACATAAGGTACATATACTTTTAGTACAATAGTGTACCTGTGTCAGATTTAGTTGATAAAATTTAGATATAAATATATTTTGCCTCTATCGCGCACCACTCAACTTTTTTGTTTTATAAGCAGTAATTCTATCACTCCATAGATGCTAGCTGATAAAGTTTCTTAGAATACATACACATAACGTCTCGTAATCAAAATACGCACATAATGTATTGTATTTGTATAAGCAACCATTAAAGAAACATCCTAAAGCTACAATAAACATGTATTAACATGCTAAGTTTGTGATATATTGAAATGATACAGTCCTTGTGCATTATGAAGGAACGTTTTTAATCTAAATTTATCGTAGATAGTTCAGTAGAATACGTTTTTTTATACTAATGTTTTTGTACAGTCATAACCGCAAAAGTTGAGCGTTGTGACATCAAAATAAACAATTAGCTCGGATAAAATGCCTACGTTGACTACTTTCTTAAATAAATATAAGACAAGAAATTTTGGAATGAACTTCTACATTGGCAAAAAAAGCAATGTATAGATACATATACCATATGTACCACATATATATGTATGTATGTATGTAATACAATGGCGCGTACCAACGGATGTTAGCAATTATTATATGTAGTTAGGATGCCTATTTGAGAAATTTTAAGCTGATAAAGTAATAATTACATTTTCATTTTTTTTTATTTCAGAACAAACAATTGTACAAATGGATTAACATATGTTTCTATTTCTATATATCGTGTTAAGAGTTTGCCATTATTTTTATATTTGCTTACAAACCAAATTTCACTTTCATTATGTACTGAACGGTTTTCTTGTTTATTTCTATAGTAGTCAAAGATATGTTTAGATTAGACTTTAAGAGAGAATTGTCAATAATTACAGAAAAATTCGTTAAAACAATGCTAAGTCGTTTTAGCGAGCTTTAATGGACAATAAATTTTTATAAAACTAATTGTTTTTTTTTGTTGAATATATATGCCAACAATGTACTTTCATTACAGTGAATGAAGGTTTCGACTTGCTCTGCTTATAGCTGCTTAAATTGGGTCTGACCCACAGCCGACAGCCCCCACAACCGATGATTACCTTCTCAAAGTAACATTGTTCGATTGAAAGATGTGATTAGGTTAAAATTTGTAGATAATTTTTATACCTGCATTAAAATAATAACTTATTTCTGTCTGCAGTCAACCGTTAAGTGAAAGAGTAATCAGACACACCCACAAAATTCAATATGTAGAATTCGGCCATAGGGATGTTGATTTTAACAGTAAAATATAAGTACTCATATGCCATCTTAATTCCATCGATAAACTCTGAATTAAAAATAATAGAACTTAAAATGAAACAGTAGACATTTAAAAACATGTTGTACATTTTGGTTTCTATTTGACTGTAAGTACTTTAATCATAGTTATTTTAGTTTAAAATTTTTTTCTGTCTTATTATAATTTGTAGATGCTAGACTGATGATGGCTAATTGCCGAAACAGGTATCTGCGGAGTAAATTAAATATTTTGTAAGGAATATAGCGGATTATTTTTATTCTACTCGAAAAAGGAACTACATTTGTAGAGTAGTATAGAAAACATTCCAATTTAAATGGACTGAACATAAACAAAACATGTAGGTACACATAACCTAGTCAGCAGACGCCATTTGCTTTATACTGGTTAGTCTGTTTACAGCATTGAGATAGAATAAGTAGGGAGACGCTATCACGTGGTTAAAACGGCGCAGGTCGGCCATATTGGTACACCACTTTACGTCAAATACGTAGATTCTAGTGTATATGTCATGTATGGTTGTATTATTTGATTATTTCAGTTCTTACAGTTATATGATATAGCAAACTACTACAAGACATATGGGTTTCTTGTGCTCTACCTAGTTGCAAGAGTAGAAACAGCGTTAACAAGAAGAATTCGTCGAAAATAACATTTCACAGATCAGTGTTTGACATAAAAACAATGTGCAGGGCCGTAATTGGAAAATTTCAATTGGTGCGCCTGTATGTAACAAACATGGAACGCGTCATACATTATACTCGTATACAAAACAAGAATAAAAAAAAATTAATAAACATAGGTATAATACATTTTAAAACTTGTCATTATAAAATTCGTCAATATCATAGTACACCTTCAGTAATAGAAGTTTTTTTTAAATTACGTAACAAACTGTCTCTATGGCATCCTTTTTATATTCTTAGGGAGATGATTATATATATTCTAATGCACTGGTGGACAGTACCTCTCTGAATTTTCGTGAGACTGGTATGAGGCGGCACTAAATGATTGTTACCGATTGCGCGCGTTCCGTACCCGTGTTCAAGTTCATATTTTTTAAAAAAGTGATTATATTGTTCTCTCACAAACCTGGCACACTCAAGTATATAAATTGATGGAAGGGTGAGTATTTTGTACTGGTGAAACACTGGTTTGCACGAATGTCTGCGACTCAAATTAAACATAGCTCTAACACAAGCTTTTTGTAAAATAAATATGCGATGTGATGTTGTGGAGTTTGCCCAAAATATGACACCATATCTTAGCCCAGAAAATACGGACGCGTAGTACACGTTAAGGGCCGCTTTTACACCGATAGTCCGGGACACCGTTCGCAAACAGTAGCACGCACTGGAAATTCTGTTTGCGAGGACGTCAACTTGTGGCTTCCACCTTAGTTGAGGATCGATGTGTACACCCAGAAAAATCACATCATTTGAGCTAGTAAATGTCTGGTTTTTGTGTATTACCTTAGTTGATAGCTCACATTTGTTAAAAACTAATAAGTTCGTTTTGCTTATGCTTAATTATAAGTTGTTATTTGTAAACCACGCATCATACTTATTTAAGTTTTCTTCTGCTGCTTGTGTAATTTGTGACAGTAAATTTCGTCTTATTGTGCAGGAAGTGTCATCCGCAAAGAGAACCGTGAGATCATCACATACTCCTGGGAGATCATTAATATACAGCAGGAGTAGAAGGGGGCTCAGAACTGATCCCTGTGGAACGCCAAAGTTTACCTCTCCCCATTCTGATCTTATTTTCTTTCCATAGCCATCTTCGGTTACGATACATTGTCGTCTTCCAGTAAGGTAAGACCTTATCCAGTCAATCGTCAAGCCCCTAAAACACATACGGCTCATCTTCAGGCATAGAATATCAAAATGCACACAGTCGAACGCTTTAGAAAGATCCATCATTATACAAGCTACACTTTCATTATTGTTTATCCCTTCACAAATGTCATGCATGACCTGGTAAATAGCCCTAGTCGTTGATCTACCCTTTACATAGCCATTTTGTTGTCTGTTTAGTACATTGTATTTTTGCAAGAAGTGCGATATTCTTTGGTACACTAGTTTTTCTATTATTTTGGATAGATTGGATATTAATGCTATCGGTCGGTAGTTTCCAAAATCCGACCTACATCCCTTCTTGTATACAGGTTTTATGAGAGTGTACTTCAGTCTGTCTGGAAATTTACCCAATTGCAGTGATAAATTGATCACATAGCTGAGCGGGGGTGCTAAAATGTCCGCACAGTATTTAAGGACCGCGGTAGATATCTCATCATCTCCCACAGCTACCGTGTTTCTCAAAAAGTTTATTATGTCTACTACCTCAGCAGGATGTGTTGGATGATAATAGAAGGTTTCCATTACTTTGGTAATGTTTTCTGAAGGTTGAAAGACGTCGCATGTAATTTCTTCACAAGGTTCGATGTAGTGCTTATTCATGGCATTCAACGTTTCAAGGGCATTACTGCCCAGACAGCACAAAAACATCTTATAGACGTCCATAAGATGCCTGAGTCCGATATTCGAGACATCTTATGGATATCTGTTTACGCCTGAAGGACGTCAATGAGATGTCGCATAGACATCCGATGTTACAAATGTCAACGTTTATAAGACATCGTTTTACAACGTCTTATGGATATCTGTTTTGGACATATGACAGACATAATTGTCTAGGCTTTCAATGTATTCAAAATAATGCGCTAGATAACGCCTGTTTAAACCAACAGTATTGATACATATACCTACCACAGTTGTCTTTTGAATGACTTGGTATTTCAATACCTTGTAAACTAACTAAAACTGTGAAAATAACTAAATGAAACCAGAATTAAACTCAAATGCTGTCAAATCAAATAGTCAAACCGACTCGATCGTCATTAAAATTATCGCATAGTTTCGAAGACGACGTGAGTTGGCGCTGATGTACGTGATATATTATATTAAAGTAAACGCTGATTGGTTGAATATACGGGGAACATTAAATCACCTATTAAATTGTATTAATAAAAAAATAAATTGAAAATTATCAATGGTAGCATCATATTGTTTTGAAACATGAACACAATCTCAAATACACTATTTCACATTTTGTCGCATTTGTTATATAAAACGTCTAAAATGTGGTTTTTAGACTTTTGAGAAACGTCTGATGCATGTCATAAATGAACATCCGAGAGACGTCTTTAAAACTACGTCCATAAGATGTCTTTTTTATATCTTTAAGCGGTCAGACATAGTACAGACCTAAATAAGACATCCATAAGATGTCTTGTGCTGTCTGGGTGTAGTTTTTGCTAATATCACTAATGTCAAAGTTATTTTTCTTTTTTCCACCTTGTATACTTTTAATGGCTGCCCACTATTACATATTAAGCGTTTATATTGTCAAATTATGACATTTATGGGCCTTGGGCCTAACAGGCGTGGGATGACGTAATTAATTTTAAATGAAACCATCTGTTAAGTGGAGGCTTAAAATTATATTTATAATTTTCAGCAGTTCGGACCTGGTGAGGCAGCCATATTGGTACTCCACTTAAACCCCGCCCAGTGCGCCGTTTTGAATATACAGGAAATGTGCTTCATAGCGTCTCCTTAGTATACTAACTCAATGGTTTATAGTGTTTACTGTGCTACTATTGTCCATTCCAAACATTGAGAGTTATCGATCTTTGAAAATATTACTTAAATAAAATCTAGGTACCTAAGTAGGCTAAGACGCACCTTAAAAATGTCATAGCACCTTATAAAATAGGACTGTAAACCTAAATTTTACAATTACATACTTGTTTTTTTTTCAAATATAGACACATCGAAAAAATCATAATTAGAGTAGGCTATGTGAATGGATTGTTACTTTAGCCACTTTCACATAATGACATTTATTCCTTGACATGTAATTTGAGGTTATAAACCATTTATAAACTTTGGTTACAATAAAATGTCAAATAATAAATGGCATTATGTGGTAGTGGCTAAAGCAACGGTGAAAAACATTTATATAGCCTACACCAATTATGTTGTTTTTCAATGGCACGTTACAAGCTATACCTAGATTTTATTTTAGTATTATTTTCAAAAATCGATAACTCGGAAACGGTTGGATTTAGGATCTAATAATATAGAGGTGGTTCCGTTTAAAAAAATGTAACTTTGACGTGCCACGACTTTATCACCGACCCTGTATACTTAAAATTATTTTTAACTAATAAGCATTTAAACACTCTAAAACTTTTGTATTTAACTTTTTCAGGTATCTCGTATATTTTACCCAATAATCGACCGTTTCCATACATATCAGCGACCCTGTAGAGTTCACTGGTAGGAAAACGCTATCACGTGGCTAAAACGCATATATATAATACTACTATATCGAGCGTTTCTCTGCATAAAGACCGAAATCATAGCGCTACATGCAACTGTATATGTCTATCCTGCCTAAGTACCAAGGCTTCAATGCGCACGCGCGCGTCAGATAGACAATACAGAAAGTTGTATCTTCCCTCCTTTGCGTAGTACCTTCCGTCCGTTGATGTTTTCGGTAAATTTTAACACGGGCAGAATACAAAACGCTTCATATAGGAGTATTATATATATGCTAAAACGGCGCAGGTCGGCCAGATTGGTACTCCACTTTACGTCAAACACGTAGATTATAGTGTATGTGTCATGTATGTTTGCATTAATTGATTATTTCAGTTATCTACGGTTATATAATATAGCAAACTACTAGATGACATTGTGGTTTGTTGTGCTCTACCTAGTTGCAAGAGTAGAAACAGCGTTAACAATAAGAATTCGTCGAAAATAACATTTCATAACATAAAAACAATGTGCAGGGTCGTAAAATTATACTTATAATTTTCAGTAGTCCGGACCTGGTGAGGCAGCCATATTGGTAGTCCACTTAAGCCCCGCCCAGTGCGCCGTTTTGAACATACAGGATGGTTCCGACCAAAGCGTCGTATCTTTATTCTCTAATATTGGCTACCACAATGGCAACTGATAGGAAACACAAGGTTTCTTTGGTATCTTGCACGAAAGACTCACTAGTGCGCTCTTTTCTGCAAAAAATTTGCTGTTTAGCATAGAAATATATGTGAATACAAAGACACGAATTTAGAGTAGTACCTAGGTAATAGTGCTGGCAGTCGAATATACGAATATTGACTAAAACCGAATATTCGAATTATTTGAGCTATTCGAAAATCGACTAATGAAAAGTAAAATTCGATATTTGATTATTCCTTTCTGCGAATTTTACGTCATTTTAAAGTGGATATGTTTGTATAGCAGATAGCTATGTACCATCTTTGGCAATTTAAATGCGATTTTTTTATCGGGGAATGTTGATTTTGTAAATAAAGGCTTTGCTTTAAAGTGAATTTAATTACTCTAAAGAAGTTCATCAAAGTAGTACTCTCTTTTAGAGAAATTAAATTTGCTTCAAAGTATAGCCTTTAGTTAGTAAATTGAAATTCTTCGCTGAAAAATTTGCCATTAATTTTTGCATTTAATTTGCCAAAGATGGTACATACATACACGTTCGGAAAGAGAACACTTATAATCGCCACGTAAACCTATGTATAAAAACACGTCGCAGTGGCCAGTATTGCATGGTATGTAGCAATGAGAAACCACACCCCCCACTCTGCGCTTTTGCACGCAGTCTTTCTTCGATATACCCCCGTCAAACTACAAGTACAATTACTAGTTAATAGTGCGGCAGTCATGGTACAAATATATTAGGTATGCTCAATATCTTTGTGACGTAGGTGCGGCATCCCACAGAATTACATAAAATAGATTGACCAAGAACTGATAGACTTAAATTGAGTAAGACATTCATCATTCGGGAATTCGTTAATAATTTCTAATAATTGACATTAATTAATTATCAATTATGAGAATATGTAAATAATACAACTAGTCAAATTTGTTAAAAACTTCTTTGAAGTACTTTTGTTACATTTACGTGACCTTTTCTTAAACTAAGTTAAAATTTTGCTTGGAGAAATTTCTTATATGAAGAGTATAAAAGATGTACTTGAAATATTGAATAAAAAAACTACAAATGCAATTTTTTTTATTGTATACATTTTGTTTGAATCGTTTAAATGCTGAAACATGATATACGTAAATACATTATAGAATTGGTATTAGAAGCCGGTATGCGAGCATTTCGCTTCATATTGTTATGTTTGCTTATTTGTTATTTTGTACATCTTCTTTGAGTTCTTCTTTTTTTCGTCTCTGGCTGGTTTTTACTGAATTGTTTTTACAATCTTTTACACTACTGTGTACCATTTTAAACATGTATACAAACACATTGGATATAGTTAATGTTATACCGTTATAACAAATATTTTTCACCTTATCTTCTGGATATAACGAACTTGTATATATTTCAATGTCCAAGAAAAAACAATTACAAACTAACTTAATTAACTAGAAATATTTCAAAAGGAAATTAATAAAAAATACTCCTAAACGTGACACTAATATAATCTTAAGATAACTATATTAAAAAAATTAAAGTAAAATGAAGAGCGTTAAAACTTGCTAGGATAACCGGCAAACGGATACACAAATATGGCGAACATCAACACACAACCGGATAAATGACGCTGTTACTATGGGAACCAAGTGTTTCTTGTGACGTAGGTGCGGTATGCGCAAAACTGGGGAAAAATTGAACATGCATTGAGCATACCTAATATATTTGTACCATGGCGGCAGTATGAATCTAGCTCGTCTCGCAGGTAGGTTTTGGGTTTTTAAACAAATTGTGATTTGTAATAAATACAATCATTTAAAAACTAAAAACTTGCCGCGTCCTGAGTGAAACAGGTAAATAGCTATCCGTTTATATATTTTACCCAATAAATTCCGAATTTGTAAATAAAAAATATGAAAACATTGAAATTTATATATCACGAAATAATACAAAAATTAATAAACAAACGGAAAATTCTTAAAAATGAACTCGAGTAAACAATAGATAAGGTTAGAAACTCTTCGGAAATACCAGAAAAATATTGCCGCATAGTCAAATACCAATTAATTTGACTCATAAGTAAACATAGAACACTGTAAAACGCCATTTGCGCCATCTGGCGAAATGTGCGCTAGGTACGAGCAATGTTTTGTGATATCCCAATTACTGTCATTCCCTCACTTATGTCTTCACTATAGCACTCATTTAGCGGTTTCTATCACAGATAGGATAAATAACGGCATGAAGGGGCAAGAGGTACGAAAATTCGCTAAGAAGTGGGGACGCAAATGAGTCTATCACAGCGCTGTAGACTAGACAAGACTAGACTGTGATCAACTGTGATTTATCTCTGACTGTGATAGAGAAACTTGTACGGGTCCCCACTTCTTAGCGAATTTTCGTATCCTATCTCTGAAATCAACCGCTATATCCGCTCGGCATCTACCACCCGATCAACCCGATAGTGCACGTATTTACATGAGCCAACCAGGGAGTAGCACGGCCTTTTCTCTCCGCTAACGGGATAAGAGTGGGGACCCCACGGGGACTTTTCTTGAGAGGATGTAAGTGAACTAGACGAGGTTCCAGTGTACTTACCTACTTCAGAGAGAATTTTGATAAAAAAAAAACAGGTGTTTCACAATTTTTTTATATAGTCATAATTATTTGATACAAAATTCAACGATTGTCATTTTTTAATAAATCAAATATTGTGATTATTGTGAGTAATTTTTATCACATTATCATAAATCAGCGCGCAGCACGGCCTTTCCTCTCCGCTAACAGGATAAGAGTGGGGACCCCTCTTGAGCGGATGTAAGTGAATGTTTACGTTTCCTGACCGTGGATATAGACGAGGTTCCAGTGTACTGACAAAGAACCATTTGTTTTAGGAACTTTACATTTTTATGTTGTTTTATCCATCAATTCAATAACCTTCAATAAAGGTTAGTTCACGATGTGTAAATTTGATCCAATTTGGTCAAAATTTTGTTAAGGGGCTATTATCAGTTGTTGGTGGGAAATTTGAAATTGCGTTATTTTTACTTGCAATAATTTTTGTGAAGAATGATTATAAACAAGAAATTATTACTGGAATATTAACATTTAATTATAAATTGGTGGACGAATAGTAAGTGACAGAAATTACGTGTTTAATAAAAAAGATTTTTTTTTTATTTTTTAAAGTAAAGTACTTCAAGAGTTATAAACTTATTCGTCCACTAAATATGAACGGGAATAAGCATGGTGTACATTATAAAAAGAAATATAATGCTAAATAAAAAAGAGTATTGCAAGAAACGTATTCGGTAGTAAAACAGATAACTGTAGACTTTCCAAAAGTTTGGCACCTTTCTAAAAGAGGGGCACATCATCGCCGCAATTACTGCTATTCGAATTTACTTTATATTCCTTTCTACGTACTTATACCCCTTTCACGACATGTCTCTATGTCACGATCTTGCTATCTCATTTTGCATATTGCTGTCTTTCATCTCGCAATATGATCGACAACTGGTACTATTAGCTCCCTCTGTTATCCAATTTATTTGTAATGACAGCCGATGTTAGTATAGGATGTGCTCGCTAGGAGTGAAAATAGACCCTTAAACGTCGATATGATTGAACAACTTTTTTGACCACGAAATCACACAAATTTCGCTAAAATTTTTGGCGAAAGTGTTGATTGGTTAAAAATATTTGAAGCCGCACATTTTTGGAGATCATGCGATACAAAATAAAACCATATTTTGTGTTTTGTTTTACAAAATGTGATGTATTCAAATGCTAATTGCGACTGGGAAACCGCACCAATAGTAATCCTCTATCGAATCACATTTTTTTTTAAAATAAAAACTACATATAACTTAAAAATATTGAATTCGCTGTGTAGCCGGTGTAGATATAACAAACAAACTTTAAACCGAAGTGTCCATTATCAAACTACGTATGACGAATGACAGCTATTCGATGACATGAAAACGGCAGAATCTGCTTTACTCACTTTACTGTTATATGACGAACGAGTTTTCGTTTTTGTCAGTAATACGTGATAATACTAATATATTTAAAAAATTAAAAGTTGAGAATTAAATATGTCTAAACCGTTTAAATTAAGCTGTACTTTAGTAGGCCATTCTCTGGATGTAAGAAGTGTATGTGCAAGTGCTACTAATAATATTATAAGTGGTTCTCGTGATAAAACAGCAAAGTTGTGGAAACCTAATGGGTATTTATAGGTTATATTTTTGAATTTGTTTCTATTCATTTTGATTGACAGGTTTAATACTGGATACACAGATTCTGTAACATATCGTAATCAAAAGAATTTTGTTGCAAGTGTTTTGTTCTTAGAACCAACCAAAGAATATCCTGATGGACTGGTTGTGACTGGTGGTAATGATAACGTGATTTTGGTATATCACCCATATGAACAGTCTGCTATACTTACACTAACTGAACATTCTAATACAAGTATGATGTTAATCGTTTGACTATCAACCTTTTAAATATATTTTTTGATTGCAGTATGTTATCTATCGAAAGGTATAGAAGCAAATACATTTTTAAGCAGTTCTTGGGATACTTCTGCTAAGCTATGGAATTTAAGTAATATACAGCAGTCAACTGCAACTTATTCAGGTCATACTGCAGCTGTTTGGTCAGTTATACAGTTGCCAACTAGTAATGTTGTAACAGCATCAGCAGATAAAACTATAGCTTTATGGTTTCAAAATGGTCAGAGATTCCAAACTCTAACAGGTAGTAAATTTTATATAAAAATGGGTTGATAGCCACAGTGGTTAGCCAGCTGCCTATCATTGTGGCGAAATGATAGGAGCCAGGTTTCATTTCTCCAGAGAGACGGTGCATTTTTTTTTGAAAATTGAAATCTGGGTTGACTTACCATTATCTGTTGAGAGCAAAGTGATTAACAGTGTGACATTATAAAAGATGGTATAATGCTACCCCCAAAAACTACACTGCAGAGTTGCATGATAGCCGTATAAGCGATACAGCTTACAGAGTCACTGCAACTAAACATCCACAACACATAAAAATATATACATAGGTATATGTATACATAATTTTAAAGTAAATATGTATTTCCCAAAATGATAAATTTGATTTTTATGAAAATTGTTTTGACAATTGAATTTTATTTCTCGAGTGTCATCTTTCGCCATAAGGAATTCTCCATGTCATTGATTTTTTCATAATTAGATATTTGATCATCAATTTTCTTTAATTATTTTTTGTTAGTTGTTTGATCCCTCACCTGGCAGCTCAAACAATAATATAGGGAAAGTGATATCTTGCATAATAAGTTTTCTGGTAAAACATTTATTATAAAATTCAAAAATAAAGAATTGAAATTAACAAAAATAAAAACACGATGTATATGTCTTAATTGGCTGTATATGTCTTAATTGGCTGCCATTAACTATTTTGAACTATTTGAAACTAACTAACAGGAGCACAAATATCAACACTATTATGTCTCATCTAGCTGATTATCACTATTAGCTAGTTTTCACAGAAAATGTATTATGCTGGATTCGCCGAGAATGAAAAAGGAATTATTTTGACTTGTAAGTTTGTACAGAAATCCAAAATTTGACATATACAAATCTGACATCATTTCATCCTTTTTATTTATTACATTTTGTGAGAAATAGCAATTTTAATCGTATTGCGGATTATATTGAAATTGCGTTATGCAAGCTGTCTCAGCGAGACCGTTCATTAGAAGTTTATGGGGTTCTGGTCAAAATATAAATTTGAAAATACAGAATTATATACCGGATGTTTCTGGAACGTGGCTCGCTCCTGTAATTTCTAAAATATTTGAGATAGAGAAACGAAATTTGGGAATTATGTACGGGGCTTTAATTTACATATCTTGACATAGTCGATACATTCTTATCACTTCCGCTTTTACCGGAAATGACTTTGATTTTCGATTTTTAAATGGGACTACCTGAATATTTTTCGATATTTTGATTCGGGATAACATTTTTAATACAACTGCAGCAAAAGATATTTTTTGATATAAAATTTTTTTTTAATTATTTTGGTTTTTTTCACAAAAAATTCTTAATAAACGTTTGTTCGGCATATTAATATTAAAACATAAAAACTAAATTTTGGACCTACAAATGCGCTTAAAAAACTGGGCATACAGTAAAAATGAAAAAATTGTTGGTATCATGCTTATAGAGCAATATCTGAGCATATTAAGAACTTCAAAGCACTCTCGATGAAAAAACAAAAAAATGGAAAAAAAATTATATCGAAAAATATCTTTTGTTGCAGTTGTACTCAAACTGTTATCCCGAATCTAAAGTAGCGTTCTTTTTACAACTCGACTCACTTCAAATATCTCCCTAGTGAGTTGATATTTATCTGAGATAATTGTGATATAAAAGAACGGGTTACTCGCGCGCATATACTCCCGCCTATATTTTGTAATTCGTAAAATAGTCACTGCATGGCGTGGTAGACTGTGTTTATGTTTATCAAAACAGGAAAGCTAACCTCGCTATGCTCAAATTCTTGATCAATAGGATCAATTTTGATCAATATTTAAAGAGATTCTACCTTCTTTGCGTCTTCATTGTTCACAAAAAAGGTCTATTTGTTGTTTGTCATAGCATCTATTAACGTTATTTTTGTATTGTTGTTCATTTTGCACTTGCTTGCAGTATCAAAATAACAAAGCTCAAAAACAAACTTCGTAATATTCAAAATCAAGTTCAAACACGTTGTAGGTGCTTTCCAGTCGCAATTGACAAATGACAAACTTTCAAACGTACAGTAAAGAAATATAGGTTATACCAGCATTATTTGTATCCCCTCCACCTAATTGAGTTTCTACTCCCTACTGCATACCCTCAGGAGGTTGTGCGATAGCGGAAAGGGGGGAGGTAAAAATCTCAGATAAAGCTCAAAGTGAGTCGATTAAAAAGAACAGTGTTTTTAGCTAAATATCTCTAGTGAGCTGAGATTATGTGAGATTTCTTGTAAAAAGAACGCTACTATATCTAAAAATATTCAGGTAGTCCCATTTAAAAATCGAAAATCAAAGTCATTTCCGGTAAAAGCGGAAGTGATAAGAATGTATCGACTATGTCAAGAAATCTAAATTAAAGCCACCTCCAAGAAACACCCGGTATAGTCGATTATGTTCTGTTAAATTAAAATATTAGATTTCTAGTGCTTGCGGTTATACCGGAAGTGGCAATCTACTTTGTTATTTTTAATGGAACACTCTGTATATTTTTACCTATTTTTAAGCTTTATAAATACCTTTAGTTCTTTCAATTTGGTTCGGGCGTTTTGTAGTTATTCGATTTTTTTCTAAAAAAATTGCTATAACGGACATTTATTCAAAAACTAGAACACTCGATTTTTCGGATATTAATTTAGAATTCATAATATCGTCGCTTCAGAATCAGGTTATATTATCTCCATTTTTGTAGTTTTGAGAAAAACAAATTTAAAAGTTTGAATAATAATAAGTGTAAGAATTGTATTCTTTTTATTTTACTTTGTTTTTTGTTTAGTTACAACAACATTATGGAAACAAAATGAAACTACTAATATTAATAGATCATGTTTGGAAAAGGCCAAAGATAATAAATAATAATTGTTGTAATGGACATAGAATAATGTGGAACTAGTTCTAATTTTAATTTGATTTTTACATTACCCCACATCCATTGCAATTCAACATATTTTTACAAAATGAATTTTATTTCCAAAATGTTTCATTAACACAGTAAAGTACAAGCTACATTTCTTAATTATTGATATTAAAGTAAAAAAATCAAAAGTTAGTAATTAAGCTTTGCCGAAACTGCAAATCTATTGCTGAAAAATTATTTGATAAGCTTCTAATGTGTGCTACTTTATCTTCTGATAGCGTTGGTGGAAGTGTATAGACTTTCGGATTTGGAATTCTATCTAAAAAGAGATGTTCCTTGTCGAGTTTGTTTTAGAGTATTTACACTATTGTAGGATGCGCCAAAGTTTAATTTGTATTGTAAACAATGCGACTTGCTTTCATATAAAATTTGAATTAAACTTTTATATGGAACCGCCTGAGATAAGTTCGTTCACTTTGCTAAAGCTTTGAACTTTAAGACATTATTTTTCTGCATTCGGACGATCCGCTTCATCCGAAAAATACACACAATTTGCCGTATAACTTGGATAAAGTGCACGTTGATACACTCCAATAATTTGTGACATTCTATTCTATGAACAGTCACGTGATGTACAATTAACGATTTCTATTGGCTGCGCGGACATAGACTCTCTTGGTTCAATATTTAAAATAATCAACGGACAGAGAATAAAAATGACTCTACTATTGCTAAACAGATGGACATGGATTAAAATGAACCATAGAACTATGGACTGTATAGAATAGTTTGCACCAAAAAGTATATTAAAAAAAAATGGACATAGAATAACCTGGTTCTGAAGCGACGATATGCTTAAACAATATATTCGAGTATATTTTAACGCCAGAAAGGCTATTTATATTGCGTGGTTACTTTACAATGGCACGTTAACTCTTAGAAATTTTGAAGGACCATAACTTAATTTTTTCAAATGGCATCCTATGTATTTTATTACTTAATCGTCTTCGGCGTCCAACTTTACATCTTTTATGTCCCACATGTTCTATACTTAAAATTGATAGTTTAGGAGATAATTTTGATTTTTTGATTTCGATTTTTTTGAAAAATGCTCACTCATCGATACTTATCCACTGTGCCATGGAAAATAAGCGTTCTCAAAGATATATTGTCAAAGTAACGTCCAAATCACACTTCGTCGTTTGACGTCTTGTGAGTTAATAATTATCCGTTAAATGCCTTTACATTATTAGATTAGTGTTTATAAAGCTTAAAAATTCTATTTAAGAATTAGAAATCATTCGCGTAGAAATAAAACATATAGGGGTTTTATTGTTATAGGTAAAAACCGCCCAAACCACTGTACTACCGCCAATAATATTTGGATCTCAGGCCCGTTCAAGCTAAATTTCTTCTCGACAGAAAAGATGACGTTCCACTTATGACCGGATCTCACATAATCTTGTGCAAATTTTAGTCTTGCTATATACAGAGATACAAGATTGTTTCTTTTAAGAGTGGTTTTGACACTTTTTTAACCACCGAAAACGTTTACTACCGGATAAAATTGTACCCGTTCTTGGCGCCCATACTCTAACATGTTGTTTAAGCATATTATGCATCTTAAATTGATATCGGAAAAATCGAGTGTTCTTTGATTTTTTGCATAAATGTCTGCTAGAGCAATTTTTTTCAGAAAAAATCGAATAACTACAAAACGCCAGAATCAAATTGCAAAAAGTAAAGATATTCATAAAGCTTAAAAATAGGTAAATCCAAATACAGTGGTGACGCGATAATCCGGAATAATAAAAACCAGGACGATCCGGATTACTAGAAAATCCGGATTACCAAGGCATGCTCTAACAATATGTATGTATTACATATGTATGTATACCAATTCTTATCATTATCATAGTATTTCGCTTTTTCATCAGAATCTCTGAAATTATAACCGAATGCCTTTGCCTTTGCGTTAAAAACCAATCATATAACTGATTCCATTCCATCCAAAGATAATTTCAAAATTGATTTATAGACACCTTTTTATTTTTTTGAAATTTCTTTTAACATCTGAAATTGTTAACGTTCCAACATTATATTTCTTTGCTAAATCTTTTCCCAAATGTCCTCTTTTAAGTTTTTCAAGTATATCATACCTTTGTTTAATTGTTAAAGCTATATGCTTTCGTGTTGGAGCCATTAAAACTTCTGAAGGTGTTGGTTTATAGAAGAATAAATGAATGCAACTGCGCATGTTGGAACTAGTTTGAGAGAAACTTCGTAATTTCTTGTACGCAATTCGAATGATATCGAATCCGGATTTCCGAGACAGCAAAAATCCGGATTACAGAATACGCAATGAACAAAAAAATAGGTGCAGAAAACCGAGGAATCCGGAAAAGCAATATTCGGATTATCGCGTCACCACTGTACGTAAAAATATACAGTGTTGAATTAAAAATAACAAAGTAGATGGCGACGATGGGTATAACCGAAAGCACTAGAAATCTAATATTTTAATTGAACAGAACACAATCGACTATATACATATAATTCTGAATTTGTAAATTTAAATTTGGCCAGAATTCCAGAAACTTGTAATGAACGACCTCGCTGAGACACTGTATAGTTCTGTATTAATAACAAGTCCGTTTAGTTCAACAAAAAATAAGAATTTTAATCTTTAGAAAAATACGACAAATAGAAACAACAATTACAATTTAAAAACGTGGCATTACTACTAGAGTTATTGGATGTGATCACCTGTGTTGATACGCATTTCTGAACGTTACCAAATTGTTGACTTTCTAGGATTAATTTCGCAAATAACTTGACTAACTCTGCATGTCAAGTTTTGTGGGGTGTGTCATTGTATACTATATTCTTGACGCGTCCCTGCATAAAAATCGTAAAAATCATAAATCAGGAGTCCTTGAAAAAATATGCACCAATAATCGCATGAATATGTCGGCCGCAGAGATAGAAACGGAAAATATTAGGTCAGGTAGGCAATACGATGACAAGCAATCACACACAGAAATTAGTGAATTCATTAGAAGAAAAATAAATGAAAAATAAAATATACATTACTAGATTTATTTTTAATTAATTATATAGTGTGCGTATAAATGTTGTTATCGATTAATGCATATTATTTCCGTAGTTTAGTAATGTGTAAAATATAAACTAAAACTATTTTCAACAAAATTCTCAATAAGGACCAAAATTTTACTAGTGTTCATCTACAGTTCTTACATCAAATTTGAGATCTTGCAACTCAAAATGTATTAACTTTAATTACGAAAAATGTCATATGCAACCGAAAGGTAGAAGAAACCTGCAATAATTGGAATAAAAAATATGCAGGGTGTACTGTATGAAATAAATTAGTTTTAATTATTTGAAGCTGTTGGAAGGTAACTTGAGAATTCGATTCAATGAATAGCAAAGCCACAATCGGTCGATCGAAAAAGATACTATACCCTGTATATATCAATTTATTTGTTTGTTACATTTCATATAGAGATAATACTATTTGTCAACTTATTTATCTTTTTCGTTGCAGGACATAATGACTGTGTACGAGGTTTAACGGATTTCCCAGAACTTAATTATTTTGCTAGTGTTTCAAATGATGCTACCATAAAATTGTGGACATATGCTGGCAAAAATGTCGAAACTTTATATGGTCATACAAATTATATTTACAGGTATTGTATTATTATTATCATCATCATTAATATCATTATATTAAACGGATCGATAGCCGCAGTAGTTGGGCGGCTGTCTAGTGTTGTGACAGAACGCTAGAAGCTGAGGTTCAATTCTCTGAGAGAACGGTGACATTTTTCTCGGGGAATTAGATCTTGATTGATTTACCATTCGCTGTTGGGAGTAAAGTGATTAACAGCGCGACATTATAAACGGCGATATAGTACTGTCACAAGACCATTGAGCACACACAAACTACACAGTAAGAGTTGCGGTGGTAGTCAGACAAGATATACAGCTTGAGAAGCCGCAGCAACTAGCACCTACCATAGATGTATATTAACAAATACAATAATGATATTATTTAGGTATTTTTGATATTTTAGCATAGCCAGGAATAAAAGAGGAGGCGATAACTGTTTTGTAACGTCAGATGAAGACTGTTCAGTCCGATATTGGCAAAACGGGGTAAATGTAGAAACCATTCATTTACCATCACAATCCGTATGGTCAGTTTGTTGTCTTCAGAATGGTGATATTGTTACAGCTTCAAGGTGAGAAAATTGTGTGATTTTCAGAAAAAAATAGTGTATATTAATTGATTCTTACTACATGAAGCGATGGTGTAATACGAATTTTCACTCAAGATGAATCAAGATATGCAAGTGAACCAATATTAAAAGCTTTTGAAGAAGAGGTATTGGCATTACAGCAGCAAAGTTGTCAAGAGATCGGTGGATTTAAAGTATCTGAGTAAATATACTATGCTAACATACAGTTAACTATAAATCTCATATGTGCAGTTTGCCAGGTAAAGAAGCATTGTATGATCCCGGAAAGAAAGCAGGTCAAATGAAAATGATACGAGAACCTCAGGGTGTTGTGGCCTATACCTGGGTTGAAGACGGTGAAAACAGCCATTGGGAAAAAGTTGGCGATGTTTTGGGCGGTACTGATAAAGCAAACGAAGGCAAAACTATGTTTGAAGGAAAGGTATATACCAAAACTTATTGAATTCTTATTGTAGTAGGTACTGTTAATATTTTATTTTAGCCATACGATTTTGTATTTTCTGTGGATGTAGAAGACGGTAAACCGCCTCTTAAATTACCTTATAATAAAGGAGATGATCCATACAAAGCTGCTCATTTATTTCTCGATAAGAATATGTTACCAGCAGTATATTTAGATCAAGTACATACACATTATTCAAGTTTATTTCTATTTTATGATCATTATTTAATAGGTTGTAGATTTCATACTGAAGAATGCCCAAACAGATACACCTTCTTTAAATCCAGATTATGTAGATCCTTTTACAGGAGGGTCAAGGTATACTCCAGCATCCACTACGTCTCAGTTTGGTCAAGCCGGTAGTAATGTCGATCCTTTTACAGGTATCTGTTATATGCTCTTGTTTAATATTATTTATTTTTACATCACGGTTTTTCCTGTAAAGAATATGTTAAAAAGCAGAATCCATTTTTCGGTTGTATATTTTTTCAGAAAGCACCATGCTTTACGTATATCTTGCCACTATAATCCAGAGCCCATCCAAATTTAGGCAGAAAACGATTCAAAGTTGAATGTGTTTAGATTGCCTAAAATTTTAATGAAAAACAAATCGTTACGCCGCAAACCTTCTACCACAAAAATATTTGCACCGTAGTATTTACATTTGAAATTCGTTTAAAATGTAGACATCATGGCGTGCTTTTCGCAAGAACATGATTGAAGAATCAAAAACGCGATTCTCAATAATTGGGCATTATTCAGAGGAAATAAGGAATATTGAGAAAAGCTTTAATTCTCAACCAATTGCACGCTTGTAATATGAACGTTGATTAATTTAATGATTTTTACAATTAAATCATTTTTGTCGGTAAACCGTATTTTCTTCTGAGTGGGAATACTAAACAACAAATGTCTAATCTGGGCTAGTTAAAATCCAAGAGAAATTCACCAAATCACTCAAAGAAATTGTAATAATTAAAGAAAACAAGTTGGACAAATTTTGTTTATTTTTAATTGATAATAATGAAGTTATAGGTATAATAGACTTGATAATTTCAATTTTAAATGATACCGACAACATGTCAAAGTAGACATATATACCAAAACATTTTTTAAATTTACTAGAAATTTTAAGTTGGCTAATCTGTGTACACATGCGCAGTGCAATATTTTTCGTCAAACTTTGATGAAAAATAAGACAGGAATAATTTTTTTGATGCTCGCACTCTCATCGAATTTTATGTTTTACATTATGCAATTTTGTTTCGCGCTAAAATGTCGAACAAAATATGCTAATGTAAAACAGACCTAAGATACCTAGATAGATAGATAGATTTATTCGGGACCATTGGTGTTGAACAGAGTACAATACAATAGGAACATAGGAAGTAAGTACATAAGGAGCTTCAGTTTCCTTGCAATAGTGTTTAAGACAATAATAGATGCTATTTGAGTCGATATGGGTTTTAAACCCGTAGTTAGTTACTAGTTAAAAAAGAATATTATTTATATTGCGAATACCAGAATTTAAATTTTATCGTGCCCTGAATTATTCTCATTCATGAATATTTCGAAAGTTTTATAACCTCGCTTGCAAATCTAAACATATTCTTTTTGGAGACTTTAGTTACTATATAAAGCATAGTTAGAAAAAAATAATTGTGTATTAGATCAAAACTGTGAGAACAAAATTTAGTAAACCGCCTTGAATGACCACCGCAAACTACTAAGATTCAATTTAAGCTTTATATTTTAAAGTTTGTGCATGTATATATACATATATATTATAGTAAACTGTTTTTTAATAAATTGTCTGTATCTTTTGATGCAAAAAGAGGATTTATTAAAATATATGAAACAGAACATTTAAAATTCGCTTAATAGATTTTACTTACCTACTTTCTATCTCTTCCCACTTTGTTGTAGGCACTAGCAGCTATTCATCAAGTATGAATTCATCAACTAATAATAGATTAACTACAGGAAATAGTGGAACCAACGCCGATCCTTTTACGGGAGCTTCTAGTTATACTACTTTAAATTCATCTTCGCCAAATAGTTTCTTTCCTCAAATGAAATATCGCAGTTTTGATATGGGTGATCCTAAAGTTATATTGAATAAATTAAAAGAATTTAATCAAAAGACTGGAGATAGTAGCAGTAAGATCAGTGAATCTATGTTGGAAGATGTGATTAAATTATGCACTCAATCTTCTTCTGACCAAAGATGTATGGATGGATTATTTAAATTATTATTGTGGACTGATGGTAGAATAATAAGTATAAAAATTAAACTTAATCTATTCAATGTGTAATTTTAGATATAATATTTCCTGTGATAGACGTGATTCGATTAGCTTTACGAAATGAAATTAATAATGCACTTATATCAACAAGGGATGGTGGTTCAATTATTTCTACATTAAAAGGTTACTTAAGTGAAAGCAGACTGCAGAATAACATAGTGGTGACTTTAAGAACTTTGTGTAATTTCTTTTGCCATTCTAGTGGTGAAGATCTTATGTTTAATAACAGAGTTGAATTATTAGAAACTGTTATTGGCATTTCGATCCAAAATAAAAATATTGAGGTAAGAAATTTAAAATTTTTGTTTTTTTTACGATGGAAATTTGTTTAAGGTTGGGCTTTCAACATTTTTGATGAATGCTACAATTGTATGTCAAAAAAGACAAGACGAAATAGGATTATTTCTTTTGGCAAATATTCTACCGGATATCGTAACTGTTCTTGCCGATGCTGAAGCTCAATTTAGAGCCATGATTGCCTTGGGTACTCTAATATCATTCGGAACTGTAACAGAAAAACGACAAATTAAAAGCAAGATCCTTGAAAATGAAAAGTTTGTTCAGAAACTGAAAATACTTCGGCAAGAAGGGGGAAATGAAGTTGAATCGAAGAGGAAAATCTGTGCAGAACAATTAGAATATGAATTAAGTCATTAAATACACTCAATATATTTTCTATAATTTTAATATTTAAGTAATATGTACAATTCTAAGAAATATTCTATTTTTGTATTGTTGATTCCCCAGTTCTATGCAGCCATTGCTTCCTTTCTTTTTTGTCTTTCCAAAAGTCTTCGTTCCCTTTCAAATTCCTTCATGCGCAGCACAAAGCTAGATAGAAACGAAAACAAAAGATAACAATGTACATTAAGATAATGTATAGTATTAACGGAAAAGTGAAATTATCTCTGGTTGTGACTAAGGTTATCTTTTTCAAGATTTTCTGGAGCTAATGAACATTCAATTCGCGCATAGTATAACAGACATTACTTTTAAATAAATATATTCTTGTTAAGCAAACGTCTATTATGCCCACATTCACGATAATTTGTTAGTATCTCAGTTAACCTCAGTAAACATATACTTCAGAAACATATATGTAGATCAAATCTACAGGAATCAAACCATGACGTTTCATTTGCAGGAAGCAAAAAGCAAACGAAACTTCATGGTTCGATTCCATGCGTAGATGTTGAGTTTTCTCGAATTTATTGGACTAACACCATTCTTCCGCTTACGTCTTATAGGCTCTGTTTTAACTAGTAACCTTTCACTTGATTTCTCTATCAACAAGGTGTCATCTGCATATAGGCAGATTGTATCAGCTGAAACATTTCGTACAACGTCATTAACATATATGACGAAGAGAAGTGGTTCGAAAATAGACCCAAGGGAACATCCTGTATAACCGTTACCGATCCTTGGGTTCGTAGTCCACACACATAGGTAAGAAGATAGCAAGTCATGGTCATTTTCTCTTATATGTATATAAAAAAGTTATTCATCAGTACCTTATGATCTAAGGCGTCGTAGTGCGAGATATTTCGAGCATTATCAGGTTTGCGATCATTGAAATTGCAAATTTGTATGTATGAAATATATAAATACATGACCAGCAATTTAGAAAACCAAAAGCTACAACATAACAACAATCTATAGTACATATTGGCCAAAAATATAGCAACTTTTTTTAAGTGATAAACTAAATGTATGTATTACGCGATAGTCTTAGGAGCTTTATAAATGTAGCAAAATCACGCACGGAACTTTAAGATAAATTTAAGCAATACAAAATAGGTTCTACAGTTATGTATGTTGTACATATAGCTTATATTTGTAAAATATGGCTGACCAAAATTATAACAAGTGAAATATTTCTTATTCTGCAGTCTCCAAAATGTTCCCTTACACTCCATGATCGCATGAATTCTATGTTGCGGATCCATTTTGAACCAAGACAAACAGACCGTCACAAAGTCAGCCGGTATACTTTACGAAATTGGCAATTGTATCTTTAGGGTTTAGTCATTAACCCTTCAGACGCTTTAACAAATACTGTCACTTTTCAAAATCAAATTTAGATTTGTCACTAAAAATTATTCTACGCTTATCATTAATATGCGATCTCGCAGTTTAATGTAGCTTTGACGTTGTTGCACAATAGCGCTCTTTTGACAGGACGATGGTTCATTAACCCATAGTAGTCTTCTTAATATCGTGTGAGCACTAACAGCAACTTTACCGTCTGATTCCACAAAACAGCCGAAATTTGTGATAAAGAAAAGGGTTTCCACGAACATCTTAAAATTTTGTAACTTTAATTTTTTGTGAAATTTTCGCTTTTTGGAGAAAATTCTTGAAATATATCTGCTTTACACTTATTGTACAACTTTATTGTTTTCGAACTTCACTTGCAATAATTTTGCCATAACCCATTATTATAAATTGTTGCGGTTTTGTTGAATAAGGTGAACTGCTACACTTAACCGCCAGTTTTAAAGACACAAATACAAAACACGACAAAACAGGGATGTGTTTAGTTGTCATAATTTTGTCCAATATCGATAATTCGAGGAATTTTAATAAACAGCTGTCGGAAAAAAACTGTATAGCAGATATGAAACAAATTGAAGATTTAATTATTGAATTTTTTAGTACAATTAAATAATGAAGAGTATACTTTGTATAAAAGCATTTCAATTATAATTAGAAGTTGTTATACAGGCTGATTGGCGAGAATGGCCTATTAAAGTATTATACAAACGGAACGGAATTTTAAAACAAAACTTTGCAGTTCTGTATATGGTATAGTTGAATATGAACTATCACGTGAAAATATTTTTGAATAAATATCACTTCCGGTTAACCGAAAGTGGCCATCAACTTCGATTTTTTAAATAGCATCTTATAAAATAAATTACAGATTCAGCTTCTATGATAAATTTTACACATATTTCATGTATCATACTACACCTAAATTCTACCACTCCTGAGTTATCCGCAATTTAAGAAAAAAAGTGACAGATTTCTACCGATCTCACTCTATAATGATATTACGCACAGCTGATATTGTGTAGTTACACAACATTTGAGCTTCTTCTCTGTAACATTATACATGGTACTTAAAAACTTAGTTGCTTATAACTAAGTTCAATCTGCGGAAAGTAATTTTTTTTTTATGGAAAGGTATATACATGTTTTATTAGACTAGACTTAGTATATTGTGTCATATAAATAGTACCATAACAGATTATAACCATGGTGTGGCAACTAGCTAAACAGGCTTTGAACGAGAACAACAGCGCCATCTCCCAGTCATACCGGTACTAAACGAATGTTATCTCTCTCACTCAGTGCATAAATTTACCTTTTTTGATGATTTTTTCGCTGTCACCATCCTGTCACATGTTCTCTATTGTCTTCTGTCATTTTTGTATTATAATATAATTTTAACATTATACACAAAAAATGGGTTTTTAGGTAGAAGCGAACCGAGAAATTTAACTCTCTTATAAAAATAAGTGTTCTGATCCTGGTTATATAGGTATCGTTTCGCCTATGTAAGTAGTTATGTAGGTAATTTGAAAATATTGCTTTAGGTACCTATATTGTATATTTTAATGAATAAAGTGTGTGTATATATGAATGATAGACGGCGATTTCCAGTGAAGAAAGAAAAGATATTGAAGGTATGATTATAACGAATTGATGTTTAATTGTGATAATCAAACACTAATATTTCCTTCCTCTGCACATTTTAAAAAGGAATGTTTAAATGGTTCCCAATTGGTTTTAAGGTCTATACCATCTGCGAATTTGCTTGGTATTCTCTATAGTTTAATCAGTTATGTGAATTCCTCTAAGCAGTTTAAATATTGTATTTCTTATAATGACATAACATGAAATAAGACTTATTTTTGTTTTAATTAAAGTAATAGTAGATAGCATTTAGAACTTCTAATTCTTATATTTGACATTATCCATAAGAAACAGCCATTTCATCAAATCATTACGTATGTCAAACATTCTATTATATGCATACTACTTATTTGTCTCAAATCACAATGTCAGTTAAATTTCAACTTTTGTCTGCAATGCAATCATTTGATAAAATATAGAAATAAAAATAACCCGCGCTCTAAATTGTGACTTAAATAGTACCGGTATGACTGCAAGAGGCGCTGCAATAGTCGTTTATCCCCACTACAGTACTTGCCATTCTATCTAAGTTATTCTATGATTATAACTACCTGAAAATGTTGTTTACTTCACATTTTTTCAATTGTTAAAATTATAAATTTCTACATATTGATAAATAACATTGATAAGAATTACATACTACACTTGTTTAAAAAGCGTTTTCATAAACACATTGTCTTTAACAGTTATCTAGCCAGTCTGTTTCGACAATAACATTAATCCGGATTCGTGTAAAGAATAATTTTATTTCGGCTTACATGTAGAATGAACAATCAAAATATAAGTAAACATATAAATTTTACTTTTGGTGCAAATTTAAGATGAATATTTTCTGGTGTATAACTTGCTGCTATATAGACAGCGACATGACATTGTCAACAGTCTGGTATGACCTTCCAATTCATTTGAACTTGATATATAATAAAAATACTTACTCTTCATGCTGGCAGTGTAAATACGCATGTTTTTCGTGTTCACATTTGACTACCCATGGGAAATTATCTTTTCTACAAGCACGAAATTTCAAAAGGAAATCTGAACAATAATCTCTATCTTTGGGATGCACTTTAGCTGACTGTAATTCTTCTGCAGTTGCCTTAATTGCTACAATTTTTTGTGATTACTAAAAGTTCTTTCTAACCTGAAAAGTATTACATAAACATACCTCTTTCTTTTCGCATATAATCAAAACCAAAATGAGGATCAAATTTCGGAGGTTTTTCTGGATCTGGGGTTACATCTGGGTGTAAATACAAATTAATGCCATTATTAGGCATATTTCCGAATGTATTTCCCATTTTTACTCAGAAACACTCAGAAATCAATTCAATCTTTTGCACTAAATTTTTAATTGCCAAATGTCAGGATTTGTGGCCAGGTCTACCATCGACAACTGGTATAATAGTGGAAATCGTAAATAACCAAATTACAAAATACATATGTATTTTAAAATATCATTAATTTTAGCCAAGATGTATAAAAATATACCTATTATTGAAGTGATTTTATGAAGATATACCATAAAAATTCCGAAATTCGTTTACACGAGAATCCGGGTTAACATCAAGTGTGCGAATTTTGTTGTGTGCCCATTTTTGTAGAAAATTATATAGGGGCGGTGGTGTCGCAATTTGGTCTAAGGCTGAGTTAAATGTTGAAGAGCTTGATTTTTCTAATCTTACTAGTGACAAAAATGCGGAATTTTGTGGGCTCAGGGGTATTGTTAACGGAATGATGACATGTGTGGTCGTGTGTTATAGAAGTCCTTCAGGTGATTATGATGTTTTTTTGGACAATATTGGTAGACATATTACATAAAGTTATCAAAATAGGGTGTAATATTGTAATTGGCGGTGATTTTAATGTTAATTTCAGAAATGACTCTCGCCAATTGCCTTGTTTGTTGGATATGTCTACTTTCAATTTGGTCCGTCATGTATATTTACCAACTCGCGTTCAGGGTATTAATTTTACAACTATCGACAATGTATTTGCGAATATTGATAATATTGGCGATATTGGCATCATGGATACCATTATATCCGATCATAGGATGATGTGGGTTGCACTTCCCTCATCCGATATTGCAGAATCGGTGGAATTTAAGATTTTTAGAAGTTTTAGCGATAAAAATGTTTTGCAGTTAATAAATACGTTGAGCAATACTTCATGGGATGCGTTATTTCAGTTTAAAGATATGAACTGTGCATTTAATTATTTCTATGAACTTTTTATGGAATGCTTTAATAATTGTTTTCCTTTGTTAAAACGTCGTATTAGTAAAACTAATTGTAGTAAAAAATGGGTAACGAATGAGGTAAAGCATTCCGCGGATAATCTTAGGGACCTATATATTCTTCAAAAAGAATTTCCAATTTTGAAGCAAATGTATTTATCTGAAAAAAATAAACATAATGCTTTGTTAAGGGATACCAAACGTAATTTTTATAGAAAAAGAATAATGGATTCTTCTAATTCTACAACGGCCACATGGAATTCTATACGTGAGATGTCGGGAAAAACAACTAA
Organism: Holotrichia oblita; assembly: GCA_023690525.1. Taxonomy (NCBI): domain Eukaryota; kingdom Metazoa; phylum Arthropoda; class Insecta; order Coleoptera; family Scarabaeidae; genus Holotrichia; species Holotrichia oblita. Next base: position 73,178,527 of record CM043019.1, on the reverse strand, counting down.
AAAAGAAAACATCGCTTTGAACTGTAATGGTATCTTAATGAGTGATCCCAATCAGATATGCGAATATTTTAACAAATTTTTTATTGAATCTGTTCGTGATGTAGTTTCCCGAATTCCGATTTGCGATACAGATGTCGATCGTACGATCAGTGTGCCCGCTAGTATGGTCGCGTTCCCATTCTCTGAGTGTGACGTCCGCGAGTTGTTTGGTAGACTAAAGAACAAGTCATCCGCGGGTCCCGACGGTGTACCGTGTAATTTACTAAAGAGAATATCTGAATGTTTGATCGTCCCTTTGACATTTTTGATAAATTTATCATTCGATTCCGGAGTATTTCCTGAAAAGCTAAAGATATCTTCGGTTATTCCACTTCATAAAAAGGGAATTAAAACAGATGTTAATAATTACCGACCGCTTACCTTGTCCTCTAGTTTTTCAAAAATTTTCGAATATGCGATGCTTTATAGATTGGGTTCCCATTTAGACAAACACTATATTTTGACTGAGCATCAGCACGGTTATAGAGTTAATCATTCAACAATGACGGCAATTTACGACTTTTACGATCGGGTTGTGTGTGCCTTGGACTCAGGTAGACTCCCTATTGGCGTTTTCTGCGACCTCAGCCGCGCGTTTGATTGCGTAGATCACGACCGTTTATTAGTAAAATTGGAATTATATATGGAGTTCGCGAAGTTGTTAGGAATTGGTTTATGACCTTCCTGAGCGATAGGAGGCAATTTGTCAGTATTCACCATAACTATGTGAGAGTAGAGTCTACAAAATTATTGATTGAACGTGGCGTGCCCCAAGGTAGTGTGTTGGGGCCTTTATTGTTTTTAATATTTATGAACGATATTACTCAGTTTTCCAGAGTATGGTTTGATTATGTATGCTGATGACACCAGCGCTGTAGTATCATCTGATAGTGTATCTGAAAGCGAACGTAAAGTTAATACATTACTAGCGAATATTGATTCTTGGTTTTCAGAAAACAAACTATTCCTAAATGCTGATAAGACTCAATATCTTATATTTCATGGTGTTCGCAACAAAACTGAGTTTAATACCCATATTTTCGCCGACAGGAATGAAATTCAACGAATATCTGAGGTTAGGTTTTTAGGACTAACGGTGGATGATTGTTTAACGTGGCAGACTCACTGTGACAAACTTGCCCGTGGGCTTAATTCGGTGTGCTATCAAATAAGAAATTTAAAAACAATATTAGATAGAAGTTCCTTGTTATCCTTTTATTATGCACACGTTCATTCTAGATTGTCTTATGGTGTTGCTCTTTGGGGTGCTTCAGCAGCCAGTAAGGAAGTTTTTTTATCTCAAAAAAGAGTTATACGTTGCATAGCTGGTATCAGCACGAGACAATCTTGTCGCTGCTATTTTAAAGAGTGGGGTGTTCTTACCCTAGCATCAATCCATATATTTGAATTGTTAGTGCTTATTTACAAAAACAAAGATACATTTCATTGCAATAAGGACATTCATCAGTACAACACTCGTTCTAGGTTTGATTTTAATATACCTTTTTGTTCCTTAAATTTGACGCAAAATTCACCTCGTGTTTTGGGTTTATAACTTTATAATGCATTACCTCAACACCTAAAATGTAGTTCTAATTTAATTTCCTTTAAGCGTGGCATTAAAGCATTCCTGCTGCATGAGACTATCTACTCAATTGACGAGTTTCGGATGAGGTGTGGTGCATCTACAAATGTTTAATGATACACACGTCTCAATTGTTACTTTAGATTTACTATATGACATATCCTACACATAACCTTATGTAACATAGGACTAATAAAGTTATTATTATTATTAATTTCGGTAAAATTATTTAACAGAAATGTAGGTATGTATTTACATATTTTAAACCAATCATAACATTTCTGCTTAATAATAATAAGATATCTATGTAGGTAACGGAATGCTATTTTTTTTTTTGGTTACCGTATATTGCTTACATTTATTATTCGTTTTTTAATGTCGCCAATACCAATACTTATATATGTACAGTGATGGCCATATAATTAAGAACGCTAGATTTTTGGGATATTTTTCATTTTTACTGGTAACACAATAAATAATTAAGCGGTATATATCGGGTGTCCAGCCTAAGATGCAACGGTCCATAGCCAACTTATTATTAATTTTTTGAAAAATGTTTCAAATAAATGTTGCCTCGAATCAAATTCTACACATTTTAAAATTAATATAAGTAATGGCGGACTTCCGGTTCTACTGTAAGTAGATACTAACTTTATTATTTTAAATAGAACACCCTATATATTATTGCACTTTTTGATTCCTTATTAAATTTAAAAGGCCTTTTGTTAAGTTTACATTGAGTCTAAGTTGTACCGTTTCCGAATTACGTGACGTTTTCGAAAAAAATGACATCTGTAGCGTCTTCGGTGTTTGGAAATATCTCCGTAACTGCGGTTAGAAACATGCGGTTTTCAGTTTTCGCTTAATCATGAAAGAGGGCACGTCTTTTATTAGAAAATTGTTGCAGTTATGTTACAGGGTGATTAAATAGGGATCTGTAATTTCCCAACTTTAAAATCATGAATAGCTTGATTTTTTTAAATAGAATGGTATAGCAATTTTTACATAAATGGATGTAAAATTTGATTTTCTTCCATTTTTATACGTGTCTATGTGTATTTCCAACGGTTTTGGAGATATTGCCAATTTTTCAGTTTTTCACCATCCGTATAAAAACGGAAGAAAATCAAATTTTACATCCATTTATGTAAAAATTGCTATTTATACCATTTTATTTAAAAAAATCAAGTTATTCCTCAATATTTAATGTATTCCATAGATAACATTTTATATAGAAACAGAACAATTCATGCTGGATATTTAATTAACAACAAGGGTATTCATATGTCTAATTTTAAATAATATATACGAGTCCGAAAACCACTTTTTCTACTTTTATTAACCAAGAAGGTATCTAGTTTTCAAGTTTACCTTTAAATACGTGCAGTTACACGAAATATTTTACAATACTGTGTGTTCTATCGATAACGATGTTTTAATTCATTATAAATGACGACAATTACATATGTTGCATTTAAAATAATAAAAACCAATATAGCAAAAGTATAAACTGAGATATTACGTAATGTTAGACGCCAAAAATCGATCCCTAATGTATGAAAAAGTATAGATCACCCACAATACAGCACCGCGAACCGGCTAACTGCACACAATATCCTCAATTCGCATTTAATTTGAAACAGGCTGTACATATTGCCTGCCATCAGATCGTAATACGTTAATTTTGGTTTCGTCGGACCAGAGTACATGTTTCCATTTGTTAATAGTCCATTCTCTTTGAATTGTTGCAAATTGTATTCGTACCTTTCGATTACGCTTCTTAACCAAAGGTTTCTTGCGCGCCACTCTTCCGAACAATTGCGCGTCACATACACGACGTATAATAGTTGATAATAGTTCTTGCTGACATCCCAGAACCAGCTTCTCCAAATATCTCTTGCCTTATTGCGTTAGATTCCAGTCGACGATTTTTCTTTGCTAACCGTACAATTCTTGCGTCAGTCTTAGCAGTGGTTTTTCTGGGTTTCTGTTTTCTTTTTATATTTTGTGTAGTATTATATAACTTATAGTGGTTGACAGCATGAAATACCATTGTTTTTGACCATTTTCTGTCGTATAACCTAAGAATACATTTTCTCAAGGTAGCATAGCAACTTTTGCTTTTTTCCATGTTTATTCCAATTTAAAATAATTGGAAATATTATATAGTATACTTATATATTATATAATAAATAAGGTTTTCGATATGCGCAGTAACACGGCAAAGTGACAACTGCTTGATATCCATATCGTTTTTAATTATAATACGTCCATGCTGATTTTTTGTTTGTTTGGTTCCGAGAAATCGCGGATTGATAAACACCTGCTCTGCACATGTGTTTTAAAGAGAATTCATAGACTTGTAAGTTTCGCGAATAAAAATCATAGATATATGATTTCAAGATATTCATTCAAGGTATTCATACATTCAAGATATTGAATGTATATATTAAAACTAAATCAGTACTTGATAATTTGATGCCGTTCTTAATTATATGGCCACCACTGTACACATGTAATAGGAATTATACTTTTTTGTACCAGTCGTAAAATATCATAGCATTTTGACAATTGAGCTATAAGGGGTTTACGAAAATTGGATCGGATAGATACCGATATACCGACAACGTTCGGAAAATGTATCAGTTACAATATACTGCCGTTGGAAATTAATCAGCTGTTTACCAGTAGGAACTTGGTAGATACCTTGCAATCTAATTTTCGTAAACCCCTATATAGTATACTAACTAGACGCTATGAAGCATATTTCCTGTATGTTCAAAACGGCGCACTGGGCGGGGTTTAAGTGGAGTACCAATATGGCTGCTCACCAGGTCCGGACTACTGAAAATTATAAGTATAATTTTAAGCCTCCACTTAACAGATGGTTTTATTTAAAATTAATTACGTCATCCCACGCCTGTTAGGCCCAAGGCCCATAAATGTCATAATTTGACAATATAAACGCTCAATATGTAATAGTTTATTTATGTACCTACATACAGGGCACCAATTGAAATTTTCCAATTACGGCCCTGCACATTGTTTTTATGTCAACAGTAAAAGCGTCAACTCACTGACCTATGAAATGTTATTTTCGATGAATTCTTCTTGTTAACGCTGTTTCTACTCTTGCAACTAGGTAGAGCACAAGAAACCATAATGTCTTCTAGTAGTTTGCTATATTATATAACCGTAGATAACTGAAATAATCAATTAATGCAAACATACATGACATACACTATAATCTTGTGTTTGACGTAAAGTGGAGTAGCAATATGGCCGAACTGCGCCGTTTTAGCCACGTGATAGCGTCTCTCTACTTATTCTATCTCACATCTACACATAATAGAACGCCGAGAAATGTCATTTCTCTACATCTAAACTAATAGCAGATGAAATGGGCTCATTATTAACCTAGGTTAATAATAGCTTCGTTTTATGATATGTAGTTTGAAAATCGTTGGATGGCAACTTATGTACGCATGTGCGAGTGAAAACTATTTTGAAACTGTGGATAATGAATTGATATGACCGAATGATCTTGTGATTACTTTTGTACTACTTCAATTTATTGGGGCGACACCTATCGCATATATAGATAGAATTATTAGAATCTTTGGCGATATTTCAAAAATAGTTCTCATTTCTTATTTTTATGTCGTTCAAAAACAAAACAGCTTCGGCTTCACTAGATAGTTCCCACTCACTGTCAGTCAAAACAGACGAATCACTACTATGTATATCACTCGTTTTTATAATTCAAGGTAGAAATTGTCTATAAACACCTAAATACATTTACCAATCGCAAGTGTGCCGTGGAAATTCGTTAATAAACACGCCTTGAATAACAAAAGGAAAGTGTTCTGTACTTTAAAGAACTTCTGATGTCTACTATTCGAAATGCGCATGCGTCTGATATTTCACTTCAACAAAATACGTCAACCCTTCCAGTCATTTGAAAAACGTTTCATTAGGATTTGAAAACTGCAAAAACAACAAACGGTCTTCAATGCGCACGCGTACTTAGAGATAGACAATACAGAAAGTTGTATCTTCCCTTTTTTGATGTTTTCGGTAAATTTTAACACGGGCAGAATACAAAACTATCTATACAGTAGTATTATATATGTATATATAGAAAACAAATCACGCATGCTGCAATCATGCAATCGCCGCGCCGTAGGATGTCAACCGTCAAGATTCTGAATATGTTTTCGTATACAGAACATTTTAAGCGGCTGAGGCCAGCTATAAAAGAAATAGATCTACTAGAGTGGGACGGTTGTAAAACATACAGAACATTTAGAGCGACTAAGGCCAGCTAGAGAAAAGAGATAGATCTAGAGTGGGGCGGTTGTAAAAAATCTATGGAATAGCACGCTTGCCAATGCGTTAATTCCGTATATGTTTCACAGCCGCCCCACTCTAGATCTATCTCTTTTCTAGCTGGCCTTAGTCGCTCTAAATGCTCTGTATAAGCGTTTTGATTCATTCGCAAGCTAGTATTCAACTACCTGTTCTGCAATCTTGTACATTTCAGGTGGTATATATTTAAAATAATAAATAATAATCTAAAAAATACTTCGCTTTTAGTTTCAGTACCTATGTTAAAACTTATCTGTCAACATCAAAATGAAACCTACTTACATTTGATTTGTGCAGTTTTACATATTTAGTAAATTTATTTATACTAATTATTAAGGTTTCAAGATCCAATTAGACTACTGGTATAAATATAGTACTATAAGTATATATACTTCGATTGCGAAGACTATTAATGCGCGAGTGGCGAAATTAAATACTCGTCGCTTTAAATCCCTCGGCGCTGCGCGCCACGGAATTCTCGCCACTCGGGCAATAATAGTCATCTTCTCAACCAGTATGTATGTAATATACTATTATAAATAGGAGTATTAGTTATACTGACGATACCTAACCGTTTCTATTATTTTATAATTATTATTTACTTTGGTACACATGACAACAGTTCAAATGTTTATATTTGTTTCAATTGTAGAACCAAACAGTTACCTATGTATTAGTAATACTTTAGTTTGATCTGTTTAAATTTAAACTGTAACCAATTAGAGCGTTACCAATCCGTCGGCAACTATTTACTTCTGCTGAATGCGTCCATTATTAATGATAATTTCAGTTAGCACTATGAAATGCTCCTTGGTTAGCACATCGGCAAGTCACAGGTAAGTACCGATTACTGAAGTAGTAAAATGAATGCACACACCGCAGGTATTGTACCATGTAGTGTACTGAATCCCTACACCCTACGTATCGTACCCATTCAGTGCGCTATTTTGCTCATCGTTATTTACCGGTGACAGTGCGCGGTCTACTAAAGATTTTATATGGTAGCAAAGAATATTTGAATCATGATCTCAGAAAGCTATTGTGTCAATCATTACTACTGTTTGGATTTAATTTTTGTATTAACGTATGCTATCCCTGTTTGGGCAGTACTGATAAACTACAGGTGCAGGGTGTGCAAAATGCCCGTCTAAGATTTATACATATATCGGGGCCACCGGTGTAAACACATTTCCCATACATTCGAGTGAGCTAAATGGCTGAATATGGAGCGTAGGGCTGACTTCGTCTCTACACTGTTCTGCTTCAAAATCATCTTCTTTACGAAGAATAGTTATTTGCATCGAAAGTTGCTATTTCGCTCCGATGTTTGCACCTAGGACATGAGGGCCAAGGGTCTTTTGATGTTGCCTGTCCTTCTCTTTAACCTTTTTAAGAGATCGTTCCTATATAACGTTGTCCTATATACTTTATAATGTTATTCCAACTACATTGAAGAACTTGAATCTACCATCATTTGCTTATCAATTTAAGTGGTTGTATCACTCTTCGTCTAGCCCGTTATGATCGACACACAAGTTGTTTCTTTTTCGCTTTGTGGCTGGTGCTGCATAGACGGGAGTATAGTCTCTGTCTTCGCCATCTTCTTTCAAAAAAATTTTTCTTGCACATAAAAAATTTTTTGTCACGAATTTAGTTTTCTTCTAATTTAAGTTTCAATATTATCTTTAGTTTTTTTGGGAACGAGAATAAAAGCAGTTCCTTATTGTTATGCAAGGACCTGATAGTGTATGCAACTCGCATTTAATGGCTATTAAGACACTCGTATTCATTACAATACCAGGCGTGTTTTGTCGCTAATAAATAACTACTATTATTATTAATTTGAAATGATAAAATGAATTTAAAATCCTCGTGACAACGTACAGTTAACAGCGCACAAATAACAACATAAAGGAAATATATTCAATTCATCGATCTGAGTTACTTCTTTTGTATTACTACCTGTAGTAAAATATTCCAAGTAAATTTTAATAGGCTTACTGTCTTTCTTATTACTTACGTTCACGTACAGCATGACTATACCTTTAAGATTTTATAATTAATGATGACAACTACTAAACTTACTGTAGTTGAAAGGTAATCTTGACTTAGTGTATGCAATATTATTACTAATAGTCATGCAAAGTTTTCAGTATGTAACAGCAAAACTCGTGTGATATGATTGGTAATCAATATTAGGAAATAATTACAGCTGGAGAAAACAAGACAATTCGCATTTAACTATAGATTTAATATTTCAAAATTACAATTATATACAGTTGAAATATACAAAAAGTAGACAACATGCCTATAACTTTAACAATTACAAAACTGAAACAAAGTATCTAAATATCCGCTCTAAGAAGTGTGCTCACATACGTTTTCAAGCGCTTTGTTATCATTCTATATGCTTTTTTTATTTACACAAATTATATTTGCTAAGGCTCTGTAATAGTGCACATATTGACTTAGTGAAAAATACACTTTATCCAATTTTTTATTTTACTACTGCAACTTTAATGGGATTTAAATAGTTAATTACCATATATTTTATTTTATTCTATCAAAAATAAATATATCACAACTTGCATACATAAATTAAGTATTTTAAATAACCTAAGACAGATTTTTTGTTTATAAATATATTTATCATTTAAGGGAGTACTTGTAAATAGGTAGCTATTACAGTAATTATCATTTACTCATTTTACAAAAATATGGCTTGCAGTGCCAACAAGTGCGTATGAGGTCTGCCGATACCAATTTTAGCCTTATGTAGATTGTTGTTTGCTTTGATGTGACGAACAGTAATGAGTTGGATATTATTTTCTTGTTGAATACTTCGCAAAAGAAATTTTTCAAGAACCTAATGCAGTAAAAAAACTTATGCCTCATAAATTATAGGAATTGTATAAGAAATATGGCAAATTTTGGGGGTGATAGTGCCAGAAAAATGTCGTGATAGTATATCTACCTTAAATGGTAAGATAGTGTAGGTAAAATAATTATTAAACATGGCACACGCTTACCATATACAATGTAGGAGAGTTATGAGCTTCGCGGGCGGCCAGTGTATGGCCGAAGAATAACAACCTTGAATTGCAAATTAGTATGCAGTCTTGTCGTATATACATAAATATGCCACAATCAATAAGCTTACTTAACCGTCCAATGGTAAATACAGGGTGTAAGGAGTTTGACTGCCATAATTTTCCCAGCATATAGAGCAAGTAAATAGGAATAGGTTCATTATGAAGTAGCCGTTAAAATAAATAGTTTTCCAGAAAAACAAAAGCAAAGTTCCAACTTTTAAATCGCGCTATCTTAAGCAGTTATAAGTATTTTAAAATGTGAATTTTTCAATGGACTCATCACAGAAAAAAAAAATTGTTGTAGCAGTTTGTTCTGCAATCTAAGGTAAGGTTAAAAAAAATTGAAATCGAAGTACATGTACAGTGGAGAGCAGCATAATCGATACCGTTACGGAATTTTCTAAACCTTAATAGCAACGTAGAGGGGGTTACGTTGTGCGACCTTCAGTTAGGATTTATAGTAGATATTATTATTAGTAGATAAGGTCGACGTTAGCTTGCGGTGGTGTCGATTTAAAAGCTGGCCACTGTACAATGTCTATAGCTTTGGCAACGCTGAAACATGACCTACCATAACTTTATATAAACACATGTGTTTTACAGCAGCTAAAGGCAGCGGCGTCGATAATAAAATTGCAGATTTTGCACTTTTAAAGAATAAACTGCCTCGTACTATTAAGTCGTATGATTCCTGAACGAATGAATACAAATGCTCTGGGTTACATCATACGATATTTTAGTGAATTATTTGACAAAACACTTTGAAACACTAGTACTCTGCAAAGTGTTGCTGTTAACACAATGGAGCGCTTATACTACACGGTAATATCACGATATGCTGTTAATTATTGTAATCGCGGCAAGTCCTCGGTCTACGGACATTTAACTTTTTTAAGCGCGGCGTTGCCAACTTATAGTAACTAAGTATTTACTTATCTTGGAAATAGTAAGTGGCAGACTAAAAATGTATCAAGGTATTCTGTTCAGTTTCATTCAGTCTACACTACATTATAATTATGGCACTCAAACTACTTACACCCTGTGTAGTGCGTAAATTTTTTCTAATAATTTAAATTAAATGCAAAATTGCATGTGTAAAACACTGGTATGTGTAGCGAATTCGCCAAGTTTAATATTTAGTAAATTGTATTACATTTTCTGAAGTGGAAAGTTTACAAAGCTATATCTCTTTTGTGTTTCTACTGTAATAAGATAAAAAAGTTGTGAAAATTAAAGAAAACGATATCTCTAGATTTATTATGATTCAGAATGTTTAAATATGAAGAGTAACTCCGTGGATGATGAAGTTAGGCAGTGATGGGTGCCTCAACTTGAGCAAATTAAAGAGCCAACATTTTACATTTTCAGTCAGTTTAGAATTATAGATCGTTTCCCCAGAAGTGGTACAACCTTACTAGCTGGAAGCAGCGGTAACATAAGAACGTTGAAATAACTTTAAGTTCTTATGTACAAAATTTTAGTCAGAACAAGTATAAACTTTCTCGAAATATATGTGGAAGGTTTCAACAAGCATACTACTTGAAAATAAAAAATTTGTTAGGTTAGGGGTCAGCTTATGTAATATTACAATTTAAAATTTATGCAATTATACTTTAAATTTCCATAAATAATGTATTATTTTTATTGTTATTAAGAAATGTTATATACTGACGTTTATTTGAATTATTAATCTAATAACGGTTACTTAATAATTTTTTATTAAGCTGTGCTATGAAAACCAGTTTATATTGGTATTTCAGTGCTTATAAACAATTGATGATTCTAAAGTCCAGTAAAATATTTCTTATACAATTTTTCATTATTATAATCAACACACCATCGCAATAAATTGCAATGTGAATACAAATATTTCAAAGCATAAAACCGAAAACGGTAATGATTTGTGAATATTGATGAAAATATTTTAATTCCACCGAATATTGAAGAAACGGCGCTATAATGATTCTTAATCCGCTACCTGAAAAATATGGCGCAAAAATATAAAAGCCGATGTATGTATTATGCGTAATTATTAATACTATTTCATTCGCAAGAATATCGATTATGGATAAATTATGACAATACAGGAAAATGAATTATACCAATGTTCTTCAACTCGTGATGTAAGTTTAATCTTCATGAATAATTGTTAGCTTTCGGACTTATCGAATAATACACTATAATTGGCAAAAGAATAATGTAGTACAACTAGTATTGTGGTAAGATTGTTCACGTACACTCGACACGACTTAGTCTTCGAACGGCCACAGTGTGCTGTCTCTGTCAGTTCATACGTTCCACATTTAACATGACCGTTTCTTCGATAAGGGTAACAGCGTATTTTTCGTAATGTAACAATACGATTATCAAATAAACGATCTCGTTAAATGCGGAGGAAATGAACTGACAAAGCCAGCACACACACACACAAGTCACAGACAAGTCTTGTCGAGTGTACGTATCATACAATATCGTTTTGTTTCAGTGAAAGAGTACAATTCGTATGCGAGTATACCGCAAAAAGAGTGCGACGTGCATGATACTGAGAGATGTAAAGACGTTTCATGCGATAGACAACCGAGCCCTATGACAGCAACTGTAATTTCTACTCTAGTCAATAAAAAGTGGAATTGCTTTAACATAATATTAAGTAGTTTACATAAAAATTAGTTAGGCATCTGTCATGTAAACAGCAATTAGAGCATTACGAGTTTCGCTCATGAACAGTATATATCATAAACACAGGATGTTATACTTTTCGACTCCGCGTGCAACACCATATTATATATTTATTTATATGCAAGTGGTATAAAAAGCGTTGCTACTATTTTTAAAACGTTTAAACACATAGTTATCAATCGTATCCCTAATAAAATAGAAACAGACAAGTATTTAGTAATATAATGGAAGATTAAACAAGTGGAATGTATTATTATTATTGTATACCTACGACTTATAATTTTAAACATAGTTTTCTGCGGGAGCGTTCTGTTATGGTAAAATTAGATAAAATACTAAGGGATGAGATTATGCAAACGTGATGATTTTCATTTAAATTAAATTAATCCTAATTCTGTCTTGTTTAAGAAGTAATATAATTACAAAAATATGGTTTATATTAGCAATAGTAGGATTTGAATAAACTAAATAATCTGGATTTTTCACAAAATAATACAATTGCGTTAGATGCTGACCCAGTATACGATTCAATAGTGTTCACTAGGGCTGGGTGAAACCGACATTTTTGGTATCGGGTATCCATACTTACCGATGTATCGATTCCGTGCAAGGTATCGATTCCGGGTACTGGAATCGGTTGCGTCGGCAGGTATCGACACTTGAGAATCGATACTTTGGTATCGATACCTCGAATTGATTCCTTGATATCGATACCCAGGACTAATTTGTAGGTATAGACTATTCAGGTTGATTTTAATAATTATATTCAATAACATATCTACATATCTCAAATGTACAATATTATACTTTGGCTTTTTTATAACAATTATTGTTATTATACGCGAATAATTACACCTACCCTCATTCATTAATATTTAAGTCAATATATGAAACTAGTTCCATAAATATTTGTCTAAAAATGATTTTTTACGATGCCGTAGTTGTTACTGAAGTTCATTGGTATCGATACCTAGGTATCGTTGTATTAGCATCGACATCTAGGTATTGATACCAAGGCGCCGATACCCAGACATCGATACCGATGTTATCCAAGGTATCGGTGAATCGATACAATGGTATCGAACACTGGAGGATGTATCGACACTTCGCCCAGCCCTAGTGTTCACAGATAAAAATTCTAAACCATTCCAAATGTTTTAATATATGAAAGTAAACTTGTAATTAAAAAACATTCTATATAATCGATTGTTTTAGCCGTTACTTTGTGGTACATTTTGTAATATAAAATAAATAATACTTTACTTTGTTAAACCATTTTGAAGTGGTTTAACAAACATTTTATCTTTATGTAACTAATAATTGAAATTGCAACATAACACGATATGTTTTTTACTAAGATTAAACAGAATATGTTAAAATAAATTACATTAACAAGTTGCAAGATACTTGGTTTGTAGAAAACAATTTTGTCGTTCTTAAATATTTAAAAAAATGGTACAACATACATACCGTCAGACGGAGTTAAGTGAAAAATCAGTAGAGTATTTCCGTAGAAAAGTTCGACCTGTCATCTCCCATTGTAAGATACTACCGTTTTCGGGTTGAGGTTGTTTCTTCAACATGTCCGTGTGTGTGGTACTGTTGGGCGATTAAAGCCTTTCTACAGATTTTTATCGTTTGAATCAGTATTAACAAGATTCGTACCGCATTATCCGTTGTTATTAGATGCAATAAATGTGTCCATTAACACAAATCTGCCTTATTTTCTGTCAAAATATTAATATTCGGCATCTTTTTGTGGTCGGTATAGTGGGTAAAATAAATTAGTTGTATTTGTTGGAAATTAATTTGATGCTTTCCTGTTCGTTATTTTTAGGACATATTGGTTAATACAACTGTTATTCCTTATTTCAACAGCTAGCCCGATCAAAAAATTTAATCATTTAAAGAGTCACATTACTATAAATATTCCGCGAGAATTTGAAAACAATGACATTAAATTAGTTCTACTCCAACTCGACGCGACCGCTTACCCGCTTGAGGATTCCTAAGATAGTTTTAAATAAAATTCCAACGAACGGAGATTATAAACATAATACAGCAAATGACGGTCCTGCTTGGAGCGAAATAGTTGTGAACCACCTGGAAAATTTGGAAACTGCGCCTAATCAGCCGACAAGGGAGAAAAAATAACATTGAAGCAGGAATGAATGTCTCAAGCGACAGTACTTCCAGAAAACTTTTAAATATTTGTTTACCAATTTATATTGTAATCGCAACTAGAATTAAAAGTGCTTATTGATAAAATTTATAAATAAAAGGTATACAGGCAACATTGATAAAACATTATTATTTCTAACAATGACAGTTTTAGTTAATTCATATCAACGAGGTTACTATACATTTTTCACAATCATATTAATCCACTTATCTGAACAGTATGGTCATTCTAATGGTAATACAGACTTACATGCTGCATATTTCAAATATTTTACTATTTATGTTAGTTGGATGTAGTAGTATGCAAATTACTGTATAAGTAAATTATTTTCGTACACTTGCATGTGTTGGATCCGCTTCTTACATTTGCCACATCTTCTACCACTTTTCAAATGTCAAATAGGAGTTAATATAATAGTGTTTTCTAAAAACCAAGCATTAGTATATCAAAAGATGTTGTACTGAATAGTATCGATCGTAAATTTATAGCGCTATAGAACAAATCAATGAAAATTTCTACTTTTTTGTACTTTTACACTAATAGGTCATTATTATAGATAAATAATTCATATTTATATTGCATTGACTTGACGTTGTTTAAATAGCTATTTCTATCTGAAACATCCAGGTTAACAATCTGATAAATTATTTGCTTTTGTAAATTCAACCGTGTATATACTGCAACATTTTAACAAACACCTACATCCTCTAAACCACCTTCTTCTTCTAATTTCGTTAGAAATTTAACAACACGATGACCTTCTCGGGATTGTTTAACCATATCAATTAACGCCAATAATTTTTTAATTCCAATAAATAAACTGTAACGATACACATCTCATTTAACAATATCTTTAGCATGTTTGATTCTTACCGTCGCCCTTGAACATTCTTTGCTATTTGTTTTAATTCATCTCCAGTGAAAATTTCTAAATAATCCAACGTTGCAAGCAAAAATTCTGCATTGGATATATTGGGAACGTGAAGAATTCCAGTAAAAGCGGATAACATTTCCATGTCTTCCAAAACTTGCCTATGTAGAAGAAAATATTTGAAAACGAAAAGCCTTATATGTATATAAGTTTAGCTTACCGTCTGCTACTAGTACATAATACTAAAAGCTTTTTGCCAGCTGGTGGTTCTTTTTTCAATAAGACTAAAAGTGCTTGTAATGTTAAATTGGAATACCTCGGCCCAATTGGTCCGTAATCTAGTAACCTTTCAATGTTATCGACAACAATACAGCTTAATGTAGACCGATCGATATGCGTCGTCAAAAATCTGAAAATAAGAAGTACGAATGCATTGTTTCTTTGCACTTTAATTAAGGCACAGATGTGAATTATTGGAACGGTTATGCGCTATGTTGCTAGAATTATTTCATTATCAAAAGCTACCCTAGCTTACTATCAAGGTGTACAAATGTCATATAAATCGGCTACCTTCGTCTTAAAATGCAGATGTTTGGCTTGTTACATATGAAAGAGTTATGAAAAAACAGTAATTCTTAAAAAAAAAATGAAAATAAAATCAACTATGTATTTTTACAATTCACAAAATTGGAAATATTAAATACGTAATGCACATAAGTGGTTAATTGAAAGTCATGTTAAAGGTATAGAAAATAATACCTTTCTAATATTTAGACATTTTGCAGTTTCTGTAAATCCAACCATTTCTTCGGGTGTACAGGCCTTAATAAACGGAAAATCCGAATTTTTAGCGAGCTGAGCTGCTAACGCAGTTTTTCCAGAATTAGTCTTATTTTAACAAGGCTTCGCTTAAAATCCATTCTAAAAATTCTTGCAGTACCTTCCAGCAATACTGATACAATACCTAGAATAGAAAACAATTTTATTTTACTTACTGGAAAGAACAGAATCTATAACGGCGTCTCAGCTTTATTATTAGTACAAAAGCGAGTACAATCCAACAGGTGTGCTAGGAAAGAATAATAGAAACAAGTGTTTCGTGACATTTTTGTAGTTTAAAACGTAAATAGTATATTTTTAAACCTTGTCATTGAATTTGCAAGGCGTAGTAACTAACTTAAAAAAGTTATAAATCGAACACAATGGGTCGAGCTAAACATTGTGTGGAAGCGGAGAAAAATTTGATACAAAATTTAAGAAACCAAGGACAGTCGATGGGCCAGATAGCAAAAATGATGACATGTGCAAAAAGAAGGTGTACACTGCCTTTCACAGTACAAATAAACCCGAAACACAAGGTAGACAATCTAAAATGACCCATAGAGATCAAAAGCGTTTAATACGTTATTGCAAAGCCAGCCTTTTTCTGTCTTCAAACAAACTAAAAAACAAAACCGATCTAAATTTGGAGGTATCAAGCCGTACTATTCGGTACAGATTGACAGAAGCCAGACTTTCAGACAAAACTCATAGAAAAGTGCCGCTGCTAAGCCCTAAAAATAAAAATAATAGACTTGCGTTTGCCAGAAAACGCCTTTTTGGTCAAAATTGGAAAAACGTTCCGTGGTCGGATGAAACTAAAATTAATATGTTTGGTTCTAATAGTAAGCAATATGTAAGACGACCTCCTAATACAGCATTTGATCCAAAGTACATAAAAAAATCGGTAAAGCACAACGCAGGCTCGATCATGATTTGGAGTTGTTTCTAGGAGGAAGGTGTAGGTCCAATATTTTGGATAAAGAACACGATGTGTGCGGTTGACTATGCTTATATATTGGACACTATAATGCTTCCCTATGTAGATGAGGAAATGCTGTTACGGTAGGAATTCATGGAGAACAACGGCCCTAAACATGCATCGAAACTAGTGAAGGAGCGGTTCAAGAAGGAGAAAGTCCATGTTATGGAGTGGCCATCGGAATCGCCCGACTTAAACCCAATAGAGCACCTTTGGGCAGAGCTAAAGAAGCGAATCGGTCAAAGCCGCAAATAAAATTGAATTGCGGAGACAGATACAAAAATCCCGGTATTCTATTCCGAAGTGTTTGTGCCAATTTCGTAAATCCAATGCCCCGAAGATGCGAAGCAGTACTTAGACAAGCTGGCGGTGCAATAAGATATTGAAATTATTTAATTTTTGTAAGAAAATTTGTCCTGAAACTTAATTTTTTAAGAGTAATGTTTTGTTTCTACACGGAAACCTCGCTTATCTCCGCGCTCACTTATATTCACCCTCATTCATATCTGCACTATACCGCTCATTTATATCCGCTCGGCATCCACCAGCCGATAGTGCACGTATTCACATGAGTCTCTTGAGCGGATGTAAGTGAATGTTTACGTTTCCCGACCGCGGATATAGACGAGGTTCCAGTGTATTATTTTTTTCGGGGCTAAATTTGAAAACAAGACTAGAATTCCATTATTTCTTATCCGACTTGCAAAGAAAATTAGCTTTTAATTAAAATTAATAAGTAGTATCATATAGTAATATTTAGAAAACTTAAGTTGAACAAACAACGTAAAAATTATATAAAAAAATTTGATCTATTATTTCTTCCAACACTGTATGTACTACTTACTAATAATGAAAATCTGAACAAGTATAGTCTACCTGCTGTATCTTTTGCTTTCGCTTGCTGTATATACAACATTCCATCTTCCAAAATATTTTTGACGGGATTACCCCAATTAATGATTCCTCTTGCTAAAAACCTTGATAAAATTTCTTGCGAAGTTCCAAAAGCCTACAAAGTTAATGGGAAACATGAAGTAGTTGCTTGTTTTATGAAAGATTTATTTCATAATGATAATATTATAATTTGTTACTTACAGGTTTGATGTCATTCTCCAAAGCATGAAGAAAATCAGCACGAGTAACTAATAACTTTTCCAAAGCTTCTGGGTCAACTTCTACCTTATTAGAAGCTTTAATAAGACGATTCATTGCAGTTGACTGCGCTGCTCTGACCAAGCCTTCCAATTCAGCACCGGAGAAATTTTTTGTTAAAACTGCTAATTCCTATACAACAAAGAAATTAGATAGTTTCATTCAGTAATTTTACCTATTATATACATATTAGATAAATTCAAACCTTAGAGTCGACGTCTGAACTGATTTTGTTGTAGCTTCTCATTTTTGCAGTGTGAATATTTAAGATTTGTATACGTCCATCTTCATTAGGAAGACTAATTTCCACTTGAACTTCAAGTCTACCAGGCCTCATCAAAGCTTCGTCAATCATATCCCGTCTATTGGTCATACCTATAATTATGTAATAGTTGACTCTACATCAATTAATTTTTATGATGAATATTTACCGATAACTAAAATATTATTTAGTTGCTCAACACCATCAATCTTTGATAACAGTTGATTGACAACGGTATCATGAACGCCGGTATTTCCAGCTACCGAACCTCTTGACTTACATATAGCGTCAATTTCGTCAAAAATTATTATATGAAGACCACTATTGGGCCCAGCCTAGAAATAATATGTTAGTATGTAAACTGTTTAATTTTTTCCGATTATTATTATGTACCCTTTTCTCTTCTTCTTCCGCTTCAGCAAATAACCTTCTAACGTTTGCTTCTGATTCACCTACATATTTATCGAGAATCTGTGGACCGTTCACAATTTTTGGTTCCCTAGCGTTTAACATGTTACCAATTTGACGAGCCATCAAAGTTTTACCAGTTCCAGGGGGTCCATAAAGAAGTATTCCTTTAACATGTTTACAACCTAAAATATGATTAATTAGTTAACACAATTACGAACTACATATGTATTTATAGATTTTTCAGTACTATTCAGAACTTCTTCAGTAAAATTAACAAAGTGATCAATTAATGTATAATGAATCACAAATGATGTATACTAATAAAATTACACTATGTTACAGCTTTTAACAAGTCATGCAATATAATTCTGTTTTTATTGGATGTTACACATTTACAGAGGTTGTTGAGTACATAATAAGCGTCAAGTCATTACCAATGCTATTTTTTAATCCCGTACAAAATTGTTATAGTCAGATGATAGAAAAATGTTCGGTACGTGTGGGGTGTGTTACATAGCTAAAATAATAATAATACCATAACATCTATAACAGACCTAGAATGTCTATCGGTTTGTGCGATAGCATGCGCGACACAAAACTTTACAGGAAGTGCACCTATAAATACTTCTTTGTACAAGAAATTCAACTACGGCTATCTAGCGACATTATGCTTATGCTTTGTATAATGGTTGCCATCATTGATCTCTAATTCCTAATCCAAATGACATACACAAGACATATCGGGCGGCGCATCATCAACAAAGTTGCATTCAAAATGTATGTATACTAATTGTCCCGTTCCATGTCATCATTCCAGGAGTTACTCAAGAAGATAATATTCGCCAGACATATAAAAAAGGGTTCATTGAACAGACGAACGCATACACAAATAATAAGTTTTATAAACTAAATGCTCTTTTTATCTGTGGTAAAATACCACTGCTCCCTAAGAGGATTGAACCTTGGATCCTAGCGATCTGCCACATCACTGTGTAGCCGCCTAATCACTATGGCTATCGACCTGTTTAAATTTTTAATAGTAAATAGACATAAATTAGACGAAATTAATAACGCAAAAATACCAAATAGTAAATAGTGACTCTTGTACTAGTACTCTTTGTCAAAAAAAAAGATTAGTATTAGTAAACCCGGCCAATGCAATGCAAGAGTTTAAATGTAAATCGCAGCAAGTCTCTTTCCAAGAACACATGACATAAAAACATGGAGATATTAATTGTTCTAATGGTCTACTAGACAATAATGATAAAATTTCTATAAGAAATTATGTTTTAAAAATGCGATTGGCTCTCATTGTAAAATTTAAGTTAAGATCAAATTATACTAGTAAAAATGATCTCATTAAAGATCCAAAATTGCATTGTATAACTAAGAAATTTGCCTCTGCTCTAATTTCTAAATCACATTCAACATGCATAGCAGGGGACAAAAATAATAAATGTCTTTCGAAAAATAATGGAGGCCTTTATGGTCAATTTAAAGTTACGTTAAGCAAATGAACATATAATAAACAATTGCAATCAATTTGTTCGCAAACGGATTTCACAATAATTAAAAGGCGTAACTACATTCTATTAAGCAATACGAGGAGCAAACGATGAAGTGATGACCCAAACAGAACCAGTCTTTCATATAAAAGGTCTCATTCGATTCATCTATTAATGCTTGTACTTTAAAAACAGATATTTAGGATTATTATGGTTTTATTTTTTCAACGGTAAATATTTCAAACACTTTTTAATTTTTTTTAATTTTGGAGTTTTTTCAGTAGAGCAAATTTGAAGTAAAAGTATTGAACTTACGTCTAAGTAAAGCTAGCAAGGTCATAAAATATTCAATTACACATTTTGGTGTAATTAACGGAGATTTTTCAAGTTTATCTTCGTCAAATTTATAATTATTTTGTCAAAATCTCTCTTACACGACTTGTGACAGTTACTCTAAAATATTAACAATGAATTCAACAATAACATGCGCTTTTGTGAAATAAAGAGTTAATAACTTGAATTCTTATCTTTGTTTTCTTAAATAAATAGACAATATTAAAACATATACTTTACCAAGCTGTTCAATAATCTCTGGTGGGAAGACTCTAGACGCAAATGCTCTTCTGAAAATTGCGTTAAATTCATTGGTAAGACCACCGATGCCCATCTTTTGAAAATCCCAGTCTGGGTTAATGATAGACTGACGTTGCAGCTTTCTAAATTTGAAAAATAAGTACGTTAGCATTACTGAAAAAATGTTTACATAATCCTACATCTTACCCTTTAGATTTCCCAGTCAAAACTAGCGACGAATTTTCGGCCTTTTCAAATATTACAACAGTTTCCGGTAACAGTTGGCCAACCTTTGTTTTATGTGGTTTAGCATTTCGACCTTGCTGTATTGCATTTAAGTCAGCAGCTAAAATATTATTTTTTATAGCAAATATTTATTCAAACATTTTTATAGATACCTTCCAAATCTTTCACAACGAGTGATAACAATTTATTTTTGAAGAAGAACGCCAACTGTTGTGAAACCGTAAAGACTTGTCTCGGAAATTTCGCTAAGAAATCTTTAGACATATCATCTGTGTCATACTGTTCTGTCGATATACTACAAATAAAAAAAAAATCACAACTAAAATATACAGCATATATATACATATGGATAATACTATAACACAAAAAGAAAAGAAAAAATAGACAAACCTAGAATATATAGCTTATGTCTTACGTTTTCTTCTGCATATAATCAGCCTCCACTATTATCGTTGTTAAGTATTCTTCGACTTTTGTCGGTTTTACGTCTATTTCTTGATTCAAAGACAAGACCGCCCATTTTCTTTGTGGTAAACTGAATCCTATTTGCTTCTTAGGAATGTCTGAATGGCTCTTAATGGAGAATATATAGTGTTGATTACCACCAGTGTGTATGTCAATAAATCTACAACAATGAATAATAATGAATAAACAAACATAGAACAAGTTGACTCCTCAGTATAATTTTTTAATTGCATTATTGTATAACTCCATATCGATTCTTAGAATTTGTGGAATCAACTAAAACACG
This sequence comes from Holotrichia oblita, assembly GCA_023690525.1. NCBI lineage: Eukaryota > Metazoa > Arthropoda > Insecta > Coleoptera > Scarabaeidae > Holotrichia > Holotrichia oblita. The sequence continues at coordinate 73,157,010 of CM043019.1, read as the reverse complement.
CACAACATTGTTTCTTGTTTTATGTAGAAACCAATAATATATAAATATATTATAATATTAATTACAAGTATTAATTAATTTATTTTTTTGGGTTTTGACGTAGGTACAGTATAAAAGAGCACATTACAATACAAGTGAAGAACAAGAATTTTACTATGAAATTTTTATATTGTATAATAAAAGATTACTTCAGTGCTAAACTTGAAATGTCTTACAGTATTGCTGCATGAAGTAGAAACGTTGACACAGGTAATTACAGTAATAATTGGAGCGTCGCTGTAATTACGGATAGCGAGCTCGGATCTGACAAATATTTTAATTCAACACAAAGTTTTAAGACCTCGTGTACGGTTATTGAGTTCGCCTTAATCCCGGAATCGGTCGACACTTATCTCGATAAAATCCTGCAATATTCAGCCAATTGTTTCCGCCTCCTGAGACATCCCAAGAATAGCTGCGAATCAAAATTGAGAACCTTTAACGTCCTAACTGTGTAGGCAGCTTACAATTCTTTCCGAACAAGTCTGACTAGCAATTACTTCAGCTTGAAAAAAGGAAATTGATAGTTTCACCACTCGAGAGTTCTTAGCCTCGAATTGCAGATAGAACTCTAGGGATACCTAAACAATATTCCTCACTGAAATTGCGATACCCAAACTTCAAGGGTCTGTGTTATACAGAAACATTTCCCAACACCGACTTTTTCCATGCTCCCCATATTGCCAATGCCAGTGTTAGCTAAACCTTACTATAGATTAGAAAGTATCAAAGTAGAATCAAAGCCTCGTGTTGTACTAGAATGAGAAAGGATATGCCAGTCTGTCTAGAAATATACAGTATATCTTATTTAAAATGCTCATATGCATTATTTACTCGTTCGTATTTGTTGATATAAACAAAAAGCACCTTCCCAACGTATTCTACGCGTGAAAGTATACGTTACATACTCCAAAAGTTTTTCCTTCAATTTTTTTTTTAAGTTGAAGAAATTCATTCTGGATCCGCAGCAAACGGAAAACTCGCAGAAATTACGAAGAAATGAAAAAGAGAAACAAAACAAAATTAAACGTAACAATGTCAACTAAATTAATTACATATATCGAAAATATGTTATATGTCAATATATGTAATTAATTTAACGCAAGATTAATTAACAGATATACAAAGGCAAATTTATTATGCAATATAAATAAATTAAAATACTTCTGTTTGAAATCTTTATTGACACATATGATGTAACAAGGAGTACCTTGTGGATTAAATGTTCAAAATTATATACATATATTTTACAATTTTCGTGAGAAAGAAAGAACTTCACTTCTTTATCATGAAATGAATATTAAATTAAAAGGCGAGATTAATTTCGAAATAGATTGTAAACAGCACAAATACAAGTTTAGAAAGAAACTTTAAAGTTTTAAGAACATTGAATGATTTTTGTTCAATTCTTACTTATTTATTTTTTATATTTGTACGATGATGTTGCACTTTTTGGTTAAAAGTACAGAATATATGTTAGATATTTCGTTGAGATTAACTATATTACTTGGGTAATTTAAGCAATAGAAGATAATTCAAATGTGATAAAGTGGCAGAATTTTAGAAAAAGTAAATATTCAAGACTTTGGTTACTCCTCGATGAATTTTCGTATGTACATATATCAATTTTTTTGATACCAATACAAGTATTTAATTTACCATCAACGTTGATCTAATATACTTATTTTTCAAAAAAATATATAGGTACCTATGTGCTATAAAAATTAAACTAAAACTTACTTAACATCTTGTGGAAAATCACTTTCATTTACTATAGCACAGTTTGACAGTGATAGTTCATCAGTGGGGCACTTCGTAGCTTTAAACTGAAACAATAATTAAAAGGTAAAATGGTACATGAGGTTAAGACGGTATTTATACATACCATTTTTTAAGATGAATATCGTGAATACCCCACGAAAGTAACAATTATAATGATTTCAATGTCTGCAATGCAGACTCGAAGTTGTACTCAAATCTAAAAATCAATACATATACATTTGAAATCATACGTTGTGTTAAAGATGACATTTGCTTTACACAGTTGGCAGCAGTGCTGCCAATGTCACCGAATGTAAACGACAAAAATCATACAAAAATTATTCGAATGTTAAAATCAAATTATCCGTATGTTATCTGAATTTTGAATTATCATGTGAATTACCCAAAATGTTGAATCCGAAAATTATCCGATATAGCAAAATTGTATTATCGGAAAATCGGATTATCTAGATATTGGTAGCACTTGTCGGCAACACGAGTCGAGAAGCGAATTAAGTGAGTCATGAGTTGGTCATGAGTGAGTGGAGTGAGTCACACATGAATTTATTTTCGCGAGTAACCGTTGAACTGTGGTTCAACCGATCACGGTAACAGTTATGACGTCACCAGTTACAACCGGTATCCAATAAACAAATTTCGACACGAAAATAAGAACGGTTACCCAGTGACAGAAAACATAAAATTCAAAACATTTTGGCGTTTGTAGACTGGTACCATAGATAATATAATACTAACGTACTATAGATACGGCAGAAGGTCCCGTGTACTGTCGTCAAAGTTTTGGTACTCACACATTTCACCAGGTGTCGCTGGCATTGCTTTTTGAAATTTGAAATATGAAAAGCGCGAAATTGAGTGTCATTATGACATTATATTATTGTCATTCTGATTTTGTATGTTGTGTCACAAGCGTCTTTAAAAACAGTATTAGGTAGTAGGATATGGTAATTTTTTGATATTCTTGGAGAAGATATCATATAAGTTGAAGGATTATGCACTCTACAAAAACTTTTTGAATAAAAAAGAGATAACAACAAGAACAAAAATGACGGTGTATCAAGCAGTATACTTACAAGTCTTAACCTATGAAGCAGAAAATTGGATACTTGATGAAAGACAAACAAAACGACTGCAATCCAGTGACGCATTAGACAGATGCTGACAACAAAATTATTAAGAACTGAAGTAGAAGAAAAGAAACTGTAATGGTGGGGACACTTGATCAGAATGAATGAAACTAGACAGATGAAGCGGGTATGGGAGGTAAGGAAAATCGGGAAAAATCGGAGAGGACGACCCAGAAAAACGTGGAACAGCAGTACGGATGAACTTCTGAAAAAAAGAGGAAAAACATGGGACGAGGCGAAGGCCCTAGCCAGAAACAGGATAGAGTGGCGTGAATTTGTTGAATCTGTGGAACTAAATTAAGAGAACTCTACACCTCGACACCTTCGAGTATAAGAGGTCTTTGATTATGTATGTATGTATGAAGGATTATGTTGGACGTGGTTTAGTTTAAACCTTAAATAGTAGTGTTAAATACCGCTATCATTTCTATTAAATTGACAAGAGCTGACATACTAGTATTGACATAAATCAGTGACACTTTATTTTCATATAGCATTATCCCATACAAATTGAAGCAGTACAAGAAATGTTTAATGTCTTCAAGGCGATATCACCTTCGCCAAGGAGAGTACAGTATACAACATCCAATTAATAGGTAAATACAAGATGTGTTATTAAATTCTGTTATGGTTTAGACCTACATTCTAATAGTACCCCTTAGTGGCTTTCCGAGATTGTTAAAACTTGAATATCTTTTGAGATCATTTTTATAAATTACCTAACCTTCGGTTTCGATATTACAGGTATACGTGACATATATCATCCAAATTGAAACTTGACGAGAAGCGTTAGGGAATGAAATTTTATTTCGTCGTGTTCCACGAAGATAACATTTTTGTAAAAATATTTTTAATGAAAATATAGGACAATATTCAGAAACTATATAAAACCGCTTTATTTTTTAGTTTAAAAGTTAGAAATTCAATTTTCAATAATAAACAAACTTTTTGTGCCCCAGTATGGTATGTTTTAAATTTAACACATTTCACTAGATGGCGCAGAAACACGCCAACAAAATTTTATAGAATATATAGAATGAAATGTATATATTATCTATGACTGGTACGCGATTTAATTGACAGCAACAAGTATAACAAAAGTAGGATGAAATTATTGTTTAGTAAGTACTACATAAATAATAAATAACACATGTTTAATTTAAGCAAGTATTGAATATACTCCCTTGCTGCATCGGCATCTACAGAACATTGTAGAAAATAAAAATTAAAGTTTATTAATGTTATTTAATCATCACCATTTAGTAACATTTCTGCTGTTTCCATGTCTGTTTGCATCATATAATCTATTATACCTCCATCGTTCAATATTATTTGCATTGTTTCGTGTTTAGCTTCATCATTATAGCCGTCATTTTCATCTGGTTTTCTTTTAGGTTATACCGCTAATAACATACCTCTCGAGGACGGTAACAAACGTTGTTCAACGGTTACAAACTGTGACGTCATAGCTGTGACTACCCTGACAATCTCGCCAAAACGTTCCGATCATGTTACCGCTGATAACACGGTCTCGCCAAAAAATACTTATGGTCACACAATAGCAGTGCACAATAGAATGAAATTCTATAGGCAAGCACTAGCCCTTTTTAAGGTTTGTTGGTTACAGCATCGGTAAAGGAAGTGCTGTTGGTTATGCAACACAATCACTAAGCTTCGTAGTATGGGCATTGGGTTATCTGCGACAAATCTACTTGAATACGCGCTGAACGGATTTACCACGAATTCGTTAGATTGCCAGATTTATATTAGTTGATCATAGCAATTCATAACCGGATTTGTCGCATCTTTCTATTGAATTGTCATCAGTGATTGGATTGAATTTAAAAGTGCTTAAAGACGTATACATATAAGCAATTAAATAATTTAGACTTTACTTTTAGTTGCGTCCATTTATTCGTTTTATCAGTTCTTTTAGTTCAGTCCTGCAGATATACATACTTATAACTTTAATACTTTAAAGTTTATAGAACGAATCGGTCTTATCTGTGTTTAGATCTGTTTCACCCATAAAACAAAATAAACGGCCGCACCTTGTCTATATAATGTATATTTAAAATTTGTTATTATTTGCAGCATAAATAATTTGTTCGTATTGCCCTTGTCGACGCACATAGTCTTATTACGTCAGTGCGCAGCATTTATACCGGGCCTTTTGTTACCAAAACATGAATTCGTTTGTATTTTTTTAAGTATTTAATTAGAAAAAATTGAGTGTAATTTAGAAAGTGTTAATTTGCCAGATAATAACTAGTCAAATAAAGCATAAATTTGGCGAAAGCAAGTCGTTATTTGGAAAAGAAAACAATTAAATTTTAATGTACAAAAATCTATTTTGTCTTGTAAAACAAACGTATTGTTTTATATTTCTAATGTAAATATTGTCTACAGCAATCAATACAATCATACAATTGCATTGCATTCATCCTGCTTTAATTTTAGCTACACAGTGACAAGAAAGCCGTAAGTGCTCAAGATTAAGTAAACATTTTCCAACATTGAATAAAGCAAGATCTATTGGAAACTTTTTGTCTAAAAATCTCCAAATTTAATGTTGCCATGTCGTAAAAAATGTCGACGCTAGTTTACGATATTTCAAAAATTTCCTCTGTCGTAAATGCACAACCGGGCATTTTACCAATAATAGAAAAAATATACTATATAAAAAAACAAAATTAGCTCAGGCTCGTATACAACATCTGCGTTCGAAATGTTATACTTTAGGGTAAAAATTACGCCGTGTGTATCAAAATCGGTTCGAAAAGGTGGGGTAAATATTTCTCGTATCTCGTATATAATTTGCCGGTGTCCGAAAACACTGAAGATACTCTGTGTGTACTCTTAAGCAGCTCGCACACTGAGGCGCGGCGAAGCGAAGAGAAAAGAAGCGAATTTATTACGCCAGAGAAAAGTGCATGTTGTCAAATCGGTGCCCGCACACTGATGTGCCGCGCGGAGAAGCGAAGAGCCGTCGCGTGGAAAATTTTCAGAGCAACCAGTCGAAGTATTTCGGCGCCGCTTCTCTTCGCCTCGCCTCAGTATGCGGTACAGAGAGACGTCAGATGAGGAACTGCTCATGTTGATGAAGTCACTGTCACACACACATAATAATAAATAACTGTTGTAGCTAATTAAATATTGTATCATGCACACGCGCATCAGGTTTCGCGTCTATTTTGCTTCGCTTTGCCTTAAGGTAGGTTTTCGAAAGGGCTAGGGAGCGAGCGACGAGCTCATTCAACCAATCAGAGACGATTATACTTTTGGCGCGGCGAAATCGCACGCGACTGATTTAAATTGCCTGGGAAGCGATTCAGACGAAATTTCGCACGCGACTACAATTGAGAATGCCGCATTTTATTCAAATTTTAAAGTGGGGATAGTGGTAAAGTATGAGTAATTATAGCATTTATATACAATAAATATTGTTTAGTTTGTATTAGATCTATTTATATTTCAATTGCTGAATTATTTCCACATATAGGTCAATGAAACAGCAATTTAATTAAACACCAATTTATTCCAGAACATAATAATAAATTGGCATTTAATTAATTTGCTGTTTCATTGACCTATAAGTGGAAATAATTCAGAAATTGAAAGATAAGTACATAAAGGCCATAACATAGATATATTAATTAGATTTATTAATATAACTCAACAAATAATATTCTGTGACAACTAGAGATGCTAATACGTCTAGGAATAAAATAAAAATATTTAAACATCTAAATCACTGGGTTTTTCAATTTAACCTGAATTTTACAACCGTACAAATATATGTTTGCAATTAGGTTAGAAGCAGTTAGGTTATTGAAATGTCACGACATGTAAACCGAACATACAAACGCCCAACGCAATTACTTCTTCACAGACGTTGAAAAATATAATGACTAATTGTGTCGGAGGAGTCTTATCGCGCCTTCGAAAACACGTCCAGGCGAACGAAAATTTGTCGTTCGCTCGCTCGCCCTTACGAAAACCTACCTTTAATGTGCGGACTTCGCTCGTGCGACGCTGCGCTTCCCTTCGCTTCGCCGCGCCTCAGTGTGCGAACTCCTTTAAACTAAAATTCTCTTAAAAATTTTAACAAAAATATACAAAATTGGTGTCTAGACTAAACTATCGTATTGTTGCTCTACTAAAAGTACACAAATGTGCCCAAGTTGTGTATTTCAAGATTTTAACAAAAGTAACTTAAAGTGACAAAAAAGCTTTTGTTGAATCTGTATTATTTTGCAATCTTTATTTAACTTAATGTATTTAAATAATTGTTTTGCAGCTCATAACAGTTAAAAAAAAACACGGAATTATTTTATTGCACATCTTCTATTGACCTACTAAATAGATTTAAACATTTTCTTTTACTATAGCAAGTGTTTGAATGTTTTGATTTTACAAATAGTTCTAGCAATAAAAATTGAACGACAAATTGTTGGTGAAACATATAAATGTGATAAAGTTATAACTATCGGACTGGGTAAAATAAAATACATACATATCAAAAATCCAAGCAACATAACTTACAATCCCCTATTTCTTAAGGCGAGTTCATAGCTATCCGTTCGTCCGTTTTGCGTTGATACGTTGTCCAATCGCTGCGCGTTATTTGTGTGTGCGAACACAAATAACGCGCAGCGGTTGGTCCCTCCTACAACAGTTGGTAACCATGGCAACGATATTATTCTACCCAGGGTGTTCGAAAACTGATGGAGAGTAAAACCACGTGATATTACACTGGTCACGTGATGTGTTACCTTGGCGTATACATTTCGAACGCACTCCGATGTGGCGATAACTAACCGAACTAACCTCAACAATGTTGATGTAAACAAACGCTTGACTTGCTTCGTAATGACGACGTTCGCGTCTTTGGAGAAAACTCGTCTTGAAGCTGGCATACCGGTATAAGCGTATCGTGATGTGGTTTCATTCATAGACGACCCAAGATATAAACTGGCCACTCTAAAAACAACAATGTACTGGTGCTGCCATCTATAGAATGCCACAATATATTACAAAAAATGGCGGTATATTTGAAGATTGAATAAGCACTCCCTAATTACATGTATTTTTTTTTTTTGAGAACTGTATATAATATTGAAGGAGATTACTTTTAAGAAAAAGAAATCTCTTTGAATATAGTTTACATGTTGATCTACGGCATTATAATTTTAAAATAAGGTTAGAGAAACAAATAAATATCAAAAGCTCATGTATTTATTCATACATTACATACAGGGTGATTGGTGAGAATGGCCTGTTAAAAATATTATACAAATGGAACGGAATTTTAAAACAAAATTTTGCAGTTGGTTCAACCATAACCAACTGCAAAATTTTGTTTTGAAAACTATGACTATATATGAATGACTATATATATATGAACTATTACGTGAAAATATTTTTGAATTTTATTATATATTTGTTTATAAATAAGTTTAATCTGTGGAAGGTAAATTTTTTTAAATGGAAAGGTATATATTTTATTAGATATTTTGATTCTACAAAAGATTTTTTTTTAAGTTTTTAAACACCCTGTATAATGTTACAGAGAAGAACTTCAAATGTTGTGTAACTAGATACTATCAGCTGTGCGTATGCAAAATTTCAATCATCTCTTTTACTCCTAGGTGACGTAATGTCACTATAAAGTAAGATCGGTATCTATCACTTTTTTCTTTAATTGCGAATAACTCAGAAGACATGGTATTTAGGTATAAAGTATAATACATAAAATATGTGTAAAATTTATCATAGAAGCTGAATTTGTAATTAAATTTATAGCATGCTATTTAAAAAATCGAAGTTGATGCCCACTTCTGGTTAACCGGAAGTGATATTTATTCAAAAATATTTTCACTTGATAGTTCATATTGAACCATATGCAACTGCAAAATTTTGTTTTAAAATTCCATTCCGTTTTTATAATAATTTTAATAGGTCATTCTCACCAATCACCCTGTATATTTTGAAAAATAGCAATAAGAAAATAAAAGATAAAAAAACATAAGTACTATTTCAGTGTCTCCGTCGTGGTGCGGTGCTTGGTAGGCACCATTGATTTTTGCGCTATAGCGCTACTCATCGCTGGGTTGCTGCTCGCGAGTGCCTTGTCGAAGAATCCTCGGTTGAGTGTCTTCAAGAACTCGTTCTGGTTCTGGACGTCTGCCGCTGTAAGTTCTCGGAGGACTACTAGCGAGGTGCGTCGAGGAAGTCGGAATACATCTCGCAGAACGCGATTTTGCACTCGGACTAGTGGAAGGATGTGGGATGGAGCCGCTGTGGCCCAAGCTGGCGTAGGTTAGGATCGAGCGGATGTGTGACTTGTACAGCATCGCGCCCGTTTTCGGACTGAGTTTGTGGTTACCCAGGATGGGATATAGCAGTGGTGCAGTCGACCGATGGCCCAGTTCCTAGCTCTACCTAGATGTTCGGCGAAAGTTAGCTTCCGGTCGAGGATCTCATTTCCAGGTATTCGATCTTCTCGCTCCAGTCGATCTCCGTCCGGAGAATGGTGATTTTTCGGGGCGAGGGTTGACGTCTCCGGCTGAACGCAATAGCCTCGGATTGATGGTCAAACCAAATTCGCTAAAAAATCCCTCGATTCGATCCAGCTGCGGTTGCGCAATCTGAGCTGCGATCTCGGGACTCTTCGGGGTAGCCACTACAGCGGTGTCATCCGCATAGATGGCGTTAAACACTCGTCGGTCGGTCGGTTTTGGAATGTCCGCAACGTAGATGTTGAACAGTGCCGAGGCTTGTGGAACTCCAGACAGCATTTTCCTCTCAGATGATTCCGTTCCGTTAACAACGGTGTAGAATTTTCGGTTCTTAAGGTACGATCTGCTGGTCTTCAGGATTCGCAGCTGAAAGCCGGCTACCTTCATCATCGACAGCAAGCTTTCATGACGGATCTTGTCGAACGCCTTCTCCAGGTTCAGGGACACCATAATGGTCGCCTGGTTCCTGTTGAATGCGGTCGTGACGTGATCCTGAATAGCTGCGTCGTGGTCAAATGTCCGGATTTAAATCCGAACAAATGGTCGCTGATTCGGCGCAACAGCAGAGTTTCTAGAACTTTGCTCATTGTGCCCAGCAACGATATCGGCCGATAGCTCTCAGGGGAGTGCGGTTTCTTCTTAGGTTTCAGTGCTGGAATAATCTTTGCGGATTTCCACCTGGTCGGATAGCATGTCAACCGGAGTGTCGCGTTAAAGATCGCCGTCAAGTTGACTAGCAGCTTGAGCGGCAGATTTTTGAGCACTCCATTGGGAATGCCATCCTGCCCGTTAGGGATACCCTTGATAACCTGCAGGACCTCCTTGGGAGTCACAACTATATGTAGGTGGACCTGGGTCCATCTCGTCGATCTCATTCAAGGTGATCCGGAATTCTCTCTGCTGTTCGGGATCATTACGATCGTTCGGAGTAAAGTGACCCGCGAAGGTACTAGCCAAGGCGTCAGCCTTCTCCTTATCGGTGAGGCATCTGTTTAGACCATGCTTGACCTCCGGCACGGGCGGTCGGTTTCTTTTCAGTGTCCGAGGCACCCTATGCGGATCTTCGGTTTGGCTTCTCTCGACGAAATCGCTCCATTTTCTGTATCGAAACGCTCCCAGCAAACAAAAAGTCGTTATCAGGACGTCAAATTTAGTATTTTGAAGACCAAAACACGTCCTTCAAAGACGTCCTCAAGAAGAATGTATGACGTACTTATGTCACATCCTCACGACGTCATTGTAAGACGTCTGTACACGTCTTTGAGAACGTATATACACGTTTGTGAGGACGTCTATACACGTCTCCAAAGACGTCTGTATACGTCTCCAAGGACGTCTGTGCACGTCTTCGAAGACGTGTGTATTACGTTTACTTATATTTTATTTCTGCAGATATAAATCCAATTTAGGTCAATAACACAACAAATATTATAAATCAATTTTGATGTATCTTAAAATAAAATACATTTATAGTCGATTTATTGTCCTAAAGTGATTTTATATCTGACGAAACAAAAGATAAGTAGACATAATGTATACGTCTTCCAATGAATGTAATATACGCATTACATTTCTCTTCACAGATAGTAGGACTTACCTTTATATTTCGTTTTCTTATAAGAGGAAACACTTGTTATTTAGATGTTAAACAAATATTATTGTAGATACTAAATCTGTGAAAAATACGTAACTAAGATATAATCAGGTTTAAGTAAATGTAGTGAAGAACAAATTCATACATATGTTTGTTACTACTTTATTAAAAGTTCGCTTGATATCAAAACAATACATTTAATAATAATATGACTTAATAAGAGTTAGCCTTATAAACAAACAAATATATAGGTATAATGTAATAAATTCAAATTTAATATACTTACATGCAGCACCCAGCTGTTCAATGGCGTCGTAGCGTGATAAGAAACTGACACCAACTGAAACAATACGCTAACGCCTAACCAAGCCTAACGTACGCCGTGATTCACAGCAATACTAGGAAATGCGGTAAAGTACCGGATACCCTAGCAGGAAGCAGCAGTGTTGAACGCCGGTTAATTGATATATGTTTGTGTTTTAGACGCTTCCTTAATATTTTTATTTAGTTCCACCTATTTATAGCACCCTAGCAGGAAGCAGCAGTGTTGAACGCCGGTTAATTGATATATGTTTGTGTTTTAGACGCTTCCTTAATATTTTTATTTAGTTCCACCTATTTATAGCAAGAAAACAGAGTATTTAAAAATATTTTTTCTATATTTTATGACAAGAAATAATAATAATATTATTATTACGGGTCGATGGCCGCAGTGGTTAGGCGGCTGACTATTGTTGTGAGAGGACGATAGGCGCCGCGGTTCAATTCTCTGGAGGGACGGTGACATTTTTTCAGAGAGTTTAATCCCGGATCGACTTGCCATTCGCTGTTGGGAGCAAAGTGATTAACAGCGCGGCATCATAAAAGGCGGTATGATGCTGTCACAAAGCCAATTGAACACAACATACACACAAAAACTACACCGCGAGAGTTGAAGTGATAGCCAGACAAGCGATACAGTTTACTGCAACTAAGCAACCACCACTAAAAAAAAAAAAGAATTTATTAATATGAAAGAAGTTGTATTTCATATAATTCAAATTTGTTAATATGAAAAATTTTATTTTATATCACATGGATTTATTAATAATAAAAAATCTTTCCGGTCAACGTTTTATTTATTCGGCAATTTAATAAATATTATTAATACACAACGACTTAGACGCGGGAGCTGAAACCAGCTGCCCGCACGGACCTACATTAATTGTGTATTCCATTAGGATAAAGTTTGATGGTTCGGTAAAGACACGATGTATCTACACTATGCTACTATCTATAGAAGCAGATTCGACAATCATTTTGAATCTCTCTTTACCTATTTCCGTATTTCTACTTCACATCACTTCTACGATGTTTGTAATATGGGTGGAAACAAACAATCTTATTTACTATAAACAGTTCCAATATTTTCTATAATTTATTTAAAAATCTTAATAAATATTTAACAAAAATGTACGACCATGATTCATGGATTATTTTCACTTTTATTATAAGACGAAATATTGTAACAAAATCAGTCAAAGAAATCACACAAACTAAACACTTCACACTTTAATATAAAAAAGTCTCAGTGATTTCACTTTTTTACTGCCTACAGTTCATCATGATCAGGTTCCTGTAAAAGAAAGAAATCCGATATTAGTATACAAATATTTCAAATCTTTATTTACAAAAACTAATCTTTTGTATAAAACTTAACCTCTATTGTTTGTTTTAATGCGTTATTTAAAATAATAATAAATAATCAAAATGCTAGCTGCTTTTTAACAGGAGGCTGCGTGGAAGGGATGAGAAACTGAACTGAACCTCGGGTGGTTGCAAAGTTTCGAGGCGATAAATGTCCATACATACATTATAAAACTGTAATTTAAGCCTGCCGTTATTTCTTTTAAATAAGAGATGTCTCAGCTGTCGCAGAAAATCTTCTAGGTTCTTTCCAATAACGCTTAGAATCTGTTCAGAATTAGCCAGCGCATGCGCAAAATATAATAATGCTGCGAGAATATTGCTTGCGCATGCGCTGGCTAATTCTGAACTGGTTCTAAGGGTTGTTGGAAAGAAGGTTCTGTTAAATGTATTGAAATGTATTCAATTATCGCTATAACAGGGATGTATGGAATTGTTCAAGGTCAGATTAATACAAGAAAAAGAAAATATATAAATTTCTTTATAATACGTGGAATACTTACAGGTATTTGTACCTGTAAGAAATAAGAAAAGATACAGAACCTTTGAAATACGAAAAGATCTACAGATTACGAAGAAACGTACAGTGGCCAGCTTTTAAATCGACACTACCGCAAGCTAACGTCGACCTTATCTACTAATAATAATATCTACTATAAATCCTAACTGAAGGTCGCACAACATAACCCCCTCTACATTGCTATTAAGGTTTAGGAAATTCCGTAACGGTATCGATTATGCTGCTGTCCACTGTACATAGGTATACTCATATAAAGTTTATTTGGACTTTCGTCATTAATACCAGCGACGTCAGGTTCCAGCACCAATGCCAAATGTGTTTTGATATCAATATTGGTTACGTATACTTATTTTGACAGTTAGGTTATGTACTATTGATTTCATAATGATCTAGGACAATATGCATTTCCTAGTGTAAACTGCACTGAAGTCACTAATACAATTTTGACTTATTGCATTGACATTTTCAAACATTTGTCGAATAAAGTCACATTTACACTATTAAAAAAACTACTTTATGTCAGTTTTACTGTCCCAGATCATTATGAAATCAATAGTACATTATACACTTAAAAAGTAAGCTGATATTTGTCATTTAAAAAACGTGGGACTGAAAAAATTACCTTTATTTATCAATACTTATAACCTCTTAATGTCAAATATCTTTAAAATAAGTACTTACTTTTATCAATATAAGTAATGGTAATTAGCGTAATAGTTGATTTGCATAATTTTGACAGATATATCAATATCTTTTTCTGCGTGGTTTGTACAGTTGCTCTGGTATTCTGATGTTACTTGCTCCAGTACACACAATATTTTTACACATGATAAATCCTAATGTAGTCAAATATTTGTTCTAAAAAGAATAGTTTCTAGATGCGGCAATGGAAAAAAATAACAAAAATACAAAGAAAAACGTGCTACATACAAAATGTCAATTTGACTGATAATGACTGATGGCATGAATGATAATTGACTGTAATTGAAAACACGTACAGAAGCAACGCTGAATTAAATAACCCAAGGGCATTAAGAATCACTAAATTGCCTTTAAAGAACTTTTTATTTGACTAAATTTATTGTGGTACGAATGTGACGTTACGAATGACGTAAGTCCAAATAAACTTTGGATGAACTATACCTATATCACTAAACAATTTTTCAATTTCGCGAGTACCTATAAGGTAGGATTCCTTGAATATCGATTTTGAAAAGGATGCATTTAAAAACAAGAAAGTTTATAATTCCGGCTATTTTTATCAAATTTGATCACTGAATTGGGTTTAAAAAACTCACGATTCCGTAAATAACGATTTTGAAAACGATCGGCTAAAACAAAAAGTTCAAAATGGCGGCCACTTACATAAATTTGACCACTGAATTTGGTTTGGAAAGCTATGGATTTGGTAAATAGTGATGAAATGATAAATGGTGGACACTACCAAATTTACCAAATTCCTCTCCCCAGCTTTAGTGAAAGCTTAGGTAGATATGAACCGCTTGTATAGTTTGTTGATTTATATGTGATACTGTATACTAATGGACGTGACAATAAACAAATTCGATTAAAATTTAAAAAACAAATGTTAACATATGAAACGTGTTATGATTTATAACGTATGCATACAGGCTATGTCACAGAGTAATAAAAAATATCTATAAATAAGTAAATAAAAATATCTATAAATTTATATATATAATATATATAAATTTTGTAGTGCAATAGCATGATTTGATATATTCTGGGCGCAAATCTATTCATTCGTTAATGATTCTAATTTACAAAGATCGGAATGGTAACATTCACGAAAAATTGCATAGTACATATTTTTCGTGATTTTAGTTCAGAATTGATTGAAAATTTAAAATGAATTTCGTACCTTTTAATTTATCTATCTATATTCTCGCTTTTTATTACTTCGAATAGAAAAAAAAAGTGTTATTAAAGTAAATACCCTATAAGTTTTACACCGCAATCCACAATGCTGTATTGAGTTCAACTATTGACGGTGCGATCATGTCATGATACGATAACCGCATATCATGGGCCGCGAAAACAATAGGTACATACAAATCATACGTATTGCTGCTATTAAAGTCCCTAGACGAGGGACATCTTCCGCGCAATGTCAAAACTACACGATTTCGGAGATATGAAGCAAAAGCGACAGTAACGCTATTTAGTTCAAATATTCGCTAAATTGTCTTGATTATTTTTTACCCATAATCATTTAATATTGTTATTACAAACTTGAAAGGCTGAGACATTAATTCCATTGTTGTGATTGATAGTATAGTCATGTATGTCGGTTTTGTATATCTCAAAATTTCTAATGTATTCAAAATGCACATAAAAATTAGAATTTTCTCTCTGTCCGCAATGTACCTTTTTGCTTTGACATTAATTTTAAAGGTGCTAATACGCATACTTTGTATTGTTATTTAGCTTACGCCCTGCTCTGTTCTTTGGTCATTCGATTGCCAAACATACTGCAGCTCCCTCTTAAGACAGTTGAATTAGAGTATACTTTTGAGTAGCATAAACATCAGATTTATTTGACAATACTAATTAAACAAACCGCAGTTACTATATAACTCGGTGTCTATCGGATATAATCTCTATTAGATATGAATTACACGCAGCAATAAGTTATTTTTGTGTACAAGGTGGTCCACTATTAGTGTTACCTTCTTGAGAAATCATAATTCTGGTTCTAGTTTTTTAAATACAATAGTGTCCGAATCGATCAGGACACAATAATAATGACTATTTATTCATCGTTAGCAACTTGTTGCTTTGAAAATCTCATTTATTCATCTCGAAAATATATATGCTTGAAGTATCTCTAGTTTGTAAAAAAGGCAGTTAAAATGTAACAATATTATTAAAATAATTTTCCGGTACGCCAAGTACGAAGTAAGCAATACTTTATGCATTTAGTTTTATCTCAGATAGGGGAAATGTAATAATAAGCTAATTAATATGTCTACTTCCGTGACGTGTGTACTCCTGGTCTCTACTTTCCTTAAATGCGGATATAGTTTTACAATTTTCTGTATAAACGTAGAAAGTATTGCTTATTTGATACTGAATGCTTCGCAAATTCCTGGATAATACTATAATGGAAATACTGAATTTTTTTCTAGATTTTTCGATGCATTTTTAAAGCAATAATGTAGGTACTAACGATGAATAGACAAAACTGGAAAACTAAAAAAAAAAAAATTTGACAACTACAAGGTAATAATTTATTTGGTAGTATTCTGTCATTACGTACTTGCACATTATTATGATAATAATCAGAAAATACAAATACTTTTTATTTGCTTATTTTTAGATTTAGATAGTGTAATAATCTTTTGTTCAACATGTTTGTTTCCGTAAGAATATTTCAAAATCTACAAGTGTCCCAGTAAAAAATTTTTTTTTTCATTTCAGAAGCGAATATGCTTTTTTGTATTCACCGTCTCCTTCAAAACAAAAAATATCATCAACTTGGTAATTTAATTATCATAGGTCCAATAATAAAGAATTTAACGGTGATGAACACTTATGTACGTATGTATGTACCTTTGGGCACGGTGTATACAAAACATTAGTAATCGTCTTATAAATACGCATCTTGAATTTAGAGATATCAAAATTTAACATTAGCGGGAGAGAAATGTATAATGTGGCAGCATACAAATAAAATTGAATCGAATAAATAATAATAAATGCATGCAAAACTGCTTGTTTATTCCTGTATATAAGACGAAAATAGATAGATATTGACAGTAGATGAGTAAGAGCTAGTGATAGCGCCGCTCTACATAATAGACTAATATATACTTACTTCTATTGGAGGTACTTTATCTTCTTCATCATCATCTTCCATATAATCTTCTTCATCGTCATCATCACTCTCATTTTCTTTCTTTTCACTTGCTGTTGCATCTCTTTCAGCTTTATCTTGTTCCTCTTTCATCTTTTTCTCACCATCTTGTTTAGCTTTTAACTCTGACAGCGCGGATTTTGCGTATTCAACATCATCAGTAACTAGAACATCATCGAATATTGTTCCAGATTTAACTTGCCACAAATCAAAGCCGACTGCGCAAATTTCAGGTTGTTGGTATAGATTAGAATCTGCCATATATTCTGGATTATCAATTTCTGGATGTACCCATGCGCCCTTGTATGCTGGATTATCAATCTGTTTGGGACTCCATTCTCCTTTGTATTCAGGATTATCAATCATTGGAGGTTCCCACTCACCATCCATTTCATCATCCCAGTCATCAGGTTTAGTAGCATCAGGATCAGCAATATGTTCGGGCTTGTCCCAGTCATCTGGTTTCTTATCGTCGGGATCAGGAATTGTAGCACGATCATCCCAGTCTTCTGGTTTCTTTGCTTCTGGATCTTTAATTTTTTTAGGAGGCAAGAGATCCCAATCAGCTTCTAACTCACCACTCTCAACTTTTTCTCCGTCGATTTGTACTTCGTATGTGTTATCAGGTTTAATTATTAATGTGTATGCATGCGTATACACATCATCTTTGCAACGGATATCTTTATTTATCAAGACATTCTTGTCTTTGTAGTTAATGATAACGTGCACTTTTTTGGTTCCAGGTCCACAAATATCTGGACCAAACATCAGCCTGTATGGAGATTCACCGTGCATATCTTCTTGCTCCAATGAACAGTCGAATACCTTAATATAACCACCGCCGCAGTCAATGTTTTGTTCATGTTTGACTGTGAATTGGATTACTAAATCTTTGCCTTCCGTTGAGAATGGTGTAAACTTTCTACTCAGAGCATAGAATCGCGCATCTTGTGATGTTTGAATACCTAAAAATGTATACATGTTGTAGTAAAATTGTTGCAATAACGCAGTACAAAAAAATGGAATACACATTCAAATTTAATTGTATTTTTATTTATTGTTTCGATATATTTGTTAAATATGGCGAAGGACTTGTGAAAACTTCAATTTTACAGATAGGTAAAAGTCGAAGATTTGGTGCTACCTGATAGGCGTCTAAAGACCATGTTATATCAAAATAATGATATATTCTAAAAATGCGACCAGAAAATTTTGCATAATCATTTAAGAAGAACATATTTGCGCAATAGATTCTCAGAATCTATCTATCTAACCAAAACTGTCCCCTTGAAAACTTTTTTTTATTATTATTATATGAGATAAGCCTTAAAAGCACCACTGTGACAAATTAATTGATTGTAATTTGATTTCAAATGTAGATTCAGAAAAAAGCATTTACAATAAATTTTAATATTTTTAAGTATATAAGGTGAATGAAATATTATTAATAGAAATAATACATAATTTTTTGCTCATACTATGAAACACACGATTGCCGTTTTTTTTTTAGTTGCGATCTTTGGAGTTTTATCATTTCCTCACTTTATTTGGATTATTAACTGATTCATGTGAATACTATTTCTCAATTTCTAAATAAATAGCAATCTAGAGGGATCAGATCTGAGAAATCAGAAAACCGCAATACACTACCATAAAATTGCTTCAAAAATCAAATATTACGTTTGCATATTGAACACTAGATTAAATCAGCATTGCGTACTTGCTCTATAAACATTTTCAAAACGCATGTATGGTATCAAACATATTACAATTAACATCTGTAACAAATTCTTTATCAAATTAATGGAAACAAATTTGTAAGAACTAAATACAGATTCCATCCGCATTTCATATTCCTTTACAATAGTGGTATCAGTATATGTATTATTATAATTAATTGTATATTTAATTGTTCATTCAAAGTAGATATGTTAATAGGGCACTTACAAACGATGTTAACAAACTACCAGTTCATAAAAAAACTATTTTTATCGTAAGAGTGTATTGTACCAACTGATATATCCTAGTGGCAAGACTATGTAATTTTTTGTCTAAATCGAATTTTATTCGAGTTTTTTAAACGGCATATCAAAACTTGGATTTCTATGATATATTGCATGTAATTCAGCTTTGTTACAAATTGTTACAATTAAAAGTTCAAATGTATCAAGATTCTGGAATTTATAATTGCTACTAGTAAATTCAAATTTTTTTTGTGGATTTGTCGACTAGAAGGCAAATTATGTCTATAAATTGTAACGAACCAAATTTTGAAACTCCTTTTAAATAACTGGACTTGGGTCAAAAATCACCCTAGTGTTGCCACTTTGTCAGTCAAAAGGGTAACATGTATGGTATTTTTAGAAAGCTGATGAAGTTCTCTTTAACATACGAAAATAATATACAGGTCTTCCAAAAAATAAGTCCGAAATGCATTTACAGAACTCGATCACCTTGTATAATGGGGAATTTCAAGTCGAGTATACGCTATTATTTTACACAACAATTTAGCATACTTAGTTATATACAGTTTTTTAATGTTCATATCAGGTTCTTATAAAAAAATAGACGACATTGGAGTGCTTTTTTCAACTTTAATCGCGTTTCTCTCCGTAACTATGGGTTTTAGACACAACTAATGTTATACCAAATTGTTTATAGTAATTAGCAGAATCCTTTGTAATATTTTAATACCGAGTGTCCCGTTAAAAAAAAGATAAGTTTGGTTCATCACCGACTGTTTCGATCACCCTGTATAAGAATCTTTTTAACGTAGTCCATTTATTCTTAAATCAAATTCCAAAAATTTTTTTTTAATTCCTCACCGTTTACCTAATTATAATGGTGATTGCACCATCCTGTATATACATACTTAGTTACCCAAGTATACCTACTTCTAAATCTAGATAACCACTTTAAAAGATATGTAATGAAACAAAAAATTAGTACAATCCTATTTTCATGCAAGTGTTATTTAAGTATGATGATATACTACATACACTAATTTAAAATTAAAGACTTTGAAACTTCCGCATAAATAGTAAACACTAACTTTCACATTAATTAAAGTGGCAATTGGTGTATATAGCAATAACAATAGCATTTTAACTGATAAAACTATGTACAATGATAACCTTTTAAATTTTCATACATGTTAGAACTATGTAGATATTCTGTACTTCGAATTTTTCGGACATTGGAGCGTTTTTTCAACTTTAATCGTTTTTCTCTCCGTACGTATGGGGTTTAGACCCAACTAAATTTATATCAGATTGTTTATAATAATTAGCAGAATCGATTGTTATATTTTAATACCAACTGTCTCATTGAAAAAAACATAAGTTTGGTCCGTCACCGACTGTTTCAATCACCTTCTATAAAGAAAATATTTTTAAAACGTGGCCCTTGTAGCCGCAAGTCAAATTCCAAAAACGTTTTTCGAAATTCCTTCCCGTTTAATTATAATAGTTCACCGTATCTTGGTTGCATCATTATGTCTATACGGTAATCTTGAATATGTTGCCTTACAGGTAGTACCTTCCTTACCGCTCATATATTTCTCCCTCAAAATGAAACAATGGATGGTTTTAGATTTGCCAGTTTGTCATTTGTGATGATTGATAAAACATCTCAAGATCTCTATAGTATCTATACAGAGTGCTGCAAAAAGTAGGTTAAATCTGTAACCGTATATTCTACAAGCTAAAATAATAGGACTTTCATTATGTAACTTTCTATTTGAAGGCTTTTCAACATCGAAGATGTCAAAGTTAACTTTTAAAAAAGTACATTTATCAATATCTCCGGTGTGTATTGAGACATGCACCGATTCAAGTAAAAAGATCTCGTAAGGGAGGTATCAAACCGAGTATTAACAAGACACAAAAAAGTTAGATTACAAAAAGTGGGTGTCCAGTTTATAAGCGTTGATCAGAAAAAAAATCAAAAGATACCACACCCTCTCTTTTCTCTATTAGTTCTTTGGTCTTTTTTTTTGCTAGAGATCATACAGAATGCGTGCTTAGATATGAATAAAATCTGCACCAGATTTGGAAAAGATATCTTAAAATACACTGGAAATATTAATAAAGGTACTTTAAAAAAATTAAACTTTGACACCTGATATATTGAAAAAAAAAGAGTTCAAACAGAACATGACATCTCAGAAGTATCATTATTTGATTTATGATTAACGAATTAACCTATTTTCTTGTAAGATCCTGTATTAAGCAATTAAAGTTCAAAACATTCACACTAATTAGGAATCAAATAAGTGTTAATATATTAGTACTATAAATTCTTGCTTGCTTATTTTTCATGGTTCAACTAATTTGTGCTTGAACTGTATTAATAAAGTTCTTGTAATAGTAATAGTAGTAGTAATAGTTTGTGGTATTAGAAAAAAGTTGTGGAAGTAACTTGTTTCATAAATTTTAATTCAACCATGTACAATGAAAAGAAATACAATTTAGTAAACAAACATCGAAACTGTGAAAAAATTAGTATGTTACAATTGATAATGCTACGTGAAAGGCACCGTTTTGCAGTTTAGAGATAAAATTCTTTGTGCATATTTGCGTTATGATTATAACATTTTTACAAAACTCAATATATTGTTATTTTTATTTGTTTCTTTGCGTCAAATCCTTGACATTTTTATTCAATAATTTTTTGCTTAAATTAAAAATTTAATCTATAGTTGATAGTAAAACTGAATTTAGTAACAAGTCATATTGTTACAAACATCGCAATCAGAAAGAAAGCATATTATGTATTCATTATGTGCTTTTGTCATATAAAAGTTTTGATAGAAATTTATTTTCTATATCAAAGCAATTTTGTCAGGAACTGACATGACAATTTGTTTGTTGCCACCCTTTGTTGTAGAAACCTACAACGTATTTAGCAGTAACTTCAGTTTATGTCCATTTGAAATACTAATCAATTCCAATAGTAATTCTACTGTATTAAATAATCACCTTATGTCAGAATGCAACCTGTTATTAGCTGTTTCCTTTTGCTTTTGTGATTCACAATCATGATCTGATAATTAATAAATGAATTCCTTTTCTGTTTAACTAGTGATAATTATGAATCATGAAGTAAAAGAAAATAACTAACATAGAATGGATTTCAGTTAATATGAGAAATACTGTCAGAAGAGTTCTGTGAATCTAGTAGAAGTATCATCCTATTCTTATATGAATTTAGCTTTGAAAGAATATCCTGCTTAACCAAAAGTGACTTTAACAGAATTGCACTCGTAAAGTAATAGTGCCACTAATATAAAAACATCTGTTTGTTAACAGAGTACTGAATTATAATGAAATTGGCATAACAATAATGAGCATACACACATTTCTGATATAAATCGGACATATATGACTGCATTTATAGTTTTACAAGATGAAATGACGAGAAAGGTGGTGCCAGATATTGAAGATTATCTGTCACAATATATTAAACAAATAATAGGATTTCCAAAACTGATTCTTAATGCAAAAAAATTGAAATAGGAAGTTTTAGATAACATGTTTATATAAATCAACTCAATCTTGCTGCTTAGAAACAATAAAATACACACCTTTATCCTCAGCATCATGATAGAATTTTCCTGCTGTCGCAACAAATTTTCCAAATTCTTTTCCCGTGTGTTTACTGTAAATCCAATTCGTCTCCCATGAATCTAAAAATTAATGAAAACATTTACGTATACTAGAAACTCTCGTTTACCGGTGCGGCAAAGATTTAGACGGAAACATTGTACCGTTATTTGGCTTACCATCCCCAAATTTTTCTTCTAAATATACTTCGGCTGATGTACGATATATACATCCAATAAAGAGGGAAATCAAGAACAAATAGCTCTTCATATTTAACAGAAAAAAAATTGGAAGCTTACACACACTAAACGCCACGAGTACCGATATTCTGAGCAACTCTGACAAAATGTAAATGATGTATATAACAGTGTTCAATTTGACGTTGTCAGAAAACACACACGGTTAAGTACGTTTGCGTTCAAATATTTCACGAATTAGAAAAAGAGACATATTAGCCGTTTGTCGTTGATATATAAAGGATGCGACAGATGGAATAATCTTATTGGCTATTCTGACAACTGTATCAACATAGCAAAGATTTCTTTACTGTGTAATATCTCACATTATTTAACTTCCGTTGCGTTTCAACAACTACTGACGTATGTTTGAGCTTAATCGATACACTGTACAGTTGGAGATCATTCATTGGTTCACATTATCAAGTACACAAGGCGGTAAACGTAATTTTTGCTGGCTGTTTAATTTTGGCTATTTGCTATACAAGTAGATATATTAACAATTAATGCAAAAATTTCACGGTAAATATTAGATAAAATCAAGCAATTACGAACAATAACGTTGAAAATTTTGAAATAATAAGTACTTAAAAACTTTAAATCAAGCTTTTGCAATCAAAAAATTGGAAATTCTTAAAAAAATAATTTTATAAATATGTAGTTATTTACTTGAAATGAAATTATTTTTAATTGAATAATACATAAATAATAAACATTCTACAGATTTACTAGATTACTTTTAAATGAATTACGCATAAAAAATGCTTTATAATTCAAAGTATATAATTGTTTTTTTTTGTTATGAAGCAATATATATGTAGATATTTATATTTATTTCGTCTACCAGGTGGTATAAAAATTATGCAAAACACGCAAAGATATAAAATAGCTGCGGGAACACCCAATATTCAGAATATCGGGAAGACTACTGAAATAGCATGATGACACTAATAACATGTATAGTGGTGTAATTACCCGACATTAAAAAAAATCCATAAATATTGAAATATTGAACAATCGAAATCAAATTGTTTATTTGTATTAATTGTACCTAGATCTACCAATTACGTAATGCTATTATCATGATTAGATTAGATTAGTTGTATAGGTATTGCTGCCTTTCCTCATTGCGACCATCATATAAGCAGATCTATTGCAAGTACCCTTAATCTTTTAGTGCCAATTGATCTCCAGATTTCTGAAGAAGTCTAGGATTTTCTTGGGGGGCTATAGCTCTAAGCTCTCTAATATCAGTCGGTTCTACGTGCGCCTGTTCGAGGTAGTGGTACCTTTGCCCGGCCACCGCCTAGCAGCTGTACATAACGTGCTCCGTTGTCGGCGTTCTCTCACTATGCTACGAACAGAATCGACATTTATCACAGTCCACCTTGCCCATCTTCTTCAGATGATACCCCAGAGAGCCGTGGCTAGTGAGTAAAGCCGCGATGGTGCTGAGGTCCCTTTTATTGAACAATAGAGATTTAGCCTCGTTGGATAAAAATATAAACTTTTTTATTGTCTTAGTTTTAGAGTATTGGTGCAGTGTGAGATTTTCTATTCACTTTCCCACTGTTGGATATGATTTCTTATATGGCTTTTGGTGATAACACAGAATGACTCTGGTCCAATATGTCGGGACGTCGCGCCTTTTTTTGCAAGACCGCCGGTAGTCTCATTGCCCTCACATCCACAGTGACCTGGTATTCAAATCAGTGTAACTGCGTTGGGACAGAGGATCGAGGGTGAGAAGTCCCAGGTTACTTTCGACTCAAAAGTAAATATAGTGTTGACTGTCTGGGAAAATGTATACGCGTACACTTTGGTAACATCTTTTGAGACATTCTCGGGCACATTGTTCGATGGCATATACTTCTGCGTGAAAAATCGTTGGGCTTCCAGGTTTAGTGGTTTTGAATTACCACTTTAAACTGTTTGTCAAAATGGAACTTCGATGTTATGTGATCTTTTAGCTTAGCCACTTCTAATTCTTCCAAGATTCGGAGATGACCCTTATTATTAACATAACAGTGGTTTCCAATCTCTTTCTAGTCAATATAAAGAGAATCGTCGATCTATGATGTTGTAAGCATACTGAACACGTATTAAAATATAAAAGTATAGGCTTTGAAATGAATTAAAAAATTTCATAGTATAATATTATTGACTATACTTGACATGCCATCTTAATAAAACATTTAAACATTATTATTATAATAAGTTAGAAAAGTTGTTCTATTGAGCTGGCATCTCAAGTAGTTGGTAGCAATACTATGATGAGATTGCACAACAAACAAATGGCACATTGTTTATTGACTTGCTCACTTGAAAAATACCTTTATCATGTGGGTATCAGAGTTGCTCCGAAAAATACCCAGTGCAACCTTTTACTAAACCGAACTAATAGAAGAAATTGCAGAAATTGTTGAATACAAGGTCTTTGAATTATTTGAACTTTTTCTTGTGAAACTTTATCTTCGTCCCTTCTTCCATATCGCTTCTGTGATCACTATTATGAAGTTCTGGTCATCCGCGTTTTTTTTTCCTCCTAAAACCAGACCCGTCCGGCCAATGGTCACCGGTAAGGCAGCCGTCAGGTCATCCACGTGGGTCATAATTTCTTAACCGTTTCCAACTAGCCATTATGCAATTTTATTGTTAGATATAATGGTTTGTAAATATCATCTTTCACTTTTGATAGGGAATGCAGTATCTTGTACATTGTTTGCTTTGAACAATTGCTTCACACTAATAAGCTATAAGTTTTTTTCCATGATACTTAAATAAGTCGCAATGAAACAGCACATCAAGTGTATTTAACAGATCGCATTGCTGATAATGAATCAGAATTCTTAAAAAAAGACAGCATATGTTCGACAGATTTTGATATGATAGACTTTAGCAAGGGTTTAGTATAATGCGAATCATCTTTTTAAACACATGTTGATTCATTATTGACTGAATAAAGAGGTTACAATTTGATGAAAGAGAAGATTAGTTGGTAATAGTTTCCGTCGTATTTCTTTTCTATAATTTCAAATTTCCAAATTAGTGTTCACACTCCTCAACGGCGTTTGAATTAATTAAGATTGAGCTCTTGTTGGCATGCGAAAAAGCCGTTGCTAACACCCGCCATGAAAATTAAAAGACTTGGACTAGCACTACTTGGACATCTGGGCAATGGAAAAAAGTGATTTTTTCAGATGAATCCAAAATTTCTTTTTTGAGCAGATTCCGGTTAACCGATTTTGCCGGTTAATAGAATATAGGTAGAATAGAATTAGGTTTAATCAGTGATATTCACGATCAAAACTAATCAACTCACTGATAGTACACTGTACACAATCTGTATTTTAAGTATTGCATAAGATGTAGACAAACTGAAGAACACTAAATGACAAAGAGAATGGCGCGCAAAGACCAATAGGTTGCCAATAGATTGGCGAGAAGTGTTTATTCACGACTGCCAGCGCCGGAGGCGGCCCGAACGTAACCGGAAAAAGCCGATCGTAAGTCGCTCGGCGGTAGTGACAAAATTCTAGTTCTGTAGTGATTCTAATAAAATTTATGATTTCTAAGAATCCTTCTTGTAACGGATAAACTAATACTTATTTCGTTGAAAGCTTTTTCCACACTTGTGTTTGGATATTTCGTCATAGTTTCAAATTCTATAAATTTAGTTACCGTTGTTGCAGTCATCATGCACTAAAGTTATTGAACTTTCTTGGATGAATAGCAAAGTAAGAATATCAGTCGTCTTATTTAAGGTGAACATTTCTTATTAATTCAACGTCACGAATCCTTTTACAATTAGCTGTACGGAACTACCAAACACAAGAGTCGCCTCTGTGTGTGCCCATGCACGCTCACTAAAAAAAGATAAGTATTTTTATTTATAAGTGGATAGATAGATGCGTTTCTTGACGTCACGATTTATTTTTTATGAGTAGAATTTCCATTTTGCTGATTGATGTGTGTTCAAGGCAAATAGTGCAAAAGATCAGAGATAACTAATTCGATTCAAACGTTTGGGAAAGTCCTCAATAATTCAATCCGTTGATGAATCCAAAGTCTTATGGAGACATTGCAATCATTTTCAAACACTCAAACAAGATTTCAACACAGCGGAAATATACGGGTCGTAGGATTATATTATTATGGTGTATGTATATCAGCTGTTTACCTCCACTACATATCCGGCCTATCTATCTATCGGATCCAGTACCTTCATGGATCTGATGAAATCATTTTCTGATTAAAACTAATAATAATCTAATAAATGCATCGCATTATAAACACTGACGTAATTGTAGAGCGATCAGAGCAAATCTGACGTAGCGTATATTCGTATATATGAGAATTCACCATTGGATTCGTTTCTCATTTAAACGGTTAGTGTATCCACGAATAAAAGCATTCATCTAAACCTCACCGCGTCAGGTGATAAATATCACACTAGAAATGCCGATTGTATTATACAAGATGGTATCTTGTTGTTTCTCTTGAAATTACCGCCATCACTAGGCCTCACTTTTGTACGTCGTCAGTATCCTCTCGATAGATTAAGCGATATTGATCCAGTTTTCAGTGGGTATCATTTCAGTTACATTGTCCAGTGCGTCCAGTGTCAAAGAGCTAACTTCCTCTTGTAGTGTGTTTCTGTACTCGTTTCTCTTTTCTCGCTTGAAGGAGTGATGAGCATTACGTTCTGCAAAGTCCAGGTGAAAGCCGCGATTATATTGATAATATCGATATTAAATCTAAAAAGTATCGAAACAAAAATGTATCGATATATAGAAGAATTAATATGTAACGATATGTTGAAAATCGATATTTGTTCTGTTTCTATTAGTCGTGGCAAGAAAAATAGACATGCATATATCATGTGGGTAGAAGACTATTTTATTATGACATTACTAGTGTTTAAAAAGGCTACCATGATTTTTATGAATATCAAGTAAGGTACGTGTTTTTATGGCTGCGTTCTTGTAGTAGTTCTTAACTATGGTTCTTAATAACAAGACTGAAAATATATAAAAAAAACTATTCATTTTTCTTATATTTAAAATGAATAGTGAAAACTATTCATTTTAAATATAAGAGATACTAGAGAGAGAGAGTAGGTATATTTAAAATGAATATAAAAGAGACGAAATATAGGAGATATTTAAAATGAATAGTTTTTGATATATTTCAGTCATCATATCATGATGATTAATTCAGAAAGAATTTGAAAATAAAGTATTTGTGTTGTCACTTGCTGGACTTTTTATTAAACTGATGTAAGACCAAAACGCTACAATTGTGAACTGAAAAAGTGATTAGCAATAATGTTTATGTGATCCTGAATAACGTCTTCTCTAATATCCTTCGTTTTAGTGTTTCATTTACTAAAGCTCTCAACTGTTTCATTCTGCATCCAAAGAATATTCTTTAATTTTTTTATTGAAGTACAATTTGTAACTCGAAGTTGTTATAAAGCACATTTGTTAGGATTCCATTTAAAGTGCATCCAGATAAAACGAACCAGCAAAGCAAATATGTTCGACAACATATACGCACACTGTATATAGTAGATAACATAACGTTGCTGGCATGTGTACCGAATTTGCCATGTTTAGTTATTGCTATTTTAGTATCAATATTCCTAATCATATATTTGTTGTATGTATTTCGTATAGATATATGTACTACTAAGAGGAATAGAATAATAAATTTATAGGTGCCAGCACAAGGAAAATTTGTTTTCTGTGTGTTATTAGCTATTAGGATTACAGAAGTTCTATTCAGGAGATACTAGTATAGGACATATTCCACAAGTCGGACCTCAGAATTAAAGCATTGCGCTGCTGCAGTTGTTATGATGATATATTAAACTTATTTTCTAAGGCATCAGGTTGATGGTCTTACATTGCTGATTGGCGGGCGTGTCTTACATGCAACAGCTGACATCAGTAGAGGCTTCAAATGATAATTTTTTTACTGAGCGGCTAAGAAGGATTCCACTATCTACGTCAATCGACCAACCGTAAACTTTTTTTCCTCCTGGAGACAAGCTTTTTCTGGTGATTTTTTTTTCTGTGTGCCAATGCTCAGGGTGGGCGCTCACCCTATTGCGTTCCACTCTTAAAACTCCTCTGTCACTACCCCATCCCTGATCTCATAGTTTCAGGGTAACAGCTATATGATGTTAGTTGTTCGCTGTATCCTTGCCAGTGGGTGAATGAGTTACCCTACGTCACTCACCCCGAAGAACTCTGCAGCTTCACTCCCCTATCCCTGTAGGCCATACGCTGGGGAACGGGCGTGGCGAGAGAATCTTAGTAAGGGAGGATAAAAATCGGTTTGCCGAGGAGTATTCTGCCCGCTGGTTGTCTGGTTGTCTGGTTGGGGAAACCTCGGTTTCATCCTAAAACAACTCGGTGACTCTGGGACCCTACGGTTTCACTGTAGCTGCTGCGATATCTCTATCCCGGTTGGGAGAAAGAGCATCACGGTTGGCATTTTCGGGGTAGGGATTTGGCCCGGCCGTCCCCGTAGTTCAGGATTAATTCATGGGTGGGCTGGTTGTACCTCACGGCCAGATTCTGTTTCCTACGCTGGCCGATAGTCGCCATCGGCAAGGAGGCCTAGGCCCCGTGGGGTGAGATGTGAGGTAGGAGTTCGCTAAAGCGTCTCCAATGGTGACCCGTCCAACGTTGACAAGGGAATTTGTCTAACATGGGTAGAACGGGGGAGAAGGGCCCACCGGTTCGCTGGTCCTCTCCGAGAGGTGTCGGTCTCGTGCGGGCAGCTGGTTTTCGCCCTCATGACTTCGGTCCTGGGGAGTGTGTGCATTCCCTGTTTTCGCCGTATACCATTTGGTCGGTCGGCAGCTGAGTCCCTTTGGGTCCAGCGACCTGTATTCGTGTGTGCCAATGCTGTTCTTTAATCAGGTCTTTAGAAGTCCTTTGCGTAGTTTACCGACCGTGTTTAGTCTATAAACGTAGGTTCAGCTCACAATGCACCATAGGCAGTATGAATTGCAACAGCGTATCCCTCTCTTCGCGTTATACCTTGTGTCTAGCGAAGCACACGCATCCACAATTCAGTTGAATTTAAACCGAGCGAGGATGCAGTCGTTGGCATATTCGTTCTGTGCGAATCGACGATCGAACTTGTGGCGCATGACTAGCGCGTTGCCACATCGCACTGGGTTCCATACGTATATTGTGACTTCCTATGGTGCATTGTGAGCTGAACCTACGTGTATACCGAGATTGTCGGAAGAATTCGTAGTAGAATAGTGGGGTGTTCAAGTTAACTATGTTGTTTCAGATGGGTAGTGAATAAACAGAAAAGTATTGAATTATTACCACGAATTATGGCAAAATTTATCAAAACAAAATTAAATCGTACGTTAATTGTAAGTTAAGATTAATAAAAATTTAAGACACCTGGAAAAATGGCGTATACCCATATGCTTAGTTTATTTAAATCTATAGAAAAAAAGCTTAAATTGTCTTATTGCAATAAATTTTTCAAATTAAATTTTTGTTATACTACCTATGATTCTTAATACAGTGTAAAACATTCAATTGCAACAGTCATATCATATTCCTGACAACAGTATAGACACATACATATGTATGTCGTAGGATAAAATAGATAGGTACTGATTTTTATAAGATATTTCCTGTATGTTGATGCAATTAATCATTAGTGCCCACAAATGTAGTTTACAATAACTACTCGTATTATATTAAAGAAAGAAGATAATATAAGTACTTGTATTTCAGTTTTAAATATTATCTTACCTCTTTTACATCATGCACTAAATTGTATATTACGTAAGCCAATTTATTTATAGGTAACTTATTCAGTTTGCTACCTCTACTACACGTCACAGCAGGAAAACTTAAATAGTGCAAACATAGAACATTCCCAAATTAATAAAACAATAAATGATATACAGGATACAAACAATAATCTTTAGCGGGTAATAAATTTTATGTTTTATATGAAAACGAAATATGAAAAATGTACTAAAGAATTCTTTCTAGGATTGAAACAATGATCTACCGACAATCGATATATTTGTAAAATATCCTCATTTCATAAAATAATCTACAGCATGTGATTCATGCGATATTGAATACTGTTACAAGTAGATAGGCTCAATTTAATGTGTAGGACAAGCTTAATATAACTGTGAAGTGTTTGAGCTGGCAGGGTGGATGTTGAAATTGTAGTTTTTTTGTACAGTTACTAAGTGTTTACAATAAACATTTTGTTTAGTTAGTTCATTAAACGATTTGAATGGGCAAGACTCTTCTTTATTCCAATTCAATTTACAATCCCAGATAGCACGTAAGCTTACAACAAGCTGCATTTTGATTCGATTTTCACTTGTTTATCCAGCTTCACGTGGTTAGTTTAAATCAAGCTTACTCTACGCTTGAAATTCTAGCATATTGCAATCGCTTACACAGCAAAGATGAGTCAAGTATAATATAAGCTTAAAGTTCGAGTCGGTAATACGTAAAACGTTCGGCGCAAGTTTGCAATGAGCTTGCAAAGTAAGTATACTTTAAGCTTGTCACGTGTAAAGTAGGATGCTTGTCAAAGCAAAAATTCAAGTTGAATACAAGCTTGCAGCTTTTGGCGATAGCTGGAAGTAAGCTGTCACCGTTGTCATGGCAACTTTTATTCCAGTTTAATTTAAACTATTTTTGCTATCGGGGAAACCTTAACATTTTTTAGACCCAGGGATGGTGGGAAGAAATGAAAATAGTATTTATCGAATTCTGGTGTTCAACAGTAGACATTTCAATAACTGGAAATTCAGAATTGAAGCTTTATTGGAAGAGCAGAATTTAGTGCAGTTTGTTGAAAAGGATTTAGAACAATTGTTGATAAATAAGTGTTGACAGACGTGAACGTGAATTAATAACTAGGGAAAATAAAATGGAAGATAGAAAAATGCAAAGAAAGACAAAGTCTGTTATTATACAAAGAATTGCTGATAGTCACCTAGAATATGTCAAAGACAAAACTAACTCCAAAATTAATCTTTGACAAACATAAATTAATTTATGAACGAAAAAATATACACAATTATGTGTGAGGAAATAATTATTAACAATAAAATATAATGAAAAGAAAAGTACTGAAACTGATTTCTTAAATTTTGAGAATGTTGTATGGGAATAAAACTCAGCTGGAGCAAAACGATGGAGATGTGTATATCATCTTTTGTTGATTTCTTAATTACTGCACTAGAAGTGATAGATTCAAACAAAGTTAATTATAAAATTTATAAAATTGCATTTGTTGGATGAGTATAATATATAATAATATAAGAATCAAAATGGAAGTCATAATATAAGTTCGAACTTTGCTGGAAAAACAAAGTTTACATACAAATGTTACTCATATGTAGTTAAATTAGGCATAAACGGTTCCAATATCAATCAAACAAGAATATTATATAATATATATAAATGATAAAGCAAACATATTAGATACAAAAACGGTTAAGACAGTGGTGATGGATTTGTGCTTTTAGCTGATAGCATGTATATTAACATTGTCAATAGTGAACATTATTTTAGTGTGTTAAGATATATGAACCGCTTACGTTGAAGGGGGTTACCATAGAGCTGGGGGAGTGGAGGGGGGAGGTAAAGTACCTCGGAGTAACATTATAGACTCCAAACTTACCTGGAACCAACATTTGAATAGAATTACCAAAAAAAGCGGTGACGG
Source organism: Holotrichia oblita (assembly GCA_023690525.1). NCBI lineage: Eukaryota > Metazoa > Arthropoda > Insecta > Coleoptera > Scarabaeidae > Holotrichia > Holotrichia oblita. Next base: position 73,124,281 of record CM043019.1, on the reverse strand, counting down.
GCTAAGACCAGACATGCTAAGTTGGATATACAGCATGGTGATTAAAAGCCAACAATAACGTATGCAGCTTTGGCATGCTGGACAAAGACGCATCAAAGAAACGCCATTCAGAAGCTAAGCAAGGTATGCACTTGGAATCAAAAAGCAAGACTTGGTCTGGTACTCGGACGGATCTAAGACGGTTAATGGTACCGGTGCAAGGATATGCTGTCAGAATGAGGGACATACCTACGCATTGGGGGAGTATGCCTCTGTGTTTCAGGCGGAAGTATATGCCATCCTCCAGTGCGCACACACAATGAATGTGAAAGAGGTGACCAACAGATGAATTCACATCATGTCTGATAGCCAAGCGGCACTAAAGACGTTACTAAACCGAAAAGTGTCGTCCAGGCTGGTAACGGAATACTTCGACGAATTGGTGGAACTTTCGAACCGGAACAACAAGAATACTGGAGAGCCATACCCGGTATAATACATGGTAAAACGTTTATAGGGAAACCATGCAGGAAAAGAGCTAGAGAACTACTACAGCTTAGTAGGAAACAGTTCTGCATTCTAACGGGCCTAATGACCGGAGATGCTGCGGTGAAAGAACACACACAAAATCGGAGTGTTTGACGGGGATACAAAGTGTAGACTTTGTGGGATAGAAGCGGAGACAGCGGATCACAAATTACGCGACTGCGAGGCACTAGATCGCAGAAGATAAAACTTATTTGGGAGACCCAGAGATATACCTCACCCACTCGGTTAGTAGAAGATATAAAGGGCACATTCTACTTTTAAGCAAAATACTGTTAATTATATTATTAAAAATGTATTATTAAATAGTAATAATTGCCTTCTCTAGAATTCTCTGTATTTCAACTATTTGTTAGACGTCGCAAAGAATAGATTTAAAAAATAGTGTTTGAAAATAATGTATTAAAAACATTGCACAAAAATATGCTTGTTTGCAAAAGATATAAGCAAAGCAGACGTTATATATTAAGATTTAAATTCAATCAATCAGAGTGTGTTTCGTTAATTTAAAGTAATAATGAACTGACTGTTTGGACATTTGAATACTAAACCAATGGTGCAGCTTGTTAAAAATGGTGGATGGAAGGCCAGATTTAAAAAGTGGTCTAGAGGCGATTTGTTAAACATGCCTACAGAGAAAAATTCAATTGTCATTCAGCGAAATAAAAGGAAGAATGGATGTTATACATGTAGTTGTAAATAACCCATGTGCTTGTTTTTGTATATGTAAACTTAACTATATGCATGGTCGGAACATACTTTACTAAATAGGTTTCTATCGTATACATTGAATGCAACACGTATGGAATAGTAAAATATAATGTTAATATGAAAGGTGTTTAAGTGTTTTATTATAAGAGTTACAATAATTCAAAAATAGTAAAAAATGAAACATAACATGGTGGCAGCAGGCATGGTGGCAGGGTGCTTTAAAAATATCGATACAGGTCTTGTATGAAACATACACGTAAGGCAATTACTATCAGTGTTAATTTATAAACTATAAAAAGAAAAAGGTTTATCAAACTAAGGTAGTATGGAACCCATCAATTTCGTAGGAAATGTTGCTAATGATTGAAAGCAGAAGTTTTTTTGTTAGGTACATGAGTAATCCAAAAAACCGATGCAGTAAGAATTGCAACGTTTTTATAGTTATTGGGTAACGAAGGATTATAAATATGTAATACTTCCGAGTATTCAGAGGGTGAAGGTAAACAAAAATTATCTGTTATATTTTAAGTAAATTCGACAAACATTGGAATTCATTACAAAACCTAAAGCATCAGCATTATAAGTTTTTCAAAAAAAACTATATATCTGCCTGGAAAAATAATCATTCAATTTGTTATTGCGTTGTGACAACTAGCGTCTACATATTAATGCAAAGAAAAAGATGTTGTAATTATGGATCGAATCGTGCTGGGGATAAGAAAGCCGAGAATTCAAAAAAAATTAGTGGAATACAACAAATTGTGCAAGTGACACGGCAATCAGATTAACAGGAACCAAACGGATGAATATGGGACTAACGAGAACATACGTTGCATATGGTAGCTCATCATGGGAGGCATCAGATAGAAAAAGCTCGCAAAACGATAATAACATTTCATTCATTTGTTGTAAATGTGGTGAAGACCATGCATATAGTTAAGTTTACATATACATACAAAACAAGCACAAGGGTTATTTACAACTACAAGCATAGCACTACACTTTATTTATAAAAATAGCTTTTGTCAAAAACATTTTTTATTTCTAGTTTAACTGGATAATATAAATTCATATAAGTACATTTTTCATTCATTTTTAGATTCTACGTAATATTTTACAATTTTTATTAAATATATTTCTTGCATAACATTTGATATTTTTAGAAATAACGAATATATAACAGGGCGACACTCATATTGGGCCACCCGGTATGTGGCTGTAAAAATTCACTAATCCATCTACTTTTGTTATCTTTACTATCTCGTTTAGAAATTTAGGCATTTAACGTATATATTAAAACATATTAATGATAACGTCAATGTAGGATCTTAATTATTCGATAGTGTGTGAAAATAGGTTTTCAACGCAGTATTGCAAGGTAAGCATCTACGTTTTAGATTTTTATTGAATAAAATATACGTACCTATCTAAACTTTTTATGAAATTTTCATTATACCTATATTAATGGTATTTAGTCGAAAGTAATTAATATTTAGAAAGTACATACATCATTTAAAATTTAAATAAAAATGTATCGCTAGTATAACGTAAAACTTTATTTTTAAATTACTTTTCTAACTATATACATATCTACTTTGAATTTGTATAAATGTGTATTACTAGTCCCTAAATATGTAGTTATATTTGTTTATGTAATCACAAAGTAATAGCGTAATAATTATGATATATGAGACATAAATTTGTTTAACATCTACTCACTTTTGTGTAGTACGATTGGCGTTTATAGATATACAGTCTTTTTCAAAAGTAATACCTACTACAGTGAATCAAATTTACACTAAACGACGTAATCCAGAGTGATACAAAATTTTTTTCTGTATCTTTTTTTTTCTTTTTATAATTATTTTATTTATATATACCTACCTACTTATTTATTTTTATAATTGTGTCTACTATATTATGAGTATTTGCTTACATACTCCTAAACTTAAAACAAAGGATAATAACGTTTCTCCCACTGTTTTTGAAGCAAAAATAGTAATATGCATCTGAAATCGTATGTAAATGTCGGTTTATAAAGAGCATATTTAGATTCTGTATATATAAGGCGTATATTCACAAGGGCACAGCGGAAAGTAAATGCTTAGTTTAACTCAATAGCTTTCTTTTAAATGTTTCATCAGCAAGTGATGGCGACATTTTCTTTTAAGACTAAGGTCTTATTCTTCTAATAATAATGCTTTCATGTAGCATATACAGGCGATGTATTATATCTTTTTTCACTGCATTACAATTTTATTCTAACGTCAGAAACATTCTGAAAGTTTTGAACTGTGCGACAGCAATCCCAGTCCAGGCACTTCCTTACACAGAAGATCTATTGTGGATACCTACTCTTAATCTTTAAGTCCAATTAACCTCCAGATTTCTGAAGAAGTCTTGGATTTTCTTGAAAGCTAAGTCAACCGGTTCTACGCGCGACTATTCGAGATGGCTTTATCGGACCACCGCCTCGCAGTTGCAGATAACATGTTCCGTCGGTCCAGTGTGAGATTTTTCGTTCGCTTTCCCACTGTTAGAGATAAAGTCTAACGATGGCTTTTGACGAGACTAGAGAATGGCTCTGATCCAATATGTCGGGATGTCGCGCCTTTCTTTGCAAGACCATCGGTAGTCTCGTTGCTCTTACACTTCCAGTGAGCTGATACCCACATCAGTGTAACTGTGCGTTTCTTTGGGCCTAAGCATTGAGGGTGAGGCAGTCAGAGTGAGGTTAGTTTAGACTCAAAGACTGATTGTCTGAGAAAATGTATATGTATATGCATCTTGGTAACGTCTTTGCAGACATGCCGGGGTATATTATTCGATAGCATATACTTCTGCCTGAAAAATCGTTGGGCTCGTACCCAGCGACACTGAAACTTTATACCTTGGTCAGTAGATATCTGTTCCCATCGGTTTTGAACCCGTCCGTACACCGTAGCGGACGGTTAGTTTAGGTCTTCTGGACTCCCACGACGTTTGGCGGTCTTAAATTACTATTTCAAACTGTTTGTCAAAATCAAACCTCGGTGTTATGTGATCTTGTAGCTTAGTCAGTCCTCCTAACTCTGCTAAGATTAAGTCATTGTGTTTGACGTTTACGGTAATTACTAAGGTCAGTGACTTACCCTTCTATCTCATTGTCAAGATTTGCTCGCCTACTGAGGATTTTTTCCACAAGCAGTAATCACAATAAAGGTGAAAGTACACCTCTCTGGGGGCGACCCTTCATGGTTACAACTTTTGCAGTAGTATCCACTATGTTTGTAGATATAATTCTGCTTTTGAGCGCTGCCTCAATCTATCCCTATCTTCTCTGCTACGCTTTTGACTGCACCGAATGAAGTGTTATCACAGTCACTCTCTATGTCAATAAATGCACACAGAGCAATTTCTTTATCCACGAATGTCTTTTCAATCTTATTGACCAGGTGTGTGTAAGATAGACTGCGTGGATTTTCCGGCTTCGTGAGCAAACTGTTTGCAACCTGCACTAATGTGTAGGTCGACTACTTTTTCCATTGATTTGAGTAGCTCAGACTTATGGAGCGGTACAATTGGTAGCTTTTGGAATAAACGCCACTCTGACGTATCCCCAGAGTTGAGGAATGTGAAGGTAGAAGCTGACTCCGAAAAAATTAACTAATACCGGTAAAATGTCCCCTTATTACTAATTACCTTGGCCGTCATATTAGTGAGTTGTAACGGATGGACTGTGTACAATAACTAGATTTTTGGTTGTTATTGCATAATAAGTTCAATTTACAATATATTCATTTGTCAGTAGTAGCGACGCTGGCATATTAGGGGCTCTGTATGACGGCGGTCCTATGTTTCTGTTTTCTAACAAAATGTCCAAATATAAGCAGACTATTCGTATTAAGCGACTGTTCAAGTGCATTGCACGGGACTTTTTAGTTTGGAAGTTCTGTATCGTTGATACAGCGACTCCTACGCCCAGATTCTATCTACTTATGAGAAGCCAACTAAAAAAAATTCGCAACTGCTTTTGTAATATGTTTACTGTGCTAACCATGAATATATGTCCTTGATAATTAACCTTAATATTACATGTATGTATGTTCAGTAAAATAGCTATCCAATAACAAATTTGAAAAGATTTGAACTATTCTTTATTTCTCTGCATCAGGATTTCTTTTATTTCTTTGCATCAGGATTCATTAAACTTTTTCCATTTTTATTTTTAATACTACTTAATTAATAACAGAGATCTTAAAGAATTAATTTTATATCATATCAGAGTGAGATGCTATCATTATCATTCTATCTTTATAGAACCAGCTGTTACATATGTATGTTAGTAATGTGAGTATTTATATTTTAAAATATTTTTAATGATTACGTACAAATTTTGCTGTTATTACTGTTATAAGATTATTGCTACAGATAACGCTGTGTTATTATTTGATATCATAGCAATCTGTGTTAATTTTGATTTGGTTTTATGTTTAGTTTAAATATACAGCTACTTAGTAACCATTATTTTCGCAGCAACCAACTTTTCTTTTTAATGTAGCCTGTATTTTCTTTACATAGAATTAGTTTGAAATCTAGTAGCTTACAATCACCTGGGTACTATGAGACTGGTTAGCATGATTTTTTACTCACAAGTTCCAATCGTTGCACTCGATGCCGTTTTTTATCGTGTTTTCAAGTATGTATACATATGTATTTGAAATTTTTCCATCGCCCACAGTTTTTTCGTTTATTTTACTGTTGTCAAAAGTCGCTAAAAGATTGTGAATGTGAAACCAAATGAACTAACTATAATGGTACTGTTGTACAGGTTTAGATGTGTATTATCATGTACAAACGTGATCTATTATGCACACATTCATCGGAACGAAGACATTATGAGTGTTTTGTCTGTCTAAATTATTGTGGATTACATCCTTATAAATTTATTTCTTTAATTAGTCATTGGTTACAAAATCCCCAGAATTTGTTTAAATTATCTAGGTATATAACAGTTTTGTTATATATGTGGTAAAATGACGCTCAAGTCTCAAAGCCGAAACCGTGTTCCATTAGTAAAAAAGTGTAATGAACTTGGGTGTAAAGTGAAAAACTAAAAAAGGGCCTAAACTCCATATATCTGTTGTTTATCGTGCTCTAGGTTTCTCATTGCATGAGAAAATACAACATGACGCTACATGCCATTTGCTATCCATATCATTTAGGAAACCCAGAGATTATATTTCCGACTGTTTCTGCTCAACAAACATTGAAGAGATTACATCAAAATCAAAACATCCCACGAGGTGTATTTGAACTTGTAATCTGCAATGCGATCAGCTCCACACTGCGAAGAATTGCCGATACCAAAACCTCCAGAACATATAACATCAGATGAAAAAAGCTCAGATTTTGATAAACAGATTTTGGTGATACAACGTTTTTTTTTGGCAAGCTGTTAATCTAAGTCCCAGTTATTGGGCCAACAAGATCTTAACCAGCTCATATAACAGAAGTTATCCAAAAAATGGTGTGAAATGCTCGATTTCCGAATAAAAAATGGAATTTTTATCTTAATTTAAAGACTATTTTTCAGATGAAAATGGCTTATGTAGATTACAGTTGATTAAAGTTAGTTTTTAAAATATGCATTTCTGCGTAACATCAATTTGAAGCGTAAAGTTTATTGCATTTATTGTTGGTCTGCAACTTGGCTATGTAAAGTATTATTGTTTTTTGTGCGAATGGGATAGTCATTACAAACCAACAGCTTAAACATCAATCAATTATTCCAGGACAGAAAAATATGAAATATAACGCACTGTGTAATCCTAAAATGTGTGTTTATCTTCATTATATATCAAACTAAACTTGATAAAGAATTTTGTGAAGCATGGACAGTATTCCAGGTGTCATGTACGTACTTAAAACAGAAGTTTCCTAAATTTAGTGATTCAAATATTAAAGAAAAAATAATTGTAGTTCCAAAATGCGATCACTAATCATGATGAAAAGTTTGAGAGACTATTGAATTCATTGAAGCTATTTCGCAAAAATTCATAAATGTTACGCAGAGTTTTCTTTGAGAAATTGAAAGAACGATGTTGTAAGATGTTGTTAAAAGTACCTGCACTGATGGTACATAGATTTCTTCCCGTAAAACTTTGGTGTAGCGAGCGATGAGCGCGGAAACACTTTCAGCAGGAGATTTCGCCTATAGAAAAGAGGTATAAGGGAAATGGAATCATAATATGCTGGCCGAACATTGTTGGATCATTGAGGGAGTTGCTCTACGAAATATAACAGAAAAAAGTCACTTTTACCATCTAGGTGGATCAGAATATTTGAATATTGTGTTAGTTAAGAACGTAAAAAGTATTTAAATGTTTGAAACGATAAATGTCTGTCTCTCAGAAATCTTGTGTGATGGGGAAAACTCAATTTCATATTTAAATTTAGAAAAAAAATCATCACATATTTTTATTTCTGAGAGACTTAAAAAGTTTCCTTTCTATTTTTCAGTGTAATTTGGTTGGTTCTCCAATGCAGCGCGTATAATTTCTTCATTGATGATGAATGATTCGTATGAATGTAACTTATCTTTCAAGTTTAAATTCACATTCACATGCATTGAACCTTTGTTTTACCATTATGAAGGATTCATGAAAGTCAAGTACGCTTTACAATTATATAAATGTTCTCAAAAATATACTACATGAATCGAAATTGGTGTTATTCAGTTGTCAGTTTAAATTATTTTATGAGATACCTGATAATGTAATATCTATTTGTATTTTGATACTTTTAAGTGGGCAGATAAGAATTTACTATAATAAAAGAGTGAAGTATGTAGTTACTCCTCTATTTAATAATATTTTTATTATTGGTTTTGCAATTGTAGGTATGTATTATATATATGTACTTCCTTAACTGGACTTTAAATCGAATAAGTTAAATCAGTTTCTAAAACGAAATGCGTAAAACTATAGATGGATATCGTGACGTAGCACCGCTTGAAAGAGTATCGCATCTGTTTAAAAAGTTAAGATTTCCGTTAAATCAACGGTAACGAGCTAAAGTAGGTACATATTCTTATATTAATGTAATTCAAACAAATCTAGTTATTTTAAGACAAACTATCACAAGAGAATTAGTTTTAAATCTACCGCTGCTTAGGATATAAGGAAAGTAAAATATTCCACATTAACAGAAAAGAACAAAACCAGCGTTCGCCTACATTTGAAAGTAAAAGTATCGAGATTAGTGAATTGAAACAGTGTATCTATATCTTGGTCGACACATCATGCCTCCTCCTGCTTTACGACATTCAAGGGTAAGTGAATTAATTAATATTATTTTAGACGAGTATATGACACCAAGGGCATATAGATTTCTATTTCGGTTTAGCATCCAGGGATGGATATTACAAAAGTTGTACAGGATACACACTTAATAACCGTATTTTCAATAGAACAATAAAATTTCTTTTCCCATTAATATCAGCTCTGAAGATACACAATTATGTATAAAATGGAATATTTATTAAATAATACATTTGAAATATACTTTATAACAATTTCTTGCACTATTGACATTATTTTTACATCATCTACGTATTTCATCTTGTTTTATTATTATTTGTATTGAGTTTGCAAGTGTAATAGGTACAATAATTACAAGTAATCGAGAGTTTGAAATATATATTATTGTTCAAAAATAAAAATAAAGTACCTGTTATCTACTTAATTAACAGCAAATTCGTAATAAAAAAGAAACAGTACTTATTGATACTAATGCTATACATATACTCGTATATAATTACGCCTTTCATAAATTATAACAAATATATTATGGTGTAATAGATTCATATAGTGTAACTTATACAGTGTTATTCATTTATGGGAAAATAATTATTTCCAAACAATACTAAACAGAAAATACACTGATCTGATCCAGTTGTTGCAAAAACATTTAATTTCACAAACCGGTGTTGATCGTGAAAATTTCATATTTAACTACTAGATATGTATATCAAATGATGCAATAATTGATTATAATGATGATTAATACCTTTATTAGGTACTATGAAAACATCTTGTAGGTCTTAGGTTATATTCAGGATATACAAACAAAATCAGTGACTTTACAGTTCCAATTTTTATGTAAAAAACCGCGTTTCGATTCCTAATGAGGCATAAAGCATTAATATTTATTACATATACTAGATTTTTGCAATATTTTTCAAATTTGATAAAGTGATACTAGATATACAGAATATATATTTTTATCTAAACAGACAACGAAATCCTCGAGATCCCCAATTTTGATTTTAATTCATCCTATTTTCTCGTAATAATATATACAGAGTGTAGCACTTAAGATGTCTCGGACCGTAGCTCCTTTATCATACAATATATCGAAAAAAGTCTAAGAGCAAAATTGTCCACAATTATGATCACCATCTCCCTAAAATATTTTTGGTCATCAGTGGCGTATCAAACCTATGTTTTTTTTAATGGAACAATATATACTTTGCGGCAGATTCGGAAAGCCCTCGAAGAACACTTATTTTTTCTTATATAGATAGACTAGACCACTTCTACCTACACATAATTCTGTTTCAAGTGATTTATGAAAAGAAGATAATTTTTGATTGGACTTTACAAATTGTCATTTTATTCTAAATATCAAATGGAAACCGCATAAAAAAATACATCGTTGGATAACCGAAATTGCAAGTTTTCCATTTATAAAAGAAACACATTTCAAAACAAAATTAAAAAGAAAAAACCAGTTGTTAGGTCGATTTGTCGAAAAACGTAATTTTTCAGTCAGCTATCATGATAAAAAGGTGTTTATTCAGCTTAACCTTAATGTTCAAAATGACGATCTTTCTGTTGGAGGTATAATCGCAACTTCGACTCACATGCCGTAGACACCGCCCTTAGGACTTCCGGTGATACAGCACAGAAAGCTACGCAAATACTCTCTCGCATATTCTCGGCGGTAGTTTGTACTATCCTGTAGACCTTGTTCTTGATGTTGTCCCAGAGGAAGAAATCAAGGGGAGTGAGGTCAGGTAATCTTGCCGGCCACCTTACTGGACCCCCATAACCAATCCATGAATCTGGAGACCTTTCGTCAAGATATTCCAGAACGACACGACTATCATGTGCAGGAGTTCCATCATATTGGAAAACTATCCGTCAGCGAGCGGCTAAAGTGACATTTTCCAGTTCAACAAAGTAGTCACGAAGGAATGTTGATTCATCCGAAAATAACACGCGCATATGGTAGGATTCATCTTGGTCGATTTTGTTGATTGTCCAATTGCAGAAATTCTGCCTGGTTTCAAAATCTTGAGGTTTCAATTCCCGGTCCAATTGAATTTTAAATGGATGGAACTTATACTGCTTATATCAGAAGAGTACGATGCACAGAACATATTGAAATGTCAGTGTTCCAACTAATTTCACGGTCACTGATATGAGAATTTTCAACAGCAGCCTCCAGAAGTTGCAACTCGTTTTCTACGGTCAAAACTGGCTTCGTTTTAACTTTCTTTGCTCGTTGAACAGTACCAGTGGTCGTAAATGTATCCAATACTTTTTTAAACACACGAGGATTTGAACACATTCTGAGCGTACACTCGTAATGCCAACAAACAATTTTTGAAACATATGAATAAACATTGAATTTGGAACAAGAATAAACACCATCCCAGATAGCACCGGATGTCCTATGGATATCCATTTTATGTCGAAAAGTGGTCCGAACGTCCATGGATGTAAAACGGACATCCACTGGACATCCGCTACTGAATATCCATCGGACGTCCGTTAATGGACGTCCTATGGATATCCGTTTTATGTCCGCATGTAAAACGGACATCCATTGGGCGTCCGTTACTGGATATTCATAAAACATAGGCACCTACGAATATATATCAGTATCATAACGTTCGGTTACAGCATTTATAACATACATTCTCGACGAATGAAGGTATGATTATTTAAAATGCTACGTTAAAATTCTAGCAACACGAATGATATCGGTATCTCGTTTGAAATTTGCGTTTAATTTCATATAGAAATAATGATCTCTGATTAATTTTTTAACGGATATAAACATTATTATATTATAGGTTTATTATTTAATATGGATATATGTGCGTTGCACGTACGTTTAGGTGCAGTAGACTTCAGCCCGTACCAAGTATTTGCATTAAAATTTTAACAATTTCTACTTACTATGTATACCTACATATACTAAATATAAAAAATATCAATGGGAACAATTTTCCTATTTCTATGTTTTAAAATTCCCGCGCATAGTTCTCTGTTTAACATGAAGTGACAAGTGATCTTACGTCTGTCTACGAAAGTACAGTGACAGTAGCATATGACAGGTACGTGATAAAGTTACTATGCTTAAAAGTAACGTGCCATCGAAAAAAAACATAATTGGTGTTGGCTATGTAAATGTTTTTGATCGTTGCTTTAGCCACTACCACATAATGACATTTATTATTTGACATTTTATTATAACCAAAGTTTATAACCTCAAATTAAATGTCAAGGAATAAATGTCATTATGTGAAAATGGCTAAAGTAACAATCCATTCACATAGCCTACTCTAATTATGATTTTTTTCGATGTGTCTATATTTCAAAGTTAAAGTATTTGATTGTACGTTTTAACTAACTGCAAAGAATACCTATTGCACATATAGTCTGGGTACACGAAAGATCGTCCAGTTACGTCAGATTTTCTCATTTTAGTTTTCAACGATGGTATATTTGACAAACGGATTTCTACGGATGTCCCAAACGATACCTTATGGATATCCATAACATGCTCGGGGATAACAAAAGATAACGAATGGATGTCCATAAGGTATCCTCTGAGATATCCATATAAAAGGCATGTTTGTAACAAATGTCCATAAAGCGCACATAAGATGTTCCTACGATGTCCGTACGGATGTCCTATGGCTGTCCATAGGACGTTAGGATGTCCGTTTTAAAGCCATGTTTGTGACAAATGGACGTCCACTGGACATCCATCGGATATCCATTGGACGTCCATGTGCTATCTGGGATGTTAATCATTTCTTGTTGAGTTCCAGACATTTTCGCAACTTTTATTTTTTTTTCGTTTACTTTGACAATTTGCAAAGCCCAATCAAAAATTATCTTCTTTCCATAAATCACTTGAAAAGAACTTATGTGTAGGTAGAAGAGGTCTTAGTCTATCCCTAAATTCTAAACCGAAACGCCGGTACAATTTAGCCCCTACCAAAAAAAAAAAAAACGGAGTACGGTCTAACTGCGAAAAAAAAACGGTTATAACAGCGAAACTGCTAAAGTTAGGGGTGGCTTTCCGAATCTGCCACAAAATATATATTGTTCACAGGTTTGATACGCCACCGATGTCCAAAAATGTATAATAAGTTGGTGTACAATTTATAATTTAGAGCATAGCTGGTGTTGTATTATGCATTTCTTATATTATTCCCCTTTTAGCTCACCGATATCATCTAGTCTAGGCGTTCTCAACCGCCGTGTCGCGACATATTGGTGCGCCGCGAATACATGGCAGGTGTGTCGGGATTTTTGATGTCTTCTAATCTTCCGCAGATAAGATATCGTTCTAGTTTCTAGAACCTAAAAAAATTATCGCAAAATCGTTTCTTGTAGTAGTCCACTTTGCAAGAAATCGCCTATTATTATACGTGACCATATGCATTTAAACATATGTATATTGTATAATAATAATTATGTCTATATTTTTTTGCATTTAATTCAAACGAACGATTCTTTAATTTGTTAATAATATTTGCTTTATCCTAATGCGCTCTTTTCATTATGGACAGATTTGTAATACGGAAAAAGGAAGCCTTGGGCATTGGTATCTCTTCTACATCTGAGGAGAATGCAGAAGAATATACTAATTCAAACGAGAACAATAATAATAAACAGGAAAACGCAAAACCAGGATCAAGTAAGATCCAACCATTGTAAAGAGGAATATATAAACTTTGGATTTACATGGACAGGTGAGGAGGACAAGCCTGGTCCGGAATGTTTGGCGTGCACCATAGGATTGTGAAATGAGTCTATGGTATCTAACAAGCTGTAAAAGCATTTAGAGCGAAATCACCATAGCGTATCTCAAAAACCCGCAAGAATATTTTCAACGTCTGCGTATTTCCATTCAAACATCTTCTATCTTCATAGAAAAACGAATAAAGGTCTAAGATAATGCCCTTTTGATCTCATTCAAAATTTCTGAAATGATTGCTAAGAAATGGAAACACTATAACTAGGCGAAGACCTTATTTTACCGGCACATAAAGAAATTGTTGCTACTATCTTGCGACCGAAAGCATGCAGTTGAACAGATTTTTAAAGTATGTATGATATGTCACTTCCAAGTAAACCAACCTGTATCTGCTACATCTCTACAGTGTTTCAACTAGATTATATTGTTATATAACCAAGTTAGAAACAGTAGGTAAATATGTATGCATGAGCGCTATATATTCACCCTTGTTGCCATGTAACGTCTGTAACATATGTATACATATGTTATGTAAATTTGCTTTACTTAATACCAAAACCCACGGGACCTCATTTAGATATGCAACCCATTTAACAGTATGGTATTAAAAATAAAACTGCAGAAATTTTTATTTACATTTTGACAATTAAAATTTTACAGGTTAGGTTTACATTGTAAATAATCACAACTAAATAACGGAAAAAATAGTTAGGTTGAAAGTGGTTCCGTTGTTATCTAAACAAATATCGACTTTGCAACTTTCTGGTTAGATAGTTTAGGGATATTTATTTGGTTACCAACATATTATGTACGTCATCTTACGTCAGAGGTCACGTAGGTTTTGATTCTAGGTAAAAGCTCTCTATATACCTATGTTAATAGAGGTGTTACATAACAAATACATAAATTCTATTATACATTAGATATATGTACATTCATTTGTTTGCGCAAGATACATAACATTTATATTATCAAGGTTTTTGTTAAAAACATCCAGTATCGGTGGATCTAATCTTTTCTATCTTCTCTAAGGCAGGTATCCCATCGATCTCCGGCGTTTTACGGATTTTTAGTTTTCGGAGTGCTCCCATACGTACTCTTCGGTTGAGAAAGGCTCAACATTTGTGACTGTAACTGATCTAATCCAGGTTTTTGTATCGGAAACAAATTCTCGGCTAGTTTGAGTTTTTTATTCACGTATAGTTTAAAAAGAGATCTTGTAGGCTATTCCCCACACATCGGTTTCGAGATCGTTGCACAGATATTCCCAGTGTTTGGTTTTCGATTTGTTAATCAAGACTTTCAGTTCTTTCTTGGAGTTCTTATAGCGTCCGAATTTATTGTTGTCTTCTCGTGTGGTGTATCTAGCTAACTTACTGGCTGCCTTGATTATCTGTTCTCTTTCAGGGAGCCACATAGGGGTGATTTGGCATTGATGTCGCCCTTAATTAGCTTCTCCCCACATGTGATAGCTTCATCTTGCATCAGTATAGGTATCTACTTTCTCTCAGAAATTATTAAAGGTCATGTTCGGAGGCAGGTAACAGCAGTAAAACTGGCATTTCCTCGTCGTAAGTCTTAAGTATCCATTCCCGGTATATATATCCGACATTTGTGTATTTTTGTTGGGAAAAAGTACTACAACATTCTCTCTCTTGTCTTTGACCTATTGATTACTTTCGATGATTCTGTTATTTGGTTCTCCAACTACCAGTATGTCTATGTTTCTTTTTATCGCCGCGGCGTACGCTAAGTGACGATGAACTCTTGCGTGTCCGAGGTTGGTTTGCATTATTTTAATTCCCATGAATCGATGCTGATTTCTCGTGGCCCTACATTTTTGGCATTGACTTCTCATCAATCATTTTTTATAGACTGGACATTTAATTTGATTGGCGTGGTGTCCCTCTTTTTTCGCTATGTGTCCCGATTTGAGGCACTTTAGACACAATTAGGATCTATCTTCATTTTTGTCGTTTTTGTGTCTAAACAAGTGGCATCTGTAACATCGTTGTAGAGAAGAAAGAGATAATAGATTGATAGAACGTCGAGGTCCAATAGAGTGGCCATATCTAATAACTTTAGATTTGTTTTTATGGTGATATTTAAAAACTAAGGTGTACACAACACAATTCGATACGATTGGCATACTGAAAAAAGAATTACGGAGAAATGCAAGTTAATAACTTAGTTAAATATAAATTGTTAATTCGTTAAATCGTTCATTTAAGTCAATTGTTTATCAAACAAACGACACGCGTCAAAATAACAATAAATAAACTATCAATTTGAAGTAGCTTTCAAATGGGGTGTCATTCGCACATTGTTGCCATTAAAAAAAACAGTTTTAGCATCTTTAATGGTTATAAGAAATGTCTTTCAGCTGTACTTTACGTATGCTAAATTGCTTTCGATTCGGTCTTGTCGTTCAAAATTTAAAGGGGAGGTATATAGACTTATCATACGCGCACTGTCTTAGCACTTTACTCCCTACGCATGTATCTAGACTGATTTAATTTTATGTCGTAATCAACAAAGAAATATTTATTGTTACATGAAACCTTGTTAAATTTAGAACAAGTTAACGCATCTTCCCTTGAGAAACTCTATTAAACGAAAATAGTTGATACTGAATTATGAATAGAGAGCGGACTTACGCCGGCCGTTTTCGATATAGTCAGACGCTTAGACAGTGTCGCTCGCTAGCGATAATAGGCGGAAATAAATACGCAGCACGTGTATGTATCAATCGCACTGAATCAGTTTTCTGCGCTACTGGAATATTGAGTTTTATATACGCTCCAGTAGAACAAGTTGGTATTGATAGCGATGCCGCGTGACTTTTATGTACGCTATGAATGTGTTACTGTATCGACGCATCTCCCACTACTGCGGAAACGAAAACGGCCGGCGTAAGTCCGCTCTCTGATTATGAAACAGAAAACTAAAAAACTTTTGAATACTACTGTTTTTTTTATGATCTACGTAGGCGTACGGTCGACCGCCCTAGGGTCAGTCGATATCATCCGAACAGGTACCTATGCAAAACACCACAGAAGCGTTCACAGACAGGTTCAGTTTGTTGCTGTCAATGTGACAGTATCGCTCTTTTGTATGGATTTACTGTCTACTACTATGTATTGTTGTACTGAATTGTTCATTTCAGCTTGGAGATCGTTTTGAGATTTTATTGTCTGAAGTTTCCCTTTATCCTGATTTTTCATAAAACCTTGTTTTTTTATATTTTAAACAATAAATAAAATAACTTTTTCTAAAGCAATTTATATTATTTGTGAAAGGACTTTTCTTTTTGAAAGGAATATACTCGTATTTAGTAGTATTTTCATACTGATAAGAGCACCTTGAGAATATTTATCTCTTTTTAAAATTGTTTTTATTTCCATAAGAATTGCACTTTATATCATTGCATCATGGCATTACGTTTCTTACTGAACGCGTCTGTGGTTTATTGCATACGCTTTCGGATGACATCGACTGACCCTAGAACGGTCGACCGTACTGTATATGTACATATATACATATACAGGATCATTCACGGAACTGGTTCGTTAGAACTTTTTGATGTTCTTGAAATTCAACATTTCTGAAAACTTGTAATTATAACTGATATCATCTGAACTCATCAGCAAAATTATTTACGTCATTGTACCGCTTCCGGTGTAACGGAAGTTGACGTCAACTTTCTTAATTTAAATAGCATGGTATATTTTTTATGAGTTTTTTGTATTGGGCATACAATTCTGCATCAAAACTTAGTTATTCATTTTTTTTTCAAATATAGGGCCAATTACAACGTTATGTTTAAAATTCTGTATTTCTGAAGGCATTGTAGCTAAAGATCTCATATTTGGCATGTTATTAGCCAAAATAGCATACATCAAATTTATGTCCTAAAATTTATCATAATTTATACAGGGTCGTCCAAAATTAACGTTCATTTCAGCCAAGTTCCCATCGATGAAAGTCACTTTTTTTAAACGGTACACCCTATATATTATTGCATTTTTGAATACATTTAATAATTCTCTATCTTTTCTTATTAAACATATTAGCTTGTATTTTTTACGGTTTCCGAGTTATAAGTACTTTTCGGGTGAAAGTCCGAAAAATATGCTTTTTAATACGTTTAAACTCTTAGTAATCCTTGAATGTCAAAATAATTGATATTGCATTTGTACTATAAATACACATAGATTATATCTGTCAAGCAAAATAGCAAATGAAATATTTTACAGAAAAGAAACATTTTAAATTTATTTTCCATTCATGGAGAATGTAATATGAAATGAATGTAATATGAAATGTATAATGTAATGTATGTATGTATGTATGTAATATGAATGAATAGTACATGTACAGTATTTGACGACAGATATCCAAATTTTTGCAAAGTGATCTAAAACAATATCATTACAAAAACTCGAACAAGAAAATTAAACAAAATAGCGTTGCAAAAGACAAAATTCAATATGATCAGATCACGATGACATATAAAACACACTTAACTTACTTCTTTTCCAACCTTTTTTGTTTCAGATTCCTTTTTGGCTTCTTGTATTTACAATTTTTTTAGGTCATTTTACATAAATGTGGATATCTGTCGTCATATACTCGACATGTGCTACTCACAATTTATTCTACTACAGTTTTCATGAATGGAAAATAAATCTCAAATATCGTTTCTTTTCCACAATGTATTTCATTTGTTATTTTGCTTGATAGATATCGACTATGTGTATTTATAGTACAAATACAATATGAATTATTTTAACATTGAAGGATTACTGAGATTTTAAATGCATTAAAAAGGCGTATTTTTCGGACTTTCATCACAAATCTCTAATAACTCGAAAACTGTGAAAGATCGAAGCCAATATGTCTAGTAATCAATGATAGAGAATTATTAAGTGTATTCAAAAATGCAAATAAAAAAAAAAAATATATAGGGTGTTCCATTAAAAAAAAGTGACTTCTATCGACGTAAAGTTGGTTGAAATGAACGTTAATTTTGGACGACCTTATAAAATACCGTAAAAGACCGTATAAATTATGATAAATTTTAGGACGTAAATTTGATGTATGCTTTTTCGGCTAATAACATGCCAAATATGACGTCTTTAGCTGTAATGTCTTCCGAAATGCAGAATTTTGAACATAACGTTGCAAATTGGCTCTATATTTGAAAAAAATTGAATAACTCAAAAACGGCTGATTTTTGACATAGAGTGTCTTAGTAAGTTTTGATGCAGAATTGTATGCCCGACACAAAAAACTCATAAAAAATATTCCATGCTATTTAAATTAAGAAAGTTGACGTCAACTTTCGGTAAACCAGAAGTGGTACGATGGCGTAAATAATTTTGCTTATTAGTCCAGATGATATCAGTTATAATTACAAGTTTTCAGACATATTGAATTTCAAGAACATCAAAAAGTTCTAACGAACCAGTTCCGTGAATGACCCTGTATATATGTCATTATTAAACATGGCAAATTCGGTACACATGCCAGCAGCATACGCATGCAATTTTGCATTTATTTTAAATTATAAGACAAAATTTACGCACTGTATTCACCATTGGTGGAATATTTATACATGGCGCAACTGCATACAAATTTGTAATTAAAGTGTCCTTTCATACGTA
Organism: Holotrichia oblita; assembly: GCA_023690525.1. Classification (NCBI taxonomy): domain Eukaryota; kingdom Metazoa; phylum Arthropoda; class Insecta; order Coleoptera; family Scarabaeidae; genus Holotrichia; species Holotrichia oblita. Next base: position 73,105,337 of record CM043019.1, on the reverse strand, counting down.
CGACGAGCTACCGATTGTAAGCCGGATAACGCTCGAAATATTTCCCGCTATGTATGTGGTATAGGTACATATGCCACGTTTAGTCCTTATATTGTTAAGTATAAGAAAACCTGTAAATAAGATATTGTGATTACCTAGTATTATGTTGAAAAGATTATAACATAGACAGACACAAATAAAAATTACAATTTTTTGTTGTTTTGTATTATATTTACGTGTAAAATATCTTGGACATTTGGTGCATATATTTTCTAACCCATATATAAGCAATTATGCCAGATTGTTAGATTTTATTTGATAAACTATTTAAATAACAATAATGACGCGAGAGTATATGCATATGCGCACTTCTAACTTATATCACATCACAATCTCACCTTGTTAAAACATCAGAATGTATTCTTAGTTTTAATATTATAATTCTTAAATCAATTTTATCAATTATTACCTCTACTTAAGTTAACAATATATCCACAATATATTTATTAACAAGATAAAAATAGTATGCGTGCATATTCACTATACCGTTACCTAAATATAAGTCATCACCTTTCTATATCTTATAAGAAATGACTCATAAGCTTTCCACTTAATACACTTTTCTAAGGTTAAAACCAAAGCCAACCAAATCAAGTCCATTAATCCAGTTTTAGCCTCTCATAATACCTATGTTTTGTTTTTATATATGAAGGTCTTGCAATATCATTTCACAAACTGACCATTTGCGAATGCATTTTGAAATGAATCATTTTCTATAATGTTTCGCTTCTACATTGATTCATTCGATTTACAAATAATAAACTTGTTATTTAGCATACACGTCTTTGTTTATTTCGTTATTATTAATAACGCAAAATAGAAGAAATTATGACTGTCACTTACGCTTATTACATTTCACTCTAATCAAAAATCGAATACAATTTTTTGAAATATAAAAACAAAATTAGTAGGAGGACACCTGTGTAAAGAAGAGAACTGAAAAAGAAAAGATTCAGAAACCAGTTTACCTTGAGTTGGTAAAGACATGAGCGATTGTTGTTACATTGACTCGAAACAAAATTAGTTCATAAATGTTAGTAGTCGGTTTGAGACGAAATAGTATAACAACAACATCATATGTATATACAAGAAAGGTGTATGCGTGTTTAAGTGTATACATTTGTAGCTACTCTATAAAAGAGATAAAAAATCTCAGGTGTTATGAATGATGGCATAAAACGGAGGAGCACAGTTACGTTCGGAACGGCCAGCCGAGAAAAAACTCTTAAGAAGGAGAAGACTAAGAAGAATGATAACGGTTGCAGACTTCCAGTTACATTATGGCTGAATTTATGCGAAATGTGAAGTACCTAGCATCGATAGGCCGTGACATTTTCAATTATCGCAAAAACTTATTTCTTTCCCAGATACTCTGGGTTCTGTGATATTATTGCTTTTTTTACGAAAACGTGATGATAAACTAAAAATTGGTAAGAAAAATATTTTTCTCTTAATAAACAATACTATATAATATAGCGCTTTCCGTTAATTATTCCTTTTATCAAATCCTAGTAGAACTAAGTTTGTTTATTTATTAATAGATTTATTTGTTGCACATTTGATATCCGTTTCTTGTTAATGATTATTGCAGCAATTATTTAAGTTGCGTAACTAATACAAAGAGATATAATAGCGTAGTGATTTAAAAAGTGTAGAAAACAACATTTATTGAAATATCTAATTCATTTGTCAAACTTGACGCGTATCGCCTTTAGCTTTCCAAAAATTTCTAAGTTGTATTATTATTGTTATTCGACATTGAAAACGATTGCTAAATGATTATTTTATAGCTAATTCTAATAGAAGTTTTTTTATTTCAGATTTTTTTACATTCAATGTATATTTATATATGTAATAATCTTTAAATGCCTATACACATTAGAAATTTGGATTATTCAACTTTCTAACTTCTTTAATTTAATCAAAGTGCAATGGAAACAGGTTTAAACTTGATTTGTCATTCTAGTGCACTTCATAAATGATTATATATTAGTGATTGCAACGAACAGTTCAACTGAAAATGATCGAACCTGCTTACACGTGCTTGAACCTGTTTACCTGTAATAGTTTAAATAACGAACATGCTTAGAAGTTGCACCATTGATTTTAAGGTACATATGTATAAACCGTATGGCATAGCAACTGTATAGGAAAGTAGGAGTTGGTTATTTTGCTGGGTATGACTCAGAAGTAGAGTTGTCATTTGACGTCCCTATAAATCAGGGTTTTCGTCATTTGTGTTTAAGACATCAACATTTTTTTTGCAAAATCAAAAGTTCAAATTGTATATAACGGTTTCTCAAAATGATAGATAATATTTTGTTACGTATAGGTATATACGATATATTGGAGTTAAATATTTTAGTAACTTTTAGTAACAATGAAAATTTTTTTTTCTCAAAGATTCAATATTCTGGTCAATACTCTGTTAGACTAAACCTATTCTACTGTCCATAAATTTAGACGCACTTTTATTTGGAGTACTGAAAAATTCTTGTAAAAATAAAACAAATAATAAAATAAACAATAATCCAAAAAAACGATAGATACATATGTAACAAATGAAATAATTATTTTAATGACTAATTTGCTGAATTAGCTTTTCTAAAATCTCGTGATAATGTGATCCATGTGTCTTGTAGTGCTATCCAAAATGTTCGCATACTATAGTTCTAATCAACTTTCTAGCCTTCTAATCTAGAAGAATCCAATTGTGTTAAAATTGAAATTTTGAATTGTGTAATTGATTAAAATGAATAGTTTTTCTTCGGGCTTTTGTTTAAAAATTATGTTATTCTTTTGAATGAGTGTCATTATGCTGAGATAGATTTATTGCCAATTATTTTAAGGACCGATAGATTTGTGTAGTTTCAACTCTTTTGTTAGTTTACCAATTCCACTACCGCCAAAGTATTCTCAAATCATTGCATGATTTCCTTCTAGTTTGTTACCATATGTTTCATTTCGATTTAACTAGCCATAATCCATGTTTCCAATGGGATATCGTCCAAATGATCTTTTTTGTATTATGTTCGCTTATGAACCATGGTTTTTCATTCAGTTGTACATATATACAGTGTTTTTTAAAATCTTTTATGTGTGATGGGTACTTGTTGCACCTCTTGCTGTGCACTTTGTGTGAGTATAATATTGTGTTCAAATGACCTTGTGGTAGCACTATATCACCGTTTAAAATGCCGCGCTGTTTATGACTTTACTCTCAACAGCGAATAATAGATCGATCGGAATCCAATTCTCTGAGAAAAATGTGTTCATCTTAATATTCCTTATATCGATCTTCTTTGCTTAAAATATTCGAAATTGCTTATAAAGAATCTTCTAAACGTACATACAGTATATATTGTTCGAATTAAGGACCTCAATGTATAATATTTAGGAATTGTGATATTTTTACAAATATTTCTCTTATAGGTATACTATTTTTCAATTTTGGGATTAAAAAAATTTATATTGTCGACATTAATAAAATGTGTGTTCTGACGTGCTTATCTAGATTTTGGGTTTGGTTAAAGTAAATATGGTTATAAGCTTTTATTTGATAGCTGTACTAGTTAAGTTATTCTTATTAAGATTTTATTTCCCCACTCCCCTTATAGTAAGCATACCATTAATACATTGTTTCGATGGACGTAAGTTGGTTTTACTGAAATGACTGTGATTGTTAACACAACCGGGCGTAAGTAATTTACTTACGTCCTCTAGGGAGAAAAGTGCATCAAAACACGTGTGTTTATAAACAATTGTATATAGGAACTGTCTAGTAACGTTGCAGATGTGTCTAATTAATTAAATTCCGAGGTTATTCACCGTTACTGTTTATCATTACATTTAATTTTTGAGGATTTTATTATCTGGAGAGTGGGAAATATCTTATAAGCAATTCGGGAGGTAACGTTTACTAGTCTCGAACTCTATTGCAAGTCCTCTGGCAAGCCCTCGGACGCAAACTAGTCCTCGACTAGTAAATGTTACTTACCTCCCTTATTACTTAAATAACTATTCTTCTACCTTACGATTTTTTTTATTTGGTTCATTATAGTGAATTTTACTAATGCTTATGTATTTTAACCGAACCCAAAATCTAAATAGGTACGTCAGAACACACATTTTATTATGTCGACAATATAACATTTTTGAATCCCAAAATTGAAAATAAATGGTTATAAATTATAAACTTTTATTTGATAGCTTTATTAGTTATGTTATATTCTTATTAAAATTTTATTTCTCCTACCTTACGATTTTTTTTTCATTTGGTTCATTATTGTGAATTTTACTAATGCTTTGGTTACCAGAATAATCATATCATTTTCTAATATGACTCGAAATCCCTTAACCTCTATGCTCTAGACTATCAAGAAATTGACGAATTACGATCAAATCACGTAAAAATTTATGACTTTCTTAAACATACGTTATAAAAAGCTTTGTTAAAATACCAAAATACTGTGAGGGTTGTCGTATCATGGATAGGTACACTGGCATTATGGTGCGAAGAGAATTTCATCTTGTCAACATTCTTCTCGACTATCCACACTTTTGTAGGTTTAGAGGCAGATGTAATCAAAATTGTCTTTTAGTTTTTCATATATTAAGGAAGGTAGGTGTTAGATAATTTTAGAGACTCCATATTGATGTGAAAACAGCAATTTAATGAAACAGAATTTATAAATAGTACCTATCAATAGAATATGCGACTCACAGCTACAACAAAATAGAAAATGAATATTTACCGCTTTTCAACTGAACCTTTGAGTTGAAATGAAAATTTCTGACGATCCAACTGGTTCTACAAACAGGGCTAACAAATTCGTCTTAAATAGTTTTTAATAAATAGCCATTTGATTCTAAACCTTGATTTGCATATCTTTCGATGTCTTTAACTAAAAATCAAACTATGCTAGTAATTCGAGTACAATTACAGAATTGCCCATTATATGTGGGGCACCAAGTAGGTACTTCATTAAATTCTTTAAAGGCGAGACCTCTAGAAACCAATCATTTTATTACAGCAAGAATGCCCTTTCCAGTGTTCTTCCATAGACAATCTTCTCATTTACATATTTGATCAGCTATTGAATACTCGATACAGCCGTAAACTGTATAAAGCTAAACTGTATAAATGCCAAATAAAGTCCATAAAATACGGAACCTTTTTCTCTCGGAATAAACAATCCAATTTCGTTCTCGTACTCGATTATTTTTCTGATAAAAGGATATTTGTGAATGGCGAAGATGGCAAGACTTGTCTTGTTCAAAAAAGGTATTTACTCATATACAATGATTCCAATTCTTTGGAAGAGTGGAGATCGTACATTCGGTTCACTTGACTTTATACTGGCTAAAAGTAATTCTACATGAAATTGAACATTAAAATATGAATAATCGAATGTAGGCTTTCACGGCCACTGTTCGATAAAGATGAATCTTTCGGGTGTTGCCGTGGTCGTTGTAACAAACTTGATGTTTCGCTGATCATACTGTGAGCTTCTTCAGAAGTTTCTCTAAGGACTGATGTTGATGTCTTCTGCTCCTCGTGATATACCCAGTCCATGCTCCGCTCCAGTGATGCGTATCCGTTCCAGTCAGCTGAACCGGCGTGTCGATTATCGTCCTCTGATCCGTATCCCATGCTTCTCCTCGATTCGTGTTAGATGGTCTCCGATGCGTCTTTGATGGTCCTTGCTGCTCCGGGCTCTCCAGCGCCAACTTCCATACCGTACTTACTCTGTATCCGTCTTCTAAGTTGAAGCTGTTCGGGTTCTTCATTATTTCCAGGAATTCTCTCACTCAAAAAACAATCTGCAGTAGCTGAACACTACCACACCGGAAGCAGTCACGTAATCGACTGCAATGACGTGAAGATGCTAGCCAGAAGCAATCACTACTACCCACGGATAGTGAGAGAATCCCTGGAAATAATGAAGAACCCGAACAACTTCAATCTAGAAGACGGATACAGGGTATAGGATACCACCTAACACGAATCGAGGAGAAGCATCGGATACGGATCAGAGGACGATAACGGACACGGGACTGGGTATATAACGAGAGGATCAGAAGACATCAACATCAGTCATTAGAGAACTTCTGAAGAAGCTGACAGTATGATCAGCTAAACGTCAAGTTTGTTACAACGACCACGGCAACACCCGACAGATTCATCTTCATTAAAATATGGAGTTGAAGGATATAAAGAAAATAGGTACACTTTAAAAATATTTCGAATATAAAATGTTATCGTAATTTATAATATTTTACATATTAAACATTTTTTTATAAAAGTATATTATCATATAATATCGAATATTATTACGGTAACATTTTACTTTACATAACCTACATTTGTAGAAACGTAAAATTCCACTATAAAATGTTTATTTATCATTTTCCAAAATTTCAACCAAAACCGCACTTAATTAGTCAAACTGAAACATTTTCTTAGCTATTTTGACCATTTTATTACTTGAAGAATGTAGGTATTAATTAAGATCGTATACTAATTAAAATTAACTAAAATACATAGCTGCTTAAAAGTCTCTCCAGACACATCAGTGCTGTGTTCGTTCAGTATCAGTGTCAGTGAAAAATAAAATATCGTTGCGTTTGCTTCAACCAGACTTGTTCACACACGTCCGACACAGTGACGTGTTTAAGTAGGTAGTATTTTTCACTGACACTGATACTGAACGGACGCAGCACTGATGTGTCTGGATAGACCTTAAAGCTTCATTTACATAGAGAGTAGTGGCAATTGTAGTGTAGGAGTAGTGGAAGCTGTATTGTAGTGCGGAAATGCATTTACATAAGAAAAGTATTGGCGATGCGACTGCTTTGTTGCGCATGCGTATCGACGATAGTTGGTAATGGATGTATAGTCAAATGTAAACACCATAAAACCGCTGTTATCGATAGATTGTTCTGCGCAGACGCGTTGGTATAAGTATCGGTAGTGTAGTGGGAATGTTTGGAGTTTGCGAACTTTGGCACTAGTTCTCCACTACCGTTACTGTCGCACTGTTTATGTAAATGCTCTCGTTTAAATACATGAGAACTAACTTCGGCACTCCACTACTCTTACACTACAATTCCCACTACCCTCTATGTAAATGAAGCTTAAGTCTGTCATGTGTAATACCACAGAATATCCAGAAAGGACAACAGCTGATTTTTCTATTGTTATCGAGGGTGCGTCGTTTGACGACCTTGAATTCATTGTATTCGAATTCGCCATATTGTAAACTCACAATGTTTATGTTTTGATAGTTGACAGTTACCATAAAAATGGTGTATTCAATTTTTTTATAGGGAAATATACGAAACAATTTTTAGTTTTTTTAACGTCCAATGTCCAACGCATTGCATTTAACTGCTTTGTATTTCAAATTAAGAATAAGCGAAAGAAGAAGGAATATGAATTAGTAAATTCATATGTATTTACATATGTACGTGGATATTATAACTATCGTAACTTGTAAGAACGGATAGATGAAAACTACTTGAACATAATGCACACTTGAGAATTCTTAGTTCTTTATAATAAAACAAAGGCTATTTACGTAACATATTTATTACAACAATCTGAAAACATTATAAGTGCTCTAATACGTACAGTCTCATCCATCTCTACAATACACTTTGTCGGTGGTGCATCGACTCTAATATTTTACAATAAATTGGTATACTTTCATCGCTCAGTAACATTAAGCATAAATTGCTCAACAGTTATTATTTATAATTCACACCTAATTTTATAGCTGTTAATGGTTTCACTGGATCACAAATAAATGTTGGTTTAGCATGCGGTTTCAAACGATTTTTCGTGAAATTTAAAAACATTCTATCTTCAAAATGTTTTCCACATAGATAGGTATTATATAGCTCTCCAATTAATACCTCTTTCTAACAAATCTTCACGCTTACATATTTTTAGCCATTCCAAAGCACTGCAAAAGACCAAAAATTGAAATAGTTGTCCAACGTAACAAAACACAGTTTATCATTTTTAGGGTACAGGAAAAAGCTATATCCCTCTGTTAATGTCGTATTGTTTTTGCAGAAGCGAACACTACACCACCGGCGATAAGATTTTATAGAAATTTAGAATAAATTAAAAATAACTATAGCCTTAGTAAACACACGATACGTAAACATAAACATTGTGAGTTTTCAACATGGCGATTTACGGTCATGCGCATAAATTCCATGATCGGGTCGTGTCCCTTCTGGTTATTCTGTGGTAATACAGATCACAAGCGGATGCAGCCACCACAAATAAGAAAATAATAAAGTAGATAGATGTCATATCTTAATTATAGACCACTTTGTAAAGTTTTAATCATGGAAATAAAATGCATAGTAATAAAATACTCAAAGACGTCTTACATTGTAAATATGGATTTAATTTTTATATTACTGCATAGTGGGTATAAAACGTATAAAATTACACCAATCAGAAGAAGTCTCCAAGAAATTACACAAGCTACATATATTTCTTATAAATGTTTTTATTGTATATTACATCAGAAAGAAACTCAATTTACAAATATAAATACACTTAGCAACAGTAGATATAATCAATATTTCGTGAAGGTAAACCAAATGTTTATGTGGACAATATACCAAAAAATCAGACTGATAGCTATTATTTTTTTATCGGTGTCATATTTTTTTAATTCAAAAAATTATTCTTTTACTAATAATTATCGAATTAATACATAAATATGGGTAATGGGGGTACCCACAATGAACCACAAACTGTATTAAGAAACGAAAGTAATACACCCATGCATTTGATTAGCTACTGCTTCAAATTACCACTTTTAACTATGACAAATAGTACAAGCCGTTTATTAGTTTTATTCGAAAGTGTTGCTACAGTTTTTAGTAAAAGTTCATAATAGGCAAGATATTAAGTACTTGTTAACCTTTTTCAAATTCAAATTAAACACATTTTATATGTTATATATTATGTATATTTTAACCGGTGTCGAGAATGTTAAACTTTTTTCCATCTATTTGTGTTAATTTTATTTTAGTAATATGGTACTCGTATAATAGATTGAGAGTATTCATATAGAAACAAAAATGATCAAAATATTGCAATATATTTAGTACACAATTTATCTACTATCACATACAATATAAGGTAGAAATAAATTGACGAGTATTTAGTAAATTAATATTACATTGACCTTGTACAACTTGCGTATCATCCGACAAAGCTTTTAGGCGTTTTTTGCCACTACGTACTACCGCCATCGCCAAATTGACTAAACTAAAAATTACTCGTATCAGTTTTGTATTTTATATGAGCGTAGAGATCTATCAAATTATTGTTTTCTAATTCAGACTCATTTCGTATTCGCGCTTAAAGGAATTAAAAGTAAAATTTATTTTCTTCCGGAATTAATTAAAAAACCAACTGTTTTTTGAGATCCGTTAGCATTTTATATACTATGCTATGTACTTATTGCGTTAGTATTAAACTTCATAATACTTTTGCTATTTCTAAAAAATGAACTCTAGCTAGCCGTATGTGTGTTCACTATAGTATGAAATTACAAAAAAAGTTTAATTGAACAGAAATACGTATAAACTTCAATTGAAGTTTTTACGTATTTCTGTTCAATTGTTAAGTAATTACATATCACTTACAAGGAAACACAGGCAAGTGGTGGTGACCGATTGAAGTTACCGTTGTTCATACACTGCATCAGTTTACAAACCCACCAAATTTCATTTAAATCGGTCACCACCACTTGCCTGTGTTTCCTTGTTACACAGGCGATTTAGACAATCCTTGGTTGTTATGCCATAACGGTTTCGTTTTCTTTTATGAGGTAGATTTTTGCAAAATACTGAACAGTCTGATAATAATGTTAGAGAAACTAATTTTAATAGAGATTAAATAATCGGTATATCCAAGATAAATTTAATTGTTCAAAAATTTGGTCTCTGATGTCAATAGGAATTCGATTTAAGTTTTTTTTATGATAATTGGGCAGCTTTTAACTACTATATTTTCCGCAGATACAATGGCTTCGTATTGGCATCATACTTTGCAATAGATTAGCAATAAAATAGAAAATTCCTCTTTCTCTTCAGATAACAGTCTTCTATTTTGGCCTACATAAAATAATCCTCTTATTTTAAATGACTGTCGTAGATTGTGTTAAGCATTGCTAATTAACCCGATTGTTATTGCTAGAGACTCACGAGCTAATGGAATCTCTTGTAGATTTAGGTTAGAACTTATTTTTTACGACTTCCACTGTATCGGTTGCTAAGATATGAAAATTTTAATGTATACAATCATTTTTAGTGATTCCGTTATTGTTTATACATGTACAACAGTAGAAACTGAGATTATACGGACGCATTTCTTCTGTAAAATTATTGTATATAATTATGTATAGCTAGTATGTATGTACAATGTCTCCCAATTCAAATAAGATAACTATGAAATAACCTAAAATTCATCCTTATAATTAATACCTAAGAATTTTAACAACACTGCAGCTCAAATTGCACAGTTATCTAGCTGGACAATTGTTCCTTTTTCCATTTCATCATACATTTCTAGCCCGACGCCGATGGAAAACCATTTTCTGTTCATATTAGATCTGTTGATAGAACGGAATCGATTTATCTATATTTTTAGTCACTGTTATCTTGAATTTTTGTGTATAGCTGACATATGTAGAGTCACTGTATCCGTGAAAAATTCTGATTCTAACATTCGGATCAAACTGCATCTATTTGTATGTACGCGGATCGCCAGAAAGTTTGCGCCAACTGGAGAACACTTTTGTTTTTAACTTAAGAATGTTTCATTTAATAAATATTAAGCCGTCAAAAGTTTTCTCAACTTTTTTATTTCTTAAAACATGCTGTCATAATCAAACAACCTATCATTATTATGGATTATCCTTGACATTTTCTAGTTACAATATATATCCATGAATTGGTTTCACGTCAAATTATAAACAAAAGAAAAACTAATAACAGCGGCATATGCGTTGAAATAATTTTTAAATATTGCTTACCTATTAATTACTTAGCAGAGAAGGTAAAATTGAAATAGTTTTAATCGTTGGAGATAATTATAAAACACTCAGAGAAACAGCATTAATTTTTAATCAGTGACTTACTGATAAGCAAATAAGTAAATCAACTATGAGCAGAATCTTATTAAAGTTCGTTAAACCACTGAAAATGTACAAAATGAATACAAACAGGCTCATACTACCAGAAAAGTACCTTATATAACGAACAACGTAAACTGAAAATGTTGAGAATCCAACATCTCCCAAGCAGCAATTTTTGGTGTCTATACGATCCTATCACGGTAATACAACCTAGGTTGTGCAACGAATTAGTCGCAATTTGGCGTAAAAGTCATTACATACACCACTTACAAATGCAACTCGTCTGTAACTAAAATAGCATTGATTATGAATGATTAAACATCGGATTACATTCACTAACAAAGTGGCAAAATATGCATGCAAATATGCATTAAAAAGGCCGAAATATGCACTTAAAACTGTTGATATGTCCAAAATATGCACAATGAAAAATCGAAACATTTTCATTTTTATATATTTTAATAAAAAACGGTACAAAAACAGCGAAATAAGTCTTCTTAAAATTATGCATAGTTTTTATGACAAATACAATTGTATTTTTCCAAATTTTCGAGCGCAAATTTGTGACGTTTGTCACCCAGTATTAATTTGTACTTTGTACGCCGAAAACGACCTCTCTACATCAACTGACGTCATTAGAAAAAATTAAAAATTTGGCGCCATTTCTGGGGATACGTTGTTATACCTGTTTAGGCAGAATATGACCTGTGCCGTTGATGTAGGCATTAATGTTCTTTAAGTCTTCAAGATTCGGATTTTTGCGCAAAATAACGTCCAACTTTGTGCGAATCTTTTCCGATATTGAATTAGGAAAGGCGTTGGCGAGTTCGATCATAGTTTTCAGTATTTCTATTAATTTAAATAGAGGCAGGCTTTTTGTTTCCAGTTTCTCTGTGGCATCTGGTAACTTGTGGAAATGTGTTGAGATGAGGGAGATATTTTGTGTAATGGATGCGACTTGAAATGCCAGCTCGCTTGACTTAATCGCAGTTACCTCCGAACTGTCAAATCGCGTTCTACACGCCTTTGTCGCTACTAATATGTACAAAATATGCATGATTGGAAAAAAAGGTTAAAATATGCACTAACGCCGTAATTAGAGAGTTATATGCATTTGCATACGCAAATGCATCAAATCTGATGTCTAATCATAAGCTACACTCTCTTTTTCGGTTTAGCAACCTTTGAAAGCTTATGCGTGGTATAACAAGCATTTAAATCAGATTCGTGTTGATCCCTACCACCAAGCCATGCTTACATTTTGGCAAATCTTTTCAATGTTTTCAAAATAGAGAGTCTTGTTAAAAACGGCGAAAAATAAATATAATCCACATGTAAATAAATTTATTATACATACCAAAACTTTTCAGTTTACTTTAATCTAATATTTCAATACATATATTGCTGTATATTATTCTAACTACTTCTCCAATTAATACAAATCTTTTTTTTGCAGTTTTGATGATGAAAAATGTCCGCAAATAACGAACGACAAATTCGTGATGTTCGCGATGTGTGGGGATGTTTGGAAGAGAAAGAATCGCCAAATAAGTTGACAACAGATAATAGTGCTGAGACAAAAATTAAACATAAATATAAAACGCTAGAAAGGCATCTTAGTATGAAGAAAACAATAAGGAAAAAGATGATGCGAGACTTACGGGAGATCGGCGATGCTGCCAATGATACCCAACCCGAAAATAATGTAGGATTTTTAGAACAAATTCGACAAGATCAACCACCATCCGCCAATGTAGATAAACCGAGTCTTTGGAAAAGACTTACTAAAGGGTGGGGTCATTCGTAATTGTTGCTCTAAAGTAAATATTTTTACATATTATTAGTGATCGGTGATCGGATATAGAGTTTACGAACACTAGCGTCGCATGGATCTACAAAGCTAATCGATTACATTATTACGTGACCTACATACATATGTATGTACGTATAGTATCTATATGTATACTCAAAATTGCGTCATATTTAAAATTGATGAACATTAATACAATGTTGGGTGTTCAGCAATGTTAGCAAATATTAAGAAAAAATCATCTTATTTTTTTACATGCATTACGTTAAGCAATATATTTTCAATTGAATTTACAAAACAAACAATCCGTCAATCAATGCAACGCTAATGTTAACGGAATTGAAGCTCTGATACATTTATGTTTTATATAAGTACATTATTAGAGTAATAGTTGTGTTTTGTTCTCAACTGCCTAAGCTAACAGGACTACATATGACAAGACAAAATAGTAAAATAACTTTAATAACTTCATTTAAATCATCTTTTTCATTTTCATCTATTAAAAATGTATTTAGAAACGATCTCAATGGTTTTCTTTTCATTATAGAACAAATATTATTTGCTATAAGATAAAATACGCATCTTACAAATATTGAAACTCTGTTTCGATTAATTACTTATTTTATAATATATTAAGCTTGTATTATAATGTTTTATATATTATTATTTTACCAAATAAAAAACAAAGTGATAAATTTTTAACCAATTTTTGAAAGTTTCGCATTAAAAAGCTTAATAAACATTAGTAATCTATTGAATGATACATGCATACATATACAGTAATATCTCGAAATCTTAAAATAGTACCTATTCAAACTCCATAAAACTAATTAAATACATATAAAGTTTGTGTATTACACCCACATAAATTTTAAATTTAAAATTCGCAGGAATTTTAAAGGCTATTTAAACACTGCGCTATGTCACTGTGATTTCCAGAAAAATAACACAAAGCGTGGAGCTACCGCGAATTTTAAAAATCGTTATGTGGGCACCTATTTCTACTTATTTCCTAATAATGAAGTGTATTACGCACAATTCCATGATAGATATACTTGCAATTACTAGACAGCGGATTTTTCGGATTTTTTGAAACATCAGTATTTTACCAAATATCCAGCTTTGCACTTGAAAAGATGTTTGTTAGCTAAACAATAAACAAAGTAAAAACTGTAACCAAAACAACACCGGTTACCAATAATAGTTATCTGCATGATAGTTATAGTAACAATTCGGTTTTGCTATAAGGTGAGATCTGGTATGGGGTACAATATTAAGGTTACAAAATGAACTTCGGCCATTAGTTACAGTACAAATTGCGAAAAACTATATTATGCACAAATAAAAGTATAGCAAGATTTAAACAAATTAACAACAGTAGATACATAGACTAAAAAATCCTAATTAAAAGATATAAAATTTATTTAATTTTCAATTTTCTTAGTTTAGATATCGTGTTTTATTAATGTAACTGTTGCTACGTCCCTGTTCTTTTCCTAGGATTGGTACATAGGAGGTGTGTTCAGAAAATAACGGGAATTTTATTTTTTTGAAAAAAAATATTTATTTATTCGTCTACATTAATGTTTTCTCCTTCAAAATAGTCTCCATGAGATACTATGCACTTGTGTCACTCTTCTTGCAATCCTCGAAACACTTCTCAAACTCGATCTTTGGGATAACCTTTAGCTCTTTCAGCGATGGGCTTTTAATGGTATCTATGCTTGTAAAGCAACGGCTCTTTAAAGTTCTGTTTATTTTTGGAAATAGGCAAAAGTCAGACGGAGCCATGTCTGGCGAATATGGAGGCTGGGGCATCGTTATACAGTTGTTTTTGGCAAAAAATTCACGAACAAGCAATGAAGTGTGTGCAGTTATAGCATAAGCATGAAAATCGGTTCGTTTTTCAATGGCTTTAGTAAATGTATTCTCCCTTTAATGCAGAAAGTAGAAATGGTGTCATAGCCTGTGAGTGCATAAAAAAAGCAAAATGAATAATATTTTCGTTTACCGTCATGCGTGAGAACGGTCAGAAGAATGACATCAATATCCTCAGCTACAACAACTACAAGTTCCCATGTTCCTCAATGATATCAATACCTGTATACTAACCGCAACCCGACCGAATATATTTTGGAAGTTTGTTCTAGGCGCTAGTGGATTAATTTGATGATCTATTGGAATTCGCTGTCTAATAATATGTAAATACAAATAATATCAGGAAAATGTTGTTATTATACTTTTAAATGGGCCTGTTTATTTTATTTATTTCTTAATTAGTTCCTGCTTATATAAACGGATATACAAAATATATAATTGGAGAAAAAAATAGAAAACGAAATGTTAAGTACCTATCTCCATCTAAATTCTCAAGAATAGTTATATAGGAGTGTATATACGTAATAAAATTTCAACAAAACATTTAAAGAAACGTGTGTCAACATGTGATATTAACAAAAATATGAACTATAAATTAAAGATAGTATTTGCCCTTTTGCTATTAAACAAACTATGAAATATATAGGTACGGTAATTTATTTTTTCGCAATCGATGGAACTCTAACATTTTGCTTAAATGATTTTCAACCTAGAAATCATTTTACCGGACTACTCCGCGTACAATTATACACTATTATAAATGAACAATTAAGTATTGCAACATGAATTATATTAGACGTTTCTTCTAGATGAACAAATTTGCCATTTTGGGAAATGGTAATATTTTCTATTCGGTCCTGTATTTTCTTCGCGATGTTAATTTTATTTTGAATAGAATTTTCTACATATCCCGCTGCCACTAATGTATACTTCCACCCTCCGTGTCTTTTAATATTAGATAAATTGGCAATGCATTCTTTCGGAATTTGTAATTTCAATCCTTCCACTATTTTACTTGGAAGTTAGGTAGAGTGTGAATTCCAATTGGTTGGATTTTACAATGTCACTTCTTATAAATTAATAATAATAAATTAATAATAATTATAATTAATAAATAATATTGTGTGGGGTTTGGGCTGGTCGTATGTTCGATAAAAATGTAAATGAAAATATTGTAGAACTACGTACCGCATGAAAAGATAACTATTACCTAAACATGTTCTCATTTCCTTAGCAATTTGGAAACGATTGGTAACTAAACAACTTTTCAGATTACAGAAAACGGTTTACTAGTTGCAGATTGAAGCTGTATGGAGGTGATGCATTTAGTATTAGCTATCACCAAAAAGTGATATTACTTAAACATTAGAAAATAACAACAAAACAATCTCGAAACGTGGCCGTCGTGTTTAATCCGCCGAAGAAGTAAAGCGCAAGTTGCATAATACATATACTTACTACGAAATTTTGCCTAGTACTTTCTAAATGTCGCAGCATCAATAAAAAATACGAGAATATAGTTGAAAATATGCATATTTGCACAGACTCGCCAAAATGTTTAATAGTTTTTTTTTTGTAACACAATACTACGGCAAACTATACAGATAAAACTCATAAAATGTTTATATCGATTAAAATCAATACATCTTTTCCTATAAAGTTAATTATTTTTCCAATATAAAAATTTATTTATTTAAAAACATTACAAACAAGTATTTAACATATTACATTGTACATACATTCAATTAGACCCATACCAGATACTATGCGAGAAAATTTAATATGTAATGCATAGAAATCCCTTAGAAAATAAATTTGTGTTGTTTAGGCATTAAAAAAATGTTTTTTTTTGCTGTTGCAGCCGATATAAGGAAATGTACAAAAAAGAAGGCAAAAACTGTTTTGTCGTTCACTGAATATGACATGTAAATGGAAGTTAAATTGTGTTATTGTAATCTATACAACTCCAGTTGGCCCTCCAGATTATCGAAACTTTTATTTTGTTCTATGTAAATGTAATAATTGTTAATGTTATATACTAAACCAAAAATTTTAATTTTTTTTAATAAGACAATATAGAGCTTATATTTTAATAAATTATAATTAAGTATTGCAGGATATACTTTAATAAAAATTATTATTTTTAATGACTTTAAGAATATTTTTTTATACATAATTCTTAATTCTGTAGAATCGGAACATGAAAATATAAGTTTTTTTTTGCTTCTTTCTCTATATACTCTACACAAAAAGGTATAGTCCCAACTATACCATGTCTCATACAGCCATGGTTCAATTCATTGAAGAAAAAATATTTCACAACTAACCCATAAAACCAATAACATAAGTAACTCGTTTAATATCCAATCATTATCTAATATACGTAGCTTATGTACACTAAATATAGAATATATTTTAAGTCGGTGAATTGATCTTGTTCAATCTGCTGACTTAAAATACATGTTTGAGTGCTTTGTATATATATCCCAATTTTATAAGTATCCACTAATGTGGAAGCTTTTTGTTTCTGCTTAATATAATAATTTAGATATAAAACAAAAAATAAGAGTCTAATAGCTTTACATGTGGTCACCAAAAACTAGCTTCAACAAATATTAATTGAATTCATCGCTTTATTGTATTTCTGTATAGTTATTAGCAAGAAGCAAAATCTATTATATATGCATAAATTTTTTGACAAGAATTAGCAATAAGCGACAGTAATATGCTTCATGTTATGCTAATTTTGCGTATTTACATTGGATATATGTATTATCCGGGGACGAAACTAGAGGCAGGTAGTCATCCGGCTTCAAGTTTTAGAATAGGGCAAATAACTATTATGTGATGATAAGAGGAAGGCGCGGAGAATCGTCAACCACCATTCTTACCTCAGACGAAAGAAAACCAAAATCCGTCTCTAGTGATCGCCCCATTAGGCGTAGTTTGTGGATACACAGACACCACTACGATTTGAGTGGATTGAAATGCTATAATAAACGTACAAAGAGATTTTAGTCATTATCTGTGTCGTTGTGATGGTAAACCTACAATTTTCGTATTTTTTGATACTACACATAAAGCGCGGACTAAGAAAATTCTACCTCTACTTATTAGACCATAATAAATGTGAAGCAATGACAGCACTAAAACATAATCAATTAATTACTGAAGCTAGATTTCGATTACTTTATGTATCATCACTAATTATGTTTTAGTACAGTTACTATGACTACTGAGTTTTCAAGTTCTCTTTGCCCAAATCTATAGGGTTTTCTTCATTCTAAGTGATATTTTTGAGTACGTTATATGTACGTTTAGCTTGAAAATTAGCAAAATATTGTTAATGTTCCTAAATTTCGAACTAAATAGCTTTGCTAGCTTTATAATATAAGGTATACTACTATGAATATAATATATTATATAGGTATATATAAATGATTCATATATTTATTTATAGATTGTTACCAAGTTGCAAGTTTACATATATGTATATACAGAGTAGGTATAAGTACTGTTGATTATAGATGACTGTATTAGTAAAAAATAAACCTTGTGTATTAAAATAATTACATTTTTTTAAATCTGTTATCATTAAATCCCTCAAAAAGGTAAAGATAAATGAAGTAAAGGCCATGAGTATTAATGAAGTAAAGGCCAAAAAAGCTTTATTTATATTAATTTTTATTACATCGCGTAATTATTGTTTCTACAAACAAATAAATCTATTTCATTAGATCACTAAAATCATATCTAGCATAGAGTGCATAAAACATTTTGATTTTGTTTAAATTCACAAGAATAGTAGTTATAATAAAAGCACACACATCGCAGTGATCGCTGCAGATATTTAGCAAAACTGATTAAATTCATATGCGATAATATAGACATTATATCAAGAAAATACAACTACAACATACTTAAAATAGTAATAGCATTGAAAATGGTATTAACAAGTAGCATAACAAAAATTTAATATGTTTCGGCTAAAGATTAGTATTCTATATTTAAGCAATCGCTGTGAACATAATTTTAATATACAGCTAATCGAGAATAGTGTTACTGGTAAAATGCGGAAACTACGACCAAGTGAACAAAATTCTGCGAGAGCGATTGTGCTACTGAAGAAAATTACTCTTTACGGCAAAACAAAGCCTACTACAGCTTGGTCGTAATGAATTGAACATGCACGAAAAAGGAAAAAAGTATAGCGAAATGTGTATTGTTTGTATGCAGAAAGTAGAATCTATTGTCTACCCGGGTGAGCGAACTTCGCACAGCTATCATTTAATGGGCTATTTGTATAAATTGCGTCGCAATATTTATCGTATTGGTAAACTGTACAAAAAATCTTGTATTACGAGAAATTGATTTTGCAGCGTTAAGTGACACTGTAAGAAGCTAGCTTACGTGGCGGGCGACCATTTTTTTCTAACGAAAGAATTTTACGGTCGCGGTAAATACCAAATTTTTACCACCACTACCAATATGCAAAAAATTCCATTTTATCAGATTGGGTTTTAGCGACTTCTTCATGACAAATATCTTTGGTTGTTTGTAAGTGCGGGAAAGTGCAAATGAGACAAATAAGTGAGGACATGATAACCAAAAGAAAACACAACAATAAATAGACAAATATATTTCAGGAACTACTAAAGATATTAACAAAGGATCAGTATTTTTATTTAATTTTAAAACCAACACACTAATTGTTGCAAGTTGTTATAGATTAATGATAGGCACCAGTTTACTTTACTGAATAGTTCGATTACAAACTATAGTGAACTATATGAATTGTTTTTTTTTTTTTTTTATTTTAATATGTGGTGGGTGCTTAGTTGCAGTGACTCCGTAAACTGTATCGCTTGTCTGGCTATCACTGCAACTCTCGCGGTGTAGTTTTTGTGTGTGTATGTTGTGTTCAATGGCTTTGTGACAGCATCATATCGCCTTTTATGATGCCGCGCTGTTAATCACTTTGCTCCCAACAGCGAATGGCAAGTCGATCCGGGATTAAACTCTCTGAAAAAATGTCACCGTCCCTCCAGAGAATTGAACCCCGGCACCTATCGTCCTCTCACAACAATAGTCAGCCGCCCAACCACTGCGGCCATCGACCCGTTTTTATAATTCAAACGAAACTGTCTAATTAATTTCTCCCAGCGCGCTTCGTATTCATATGACTGCACTAATATGAAATTAATGTTTATTAAATTTATATTGACACGCAATGCGCTGTAAAAAGACATACTCATTTAAGGCTAACGAGCTACATACACGTTCAAGTGAACAGCTATGCTTATCATTATTTGTTTGTTTCCTTCGCCCAATAAATTATTTCATATAATTACGAAACATGCTATAAGAAACGAACTTTTTACAGTTCCTTCCGAACTGCAAAATCCCATCACTAATTGTAATTCATAAAACTGGAAATATATCGCTTCCTAGTAATGTAAACAATGTGTATACTATTTCCTGAATCTGCATCATTTTCACTCAGTGGGTACATAGGTACTGATATTGCGGAAATATCTGAACTCACGTCTGAAATAAGCTCTATTTATGTTGAAACGCGATATAAGCTAAAATGCTTATATTCTTATTCAATATGAATGTCATAGTATGCTACCATGCTATAATGAAACGAACTTTTTACAGTTCTGATATTCGGAAATATCGAACTGCAAAAAGCTACAGTGGCGAGCAACAAAATAGGGACACTACGATCGCGTTTTTTTTGTTGGATTAAAAAATCTCTAAGCCTCTTTATCGCCTGAGATATAGAGATTAGACGTATGTATTTATGTTGTGAATATGTATGAATGTTTTGTCTTCACAGAGAAAAATGTTTTTTTTTAAGTAAGCTTAGCAAAATGTCCTTATTCTTAAAACGACTGTCATCCAATCTTTCGTTTTTAGCGCCTTATATGCTAGCTGGATCGCAAAAAGTTTGATTGAAAAAACGCTTAAATCTTCTCTTAGCTACTGGTTCCTATTGAACCAACGAGCACCAGTAATGAGTCAAAGTAACTGGTTTTGAAACGTGCCGAAATGCTTCAAATTTGATTTCACCAGATTCCACAGAAATAAAGCTCCGTAGGTAACAAATAGTCTCAGAAATGAAAAATAAACGACAAGCTTAACTTTTAGCGACAAGATGTTTCTTGACAAACAAATGGAGAAACTATGGATTTGGCAGTGTTAAATTTGCTGAGGATTTATTTAATATGATAATGTAAAGTATGACTCAAATCAAACAATATACTCAGATATTTAAACAAAAGGCTCCTATCTGATAGCCACGCACTTTGAGTCATTTATGTTTAATGTGTATCTATACCCATTCCAGGACTGCATCCAGACCGAATTGTAATCGGTGATGTATTACGTTAATGTCAGATCGCCTGTCAACTGGACAAACATCTCAGGACCTCCTGTACATCGGTGTAGATTTCCTCAAATATGTAAGTCTAAACTGACTGAAATCCACGGTAACCTCAGATTGCTTTTCTAAGTCATAAACTACGTCATTAAGTTCCTATAGCAGTCTAATATTATCGACTCTGTTCTTATTAACTTAAAGAATCCTTAACAATTTCCATGCTTTTAAAGTTTTGCTGATAATGCATTCGCCATGACAGCTGGATGACTAATTCTCTAGTTCATTTTATGTTATGCGATTTTAACGTAAACAAAAGTAATCTTTCTTGCTATAGAAGTCTGAGAAATAAACAAATGTGTGTGCTTAATTATGGATTAACATGTGTATTTTCATATGTCGCTAATACCAACAAAACAGTGTTTGTAAACATACTGGCAAGATTGGAAACGATTAAAAATCATACGGATTTTCGTAGATGACGTTTTTATAAGGCCGATTTGAACTTCGTCAAGAACTTGTGGCAGCATATAAGTCAGTACTTCTGTGACACGGTGGCGACATCTTATACATTCTATGCCTAGAAGATGCGATATTAGAGTACAAGACAGTACAAGAGATATTGACATAGTTTTAAATCTGCAACTGAGGTTCTGCGATTTTTCTATTCAAGTGTTGGCAGTATTAGTATGGATTAATTTGAAAATGTATGTTTGTATGTAGGTATTAGTAGATTCTTTCATAATAGAGACTTCCAGCAGAGCCAAACACTTATCTGTAAATGTATAACCTAATCTTTGGTATAACGTAAACGTTGAAACGACAGATACGTATGTTGTAAGAAAAGCTTGAGAAACACAGTTATAGCAGCATGATACATATAGATAGTTTGATGATATTTGTCGTGCTGCAAATAACCCATTGAGCTATTGTATGAAGGGAAAAATAATAGGTAGTTACGACAATCTCAATAGTTTCATAATAGAAGAAATTCTTATGATAGATACGTTAAACGATAATAATGAAGATATTTATTATGCTTTTATATTTTACAAAATGCGGAATAACTATAGATAATAAAGCTGGTTTATATGGTCGTTTCAATTTTGAGTCATTTGTTGTCATTTCTGTTTTACAAATTTGTTTTAATCGGGCTATATCGACTTTCTTCGCACATTTCGTTTGACTGAATACGTACGTTTACTATCTACGTGAGAGGGCGCAATTTTACGTATAACGTATTTCGACATACGTACGTAAAGGAAAAATATTGCAAGTACGCATGCGTTCCAGTCAGTTTTGACGGATACGGATACGTGTTTGGCTCTGCTATAAGTCTAATAACATTAGTGTCCCTATTTAGTTAGGTACACCACTATACGTTTCAATATCACAAGGAAAATTTAACAAATAGTTTTTATCAAATCTTAAAAAAACTTCATTCTCACAGAAAATGTTGATGAGACTATAAATATCTTTGGTATATTTGCGTAAATGTATATGTGTCTGTATATAGTCCACAGGAAAAATTTTCGTTTTCAAAACTAAAAATCATAAAACTGACACTTCTAGAGACATAAATACACTTTACTTAATTTCATAAAAATATAAATTTGAAACTTCATACAAAAAAAATTAAGCTTTTTCATTATCAACTTCACTCTCACAGAAAATGCTGATGTGTAGGTACATATGACAATATAAGTTCAAATTCAGTACAGACTATAAATATCTTTGGTATATTTGCGTAGATGTATATGTGTCTCTACATAGTTCACAAGAAAAATGTAAGTTTTCAAAAGTAAAAATCATAAAACTGACAGTTCTAGAGACATAAATAAACTTTACTTAATTTCATAAAAATATAAATTTGAAACTTCATACAAAAAAAATTAAGCCTTTTCATTATCAACCTCGTATAGAGGAGGCTTTGAAAAATAAATTTCATTTTCAGCCAATGCTACCAATTCTTCGGTTTCCTTCTTTTTACTATCTAGATTCATTTTCTCAGTATAATTTATCTTGGCATCATAACATTGATCTGTGTGTTCCATAGAAAATGGAAACTGTGCTGTGTCTCTGTATCTTATTGATGATATAAGCAAAAATAAAGCTGTAATACTGGCAAATGATAGTGCTACTAATAAAACTATTTTTGGAATGCCAGAATTTCTAGATGCACAGTCTAGCCAATTTCCAGGAAACTGAGATTTGGACTCTAATATTCGTTGTTCCATAATTTCCAAAATTGGCATTGTCTTAACTCTTGTTTCAGGTATTTTGTATCTGAAACTATATCCTAACTGCAAGTGAGTCTTTATTATTGGATCAGAAAATAAATCAGTTTCAAATACTTCAATATCACTTTCAGAAAATAAATTTCTTGAATTATCTTGTTTCATAAATGCGTAAACATTCATCAAATTATCCTAAAACATATATAATTATCGATATATAAATAATATGTAATACAATGAATTATACTTCTTTTTGTTTTACCATGGTATTACATCCTGTAATGCAAACCATTCTGTTCTGAGTATCTAAGTACGCCTCTTTGCATGCTGTAAGAACGTATATACGTTTGTAGTTAATGTATTTGAAAGTAATGTACCTAAATACCTACATAAATAGCATTGTTGTTTTGTAGTATTAATGTCATGCCCATCAGTTAAGTATATAATATTAAATAAACGACATCCTCTTTCACATATAGCCTCTGCATCATTTACCTATAATAATGATTATATTATTGTAAATATTATTCTTGAGACCTTATATAAATGTATTAACCATTGTCAGTAATAAGAAGCTATCTGTGCAAGCATTACTGCACATATAATCTTCATTCTTGGAGTCTTTTAGGGAAAAATAACCGTCCATACAGTAACCACATATTGTAACACAAATGAAAAACGAATTAAATTTAGACCATAGTTTATACATAACCGATAAGGGTTCTTTTGATTACAAACAAAATTACTTCAAATTTTAAATATGTGCATTATTTCTGACATTTGTATATGCACTTGACTTTTCATATCTGACACGTGACATTTGGTGATGACACATGGAAAAAATTTCCCTAGGTCTCACAATCATACACATGTCCCACAATTTAATGGACGACCATTTTATTGGCCGTGTTCAGTTTTCAGGTTTACTACCGTGTTCAGTTCACTACTTCACTAATCTGGATGTGCTAACTGAACACGACCATTGTAGAATTTAGATTGGCATCACTGGAATGCTGGAATCTAAAATTGAGATTGAGGTTATAGTTTGCGGCTAATTGCAGCATTTTGAAATTTCAAGTTTCCATATCAACAAGCTGTTTTATGTACAATTGATCAAATAAGAGTTGACATTTACACAGTTCAAAATGAAAGTAGAGGAGGTGAAAAGCACGGTAAAAACACAAAGAATAAGTGCACATAGTCATGTGAAAGGACTTGGTCTTGATGAAACTGGATATGCAATATCTTTGGCTGCTGGTCTTGTAGGACAAGAGGCAGCAAGAGAGGTGAGAGTAGAAATAAAATTCTTTACTTATCAAACACTAATATTATATATTCAATTCATTTTAATACTTATCTATAATTAATCTGATAAACTTGTGAATGCTGTCGTCTTGTATACAGTCTGTTCATTCGCTGTAAAATCCTATGCCATAAAGTTCTATTTGGTTAACATTAGTTTATAATATTGGTTTAATATTACTTACATTGTTCTGTTGGACTTTTTGTAATTGTTGTAATTCTTGACGTACAAACCACACCTGGAACAGGTAACAAACAAAGCCACGAGGGCAGAGGAATGTTGCAAAATGTGGGGCCTGAAACCTATGATGGTACACTGGCTGTACACGAAAGTTATAGTACCCTCTATAACTTACGCAGCGTTGGTCTGGTGGCACAAAGCTAGTTTGGGCTATGCGGCCAACGCACTCAGTAAAGTCCAGAGGATTGCCTGTTTAGGCATCACTGGAGCCATGTCTTCGACGCCGACTGCGGCGATGGAGGTGATCCTTTGGCTTCCTCCGCTGCAGCTTGTTTTGTGGTCGGAGGCAGTTTTAGGGGCCTACAGAGCAAAATGTAGTGGATGCAGTGGCTTCTCCGGTAGAACGGGGGATCATACCGGCATCTTCACCTACATAGAGCAGACAGTACCACTGTCCATGAGGGCGGACAAGATACCGCCCACTTTCAGTTTCAGTGGAGGATACAACGTAAACATCTCCAATAGAGAGATTGCCGAAACTCTCGCCCACAAACCGAGACGGGAGGTATCTCGCTGGTTTGTGGACGCCTCTAAAACGCCTAACGGCACGGGAATTGGAATTTGGAAAGATGGTGAAACCGAGGGTGAAGCCTTCAGCCTAGGGAGCTCCGCGTCCATCTTCCAAGCCGAAGTGATCGCAATCCAGAACTGCGCGGAAGGCATTTTAAACTGCCCGCAGGTTAATGGAGCAGTGGAAATTCTCTCTGACAGTCAGGCTGCCCTTAGGGCATTACAGGCTGTCAGGTTCGATTCCGAGGCAGTGCTACACTGCCATAAGCCTCTCGCAAAACTAGCGGAACGCCTCAATACAACACTGAGATGGGTGCCAGGTCACTCTGGAATCAGAGGTAACGAAATGGCTGACAAATTAGCTAGAGGCGCCAGTGCGAGACCACTCGTGGGTCCAGAACCTACATGTGGGAACTCCTATGGCAGCATCAAAGCCTTTGTCAGATCTGAACTCGCTGTTAGGCATTGCTCCTACTGGAATGCACTTGCCGGCATGAGACACTGCAAAATTTTCGGGATTCGCCCGTATGATGAAAAAACTGCGCAAGGCAGTTTCCATGAGCAGGGTCAGGTTGAGGTTACTCACAGGAATCTTAACCGGTCACTGCGCACTGAACAAACACCTGCATCGCATGGGCATAGTAAACTCTCCCCTATGCAGAAACTGTGGGAATGCGGAGGAAACTCCAATCCATCTTCTTGCCGACTGCTCGACAGTGGACAGGGAGAGGCGGAGTTACTTCGGGGTCGGGCGTCTGGACGATCCTGGACTAAGAAAATTAACTCTCGACCAGGCTGCGGACTTTTTCGTCCGAGTGCAACCTGGCTAAGAGGAGTAAAACAGCACGGGGGCACAATAGGTCTTTCTTTTGGCCGAGTTTGCCTCTACGGCTCGTCCGCCCGTGCAGTCCCAAAAAAAAAAAATGTTGTAATTTACCTTTGTTTAACATCCGCAAAATAATTGAACAATATTTTAGTTGCGACAATTATTGTTGACATTTATTCTCCTATCCTATACCAAAGATTAACTATTTTATTCATTTTATTAACCATATATTTTACATGTTTCTTAAATTCTAAATGTTTATCTATTATGGCAGGTAAGTATTTAATATGATCCATCAACTCAATCTCGATATCGCTTATTTTTATTTTAAATGTACTTACACTAATTAACGCATGCCTACTTCCAATACACATAAACGTAGTTGTATCGATATTAATGTAGAAACTGTTTTTATAGAGCCGTGCATAGAATCTTTCTAACTTATCATTCAATGTATTCATCATGTTTCGACACTATTATATCATTATATCATCAGCACACATACATATGTCACAATTTTGAGTAACATACATCATACCATTTATGTAGCTGGCCTAAAGTCCAAGAAAACCGCAATGATGATTTTCTTTCATCCATTTCCTTTAACTATTTGTCACCTATATATATACAATATCTATATTTACTATTACTGTTTCGCATGAGTGATCTTGTATAAAATTCTAATATATATAAATATAATTTGTTTAGGCTGCTGGAATAGTTGTTGATATGATTCGAAGCAAAAAAATGGCAGGACGTGCTGTCTTGCTAGCTGGTCCACCAGGTACTGGTAAGACAGCTATTGCACTTGCTATAGCACAAGAGTTGGGAAACAAAGTTCCATTTTGTCCTATGGTTGGTTCAGAAGTTTACAGTACCGAAATTAAGAAAACAGAAGTATTAATGGAAAATTTCAGAAGGGCAATTGGATTACGAATACGTGAAACAAAAGAAGTTTATGAAGGAGAAGTTTGTGAATTAACACCAGTAGAGACGGAAAATCCAGCTGGAGGTTACTTATTTAATATAACTTATAAATGGAAATTTTGTATAATTGTATTTTTACCAGGTTATGGTAAAACAGTAAGCCATGTTATCATAGGACTGCGCACAGCTAAAGGAAGTAAGCAATTAAAACTAGATCCCAGTATTTATGAAGCTCTTCAAAAAGAAAAAGTTGAGGTTGGGGATGTCATTTATATAGAAGCAAACAGTGGTGCTGTTAAGAGACAGGGTAGATCTGATGCATTTGCAACCGAATTTGATTTAGAAGCTGAAGAGTATGTTCCTTTACCAAAAGGAGATGTACATAAGAAGAAGGAAGTTGTACAGGTTTGTTTCTTGAACTTTTTTATATTTATCATATTTTATAATACGCATAATCATTTTATTATCAGAAAAAACCATTCGATCAAAATGCCATTTTCTTTATATCCTATATTTTTATATATAGCTTATATCTGTTTAAATTACAGGATGTAACGTTGCACGACTTAGATGTTGCTAATGCGAAACCTCAAGGTGGTCAGGATGTTTTATCGATGATGAGTCAACTACTAAAACCAAAAAAAACGGAGATTACAGATAAACTTCGTAGAGAAATCAACAAAGTTGTTGATAAATATATAGACCAGGGTATTGCGGAGCTTGTACCTGGTGTATTATTTATTGATGAAGTACATATGTTGGACATTGAAACATTTACTTATCTTCATCGAGCATTGGAGAGCGCTATTGCCCCAATAGTAATATTTGCTACAAACAGAGGCCGCTGTGTGATTAGAGGGACGGACGATATCATTTCACCGCATGGCGTACCTCTAGATCTATTGGATCGTTTAGTGATTATAAGAACTCTTCCATATGGTAGAGCAGATTTGGAACAGATACTTAAGTTACGCGTAACCGTAGAAGGTTTAGAAATTAACCCTGATGCATTAACTGCTTTAGGCGAAGTGGGTAGTCGTTCAACGCTGCGATATGCCGTGCAATTGTTAACGCCCGCATCCCTGATTGCTAAAACCAACGGTAGAAGTATTATTACAAAATCTGATGTGGATGAAGTTAGTTCTCTTTTCTTGGATGCTAAGGCGTCTGCTAAAATTTTATCGCAGAATAAAGACAAATTTATGTTATAACTATATTGTAATTGTCTAATAAATTAAGGTTTATATTAAAAATAGTGTTTTACTAACTTTACCAAAGCGATACGAAAATAGTAGTCATACTAAGAACATGCCTAATATGCCCCCATTATGCCAATGCGAACTTCTTTTAGTTCTTCACTGGATCTCTTGGTGCAAAAGTAGAACACTAAACACTTAAACCCGCTAAACACCAAAAACTTTTAACTGAACAATAAAACTTAGTTTTATTATCGAATAAAACTTAGTTTTATTATCGCCTTAATAATGACAGCGTTGCTGTCGAAACGCGTCGGTGTTTAGTTAAAAGTTTTTGGTGTTTGGTAGGTTGAAGTGTTCTTTTAGTTACTTTGCCTATTTCTCCAAAACAACTTAAAAAAACCAAAGAATTAACGACGGAACGCTTCATCACAGACTCTTCTATAAAAGTGTTCGAACCAAGTGAAAAAATTATACAAGGTAGTTGTATGTGGTACATAAGATGATTAATAGTAAAATAGAAGACACATTTATGAGCAAGAGCTTATGGCGGTTTTTATTTTTAAAAACACGTTTGATGATATGTTTCGAAAATCGAGCTGATATGGAGCCATTCTGTAGATGAATAAACTTCAACTCAACGAAATATATACAATATTAAATTTAGAAACTACCGCTGTGCTGGCTATATACAAGACTACCCTCAAAGAAAACAAAAAATAGTAGAAGGTAATAGCATCTCCTGTAAAAACAGAAATTAAAATTCTTTGAAGGAAACAATACGTACTAAGATAAATTGGTTTACTGAATTATTTTCACCAAAAGAATCTCTTAAATAGAAATCATTCTTTACGTGGTACTCTGAACTATTGAGAGACGTTTCCATCCATACAACAGAAATATTTCATCAATATTACTGATTGGATTAAGAAATAGCAATTATAACAATATTACTGATATATGTATTTCTCTGTTGTATAGGTGCTGTATACTACAAACGTGTGTTATTGTAATGCTGTTTCAAACTACTATAAACGGGAATAGGTGTGTTAACGCTTTTTGCTTGCCTTGCTTATTCTACAACACTTTTAAGCATATAAAATTAATGCTTAGGGAAATCTAGAAAGTGATTATTTTGATCTGTTCAGGGTTGATAAGCAAAAAGTCTTTGAATTATTAAATATTAAGGTACATACCGGGTGTTAGTAAATAAGTGCGACAAACTTTAGGGGGTAATTCTGCATGCAAAAATAATGACAGTTTGCTATATAAACGTCCGGCCGCAAATGCTTAGTTTCAGAGTTATAGGGTGTTAAAGTTTTTCTTAAAAACTGACGATTTATTTATTGCTCTGAAACCGGTCGAGATAGGCAAATCAAATTTGGTGGGTTTTAAGAGATGGTTATTGCGCATTTCTTGACATCCAACCAAGAATTTTATATTCATCATTGGCGTGTATACGGGCAATGATCTTAATTTTTAAAGAAAAAAATGGTACGCCATTGAGATATTTCGAATTAAAAATCATTTTTGAATTTTCCATTCAATTTGTGATAAAAAACCTCTTGCCTTTTTTCGTGTGAGGCGCCGTTTTTATGCAAAAAAATAAAACATCTTAACGTGTATTTTTCATTTCTTTAATAGATTAACTAGTAGGCTACTGTCGACATTCAATATCAATGCATTGTTAAATACAAATATTTTAACGAAGTGTCAAAATAGCAACTCATCATTATTAAGATTTTAGTTAGCTATAAAATTATTGTTAATAAGTAATTAATTTTTCTTTTATTGAGAATAAATAACTGAAACTAAGCATTTGCGGACGGACGTTTATATAGCAAACTGTCGTTATTTTTGCATGCAGAATCACCCCTGAAGTTTGTCGCACTTATTTACTAACACCCTGTATATATGTATGTACATACTTCGGTGAACTATCCATACTGAATTTGAATTTATTCATATTTTTCGTCAACTAAGACTAACGTTATTTCATTGACATCTGTCACAAGTAAAATGTCAATAGTACCAAAATAAACATTTTTGCCAATTACAGTGTTCCCATTGGTTCCCATATTAAAATCAGTGTAGACAACTCGGGACACTATATTATGATCACCTCGTACATATATTTCATTAGAAAACTATTAACACTATTAATTTCATAAGAGGATGTTTTGTTGCTCCCGTCTAAACCAAGTGCAATAAAACATCTTATCAAAGGAATTTTCTCTACTATTTTTTCTATTTTTCAAATTTGTATTTTTCATACTATGCATAGGTATGCAATAATCTGACATTTATTTTTCTGTAGTGTAAATGTTGGTCATACGTGGTCATACTGACATTCGTTGTCATAGTTCTGTGTTTTTAAATATTCTCATTATGGGAAGAGTACATTCTGCGTGCGGGCGTGCACCGCACAAGGGCGGCATTTTCAAGGGGGCGGATCGGCGACAAAATCATATCGAAAGGAAAATAAAACACTGTCATAATTTGCATGTCTACAATTGTACAGGGGCGGAAGGGCGGCATTTTCAAGGGGGCGGCATCGGCGACAAAATCATATCGAAAGGAAAACAAAACATTGTCATAATTTGCATGTCTACAATTGTACAAGGGGCGGCCTAATCGGTATTGCACGCGGGAGTTCAAACAGCTAGCGGTGGGCCTGCTCATGCTGTGCAGACGGATTCATAATGTCGAGATTAAATGCCAAAACAGAGCGATATCTGGATATATGGAAAACATCTATCGTAAATCTTTCTTCCCTCATCTGAATAAAGGTAGGTTTTCGAAAGGGCGAGCGAGCGAGCGATGAGCTCATTCAACCAATCAGAGACGGTGTTACTTTTGGCGCGACGAAATCGCACGCGACTGATTTGAATTGCCTGGGAAGCGATTCAGGCGAAATTTCGCACGCGACTACCAATGAGAATGCCGCACTTTATTCAAATTTTAAAGTGGGGATAGTAGTAAAGTTATGAGTTGTTTAGTTTGTATTAGATCTATGTTTATTTGCTTTAATTATTTCATACATTTTACGAAATTGTAGATCACACTAGATGTATTATATAAAAGAACAACTAAGTACGCAAGTGTTTTGGTTGAAATTTATAAAATATAAAATTCTAGAGGTAAATACTAATATAAATACGTTAACCAACGTGAAAATAACATCGGAAAAATAAAAATGGTTGATAATCGTATCCCTTCCACCTATCTGATCAAAAATCTCTACCTCCTAAGGTGGTGCCTGATCGGCAAGGGGGGACCAAGAGCAACAAATATCAGTTTGTATCAAAATAATCCGACTAAAAGCAATGATCTAACATGACGTCACAACTGAAATGATGTGATACAAACGGATATTTACGGTAAATGGAAGACAACTAATAACTCAACAAAATCTTCACTTTGAGACATTTTTCTATTATAATATTCTGTGACCAACTAGAGATGCTAACACGTCTAGGAATAAAATAAAAATATTTTAACCACAATCACCGGGTTTTTCAATTTTACCTGAATTTTACAACCATATACATTTGCATTTTTTCCCTACGATAAGAACCGTACGAATATATATTTGCAATTAGGTTAGAAGGAGTTAGGAGGTTATTGAAATGTCACGAAATGTAAGCAGTACCTACAAACGCCCAACTCACTTCTTCACAGACATTGAAAAACGTAATGACTAATTGTGTGGGTGGAGTCTTATCGCGTCTTCGAAAACACATCCACGCGAACGAAAATTTGTCGTTCGCTCGCTCGCTCGCGCTTTCGAAAACCTACCTTAAGTGTTGGACGTATGTATATTTGTCGCACATGGCGAATATTCCGAAGGATGTATACACAAGATATCTTCTGAAATATCTGTATACAAGCCACGTTTGTGACAAATATACAGGCGTGGCTAGATAAATGTAGTACAACCTTAAATTTCCTTAAAAAGAACAAATTTTTGAACAGTATTAAAATTGGGCCATCGGAATTTTTTTTTATACATGTAAGATTTTCTTAATAGCAACCAAAGGTATAAAAATTATATGAATTTAATTTATACTGTATTTCTGGGTTTTAGTTGTTTTTTTTTCTGCGTATTTTTTATTTGTTTATACCTACCAAGTACAACTATTGCAGACCTAGATATTTCAAGAGACTTTCACAAGAATATAAGCTATAAAATTGTTATCCATCATTTTGAAGTGTTTAGTGTTTAAGATTCTTTACTGATAAGTATCGGGCGATCGAGAAAGATTGTCTGAAAAAAACTACTTTCCCAAGTCGATAAGTGTGTACTTATTTCCATTTATGCGTATGAAGTTAGCAGTAAACAAAAATTAGTCAACATATGTCATTTTTCATGTTTATTTGTTCATTGGCGTCCGTTTATTTTCTTGTTTTTTCATTGTGTATTTTTTACCTATTATCGTAATTTATTTCCATCAAAAAGTCTTTTTAAAGGCTATTTAAGCTCATATTTAGCGACTGCGGTACGTTAGCATTACTGCTATTTTATAAAACATGTTACAGGTAAAACTTAGTTTTTAGGTTATAATGCCTCTTACTTTGGACCAAGAGAAGTTTCTTTTGGAAGCATATTTCCGAAGTGGAGAACGTGATCCAAATGGTCAATGGAAATATTCAACACGGTCATGTATTGACGATTTAACTACCGAATTTCCCGATATCGACCTGGATTATGAATCGCTATCACGACACGTTTTGAGAACAGTAGAGCGTTTTAGAAATACGGGCAGTGTTGCTAAAGGAAAAAGCTCTGGCCGTAGGACAGTTCTTAATGAGGAAGTAGTGGAAGATATTCGAGCTTGTCTTGATCAGAGTCCACGAAAGCCATTACGACAATTGGCACAACAAACAGGTATACATAATTATTTTGTCTAGTTTTTTCACATAATATATGTTGAAACTAATTAAAAAAAAATATTTTTAGGTTTATCTTATGGTTCGTGTCACAAAGTAGTAAAAACTAAATTACATTATCACCCATATAAAATATCGGTTGTACCAGAACTATATGCAGCAGATTATTATAATAAACGTATGCATTATTGTCAATGGTTCAATGCAAATTTAAGGGATGATGAGCTGCTAAATTTATCCTTTTTTTCCGATGAAGCATGGTTTCATTTATCGGGATACGTAAACTCACAAAACTATAGAATATGGTCAGCTGAAAATCCTCATGTCTACCATGAAACACAGCTACATCCTCTGAAAATTGGTGTTTGGGTTGGTATGTCACGCAGGAGAATTATCGGACCAATATTTTTTGAAGAAACAATTACAGCTGCAAATTATCGTGAAATTCTTAATACGTTTATAGAACAATTGCACGATGATGAGATAACGACAGGTTTCTTTCAACAGGATAATGCTACTGCCCACACTGCGCGACAGACTATTGACTATCGACAACAATTTTATGACAATCGGCTTATTAGCACTAACCGATGGCCCCCAAGATCTCCAGATCTTACCCCATTAGATTTTTTTCTGTTCGGTTATTTAAAGAATAAAATATTTCGCAATCGGTTGCACACATTAGACGAACTGAAGGAAGCTATAAGAATAGCAATAAGCGAAATTGGACCAGAAATGTTGCAGAATGTATTCGAAGGTATGAAGAGAAGAATCGACACATGTTTACTTAATAATTGTGGCCATATTGATCATAATTTGTAAAATTTATTTTATTATTAACGTTACTATTACTATCTATTATATTCAAAAAATTAATTATAAAATATATCTTTACATGTGGTTTTTAAAATAAATAATTGTTTCTCTATAAATTGTTTTTTTTTTCAAATTTAATCCTAAGTAATTCAGATATTGACATGAAATATAGCTGCTTGTTTATGCAATTCCGTTGATCAC
The DNA here is from genome assembly GCA_023690525.1 of Holotrichia oblita. Lineage (NCBI taxonomy): Eukaryota > Metazoa > Arthropoda > Insecta > Coleoptera > Scarabaeidae > Holotrichia > Holotrichia oblita. Next base: position 73,070,911 of record CM043019.1, on the reverse strand, counting down.
AAGAGATTGTTAAGTTGCCTACCTACATATTACAATTAAACGATTCGCAACGTCAATGAAAACAATTTCAGGTGAGCGGCAATTTGCAATGTTGTGGTCATGTTCGCATTTTATCATGGTAGCGGCACGGACAATCATTCTCGATCGCCCGATATATACGCACGTGATTTTTTTACTTTTTAAAAGTTGTAATATTAAAAATTGAAACGAGGAAATTTATTTATTTGAAAACAACATTTTATTTTCCATTTTGTATTATTTCGTTAAATTATTTTAAAATGTTACAAATATCTTTAGTATTAATATAGTAAAAGTTTATGAGATATTCACAATAAAATTTTTGAATTGTCTTAACGTGTGTGTTTAAAAGAGTCGACCAGTAGCGGTTAGACATTTGTATTTTACTTGATTTTGCTACTATTCATTGGCTGTTGTGTATACGTCACCTTGCGTGGGCTCATTTCATTGGATGAAGGAAGAAGTATTTCTGGAAAGTGTAATTTGGCGTATTTCAGATTGAATTTAGACGAGTTCCTATGTACGTTGTATAATGTTTTAAGCGCCCGGTTTTTTGTGAAATATATTAAAATAGCGTTAGTTTTCTCCAAACTTTAAGAAAATGAAGCAATTGGCTTTTCTGATAATAGGTTTATTTATTTTCATCGGTAAATTTCTCTACCAACATTTCTTGTACATATACATATTTTATTCCTGCATATTTGTTTACAGGACATGTAAAATGTGATGCAGCAGAAGGTGAAGGAACTGTGGAAGCAGTGGATATAGATTTAGGGGCAAGCAGAGAAGGATCCAGAACCGGTAAGATGTATAAATGTTAAGATATGTATAGTTAATCCCTAATTTTCTCGTAAGTCATTAGATGCTCTTTTATAAATTGTTTCTCGGCTTTTCTAAAATTTAGAAGTTGACTTAGTACAGGATCCCTTCGAAAATTTGCTTCGTACCATCCATATCTGTAACTCAAAAATATATATTTCAGTGCAAGTAATAAGCATGTTGAAAATGTGATTATTACGTTTGATTTTGAGTTACAGGTGAGGTATACTTTTCTTTTGGCTCTTTAGAAACTAACATTAGAATTTTTTCATTAATATTTTGGTAATGCGAGTCTTTTAGAGTGTAGAACTTTGGTGTCAGTACGGGAACTATAATCAATGTGATTTAAATAACATATGTTTGGGAAAAACTAAGATATTTACCATAATTTAGTGGCTTGCCTATTTGAATGTTAGATCGACCTGGTTCTTTTTCGGCTACAAAACATAATTTAAATGGCACAACTTTAACAACTTTTTTATCTTTTTCGGATGGTGTAGAATTCATATTTTAAGATTATAACTATTTAATCAATATATTTATGTTGTCAAGAAGATGCTCATAGTGAGCATGTGCTAATACATATTAAATCTGAACGAACTAGAACTTTTTATATGTTTATATGTATTTTTTTCTATTTACTATATTTGCAGATGATGAGGTTATTAAAAGAGAAGAGGAAGCAATCAAATTGGATGGACTTAATGTAGCTCAAATGAAGGAATTAAGGGAAAAATCTGAAAAATTCCAATTTCAGACAGAAGTTAATCGTATGATGAAGCTAATTATCAACTCATTGTATAGGAACAAAGAGGTAACTATAAATATTTCAGTATCAAATAGTTCTTGATAGTGATTTTTTTAATTCATAATGCCATAGACGGTTCTGTTGTGTATTGTTAAAACTATAAAAAATAAGCAGCTTTTATGTCAACAATTATAGTACATTTAAAATTTCTAATAATCACACTATTATGGTTTCTCACATATTGCATCCACATCAATATTAGAAAAACAAATGAGGTTGGTAATACACTGGAACCTCATCTATATCCGCGCGCACTTATGTCCACCCTCACTTATCTCCGCAGTATAGCACTCACTTACATCCGCTCGGCATCCACCACCCGATAGTGCACGTATTCACATAAGCCAATCAGCGCGTAGCACGGCGTTTCCTCTCCGCTAACGGGATAAGAGTGGGGACCCCTCTTGAGTGGATATGAGTGAATGTTTACGTTTCGCAACCGCTGATATAGACGAGGTTCCAGTGTAATTCAATTTTTTTGTATATGTATGTATATTGAAGGTTCCTTTTATTATACAAAAAACTATATCAATATGTTTTGTGCTTTATGATACATTATATTCACTTGCTTTCAAGCAAAAGCGAGATTTTGAGTTATATTACTACATAAAACTACGTTTCTACTGCAGGATTAAATTTCATTGCTACAAATTAGAATAAAAATAAGCTGTTTTACTTAAGCCTTGGATTAACCAGTCAAGGTTATTGTAAGATTATATGTATGATGTCACATAAAAGTTTATATCTAGTGGATCAGTTTCACTATGTTTTAATAGAGTAATAGAGAGGAACATTTTATATTAAAACAATATACAGTGTGTTGCCGGATAGGTATCCCAATAGGAAAACCTTTTTTATTATGGATGTATGGAAAAAGATATTCTTTGTAAAAGTTTTTGCTTGATCTGAAATACACAAATAATACTAGACTTCTAAATTAATATCATAATAATCCATAAAATAGTTTGTTTTTGTAAATTTTGGAGTCACAGTTTTTCTAAGTCCGTATGATATTGTACTCGCATCTAGTTGCATTGAACGTAATGCATTGCATCGTGTTAGGCCAGTTAGGCATATGTCAGATGAACAACTGTCACGCAGTATTTAATTGTCAAAATGCGCACACAAAATAGTATATTATGCAACAAGATTTATAAACGACACTTTAGTCACGAGTTTTTAATACGAGTGTCTAGAAGAGTTTATAAAACGAGTTGTATACTATACTTTTTCTACGACCATCACAACAATGAAAATTGAAACGTTTAGGTGTGTTTTATGAAATTCACAACATTAATTATAACATAAACATGTATGTAATATAATCCTACTAAATTAACTTATTTAGGTAAATACACATTGCCAATTAAATTAGAAAAATTACTACAGTTATTGAGAGAAACCATTGACGTTCCCAAATTTTTTCCATCAACTTGGGCAGCAAATTATCGGTGGCTCTAATCGCTTGTTCTCTAATTTCAAGGGGATGTAGTGGTAAATTCTTCATTTTCTTGTTCAATTGCTTCCATTATCTTGCAAATTACGAATCACTTTTTTTTTAACTTACAAATGTAATAACTGCTTGTCAAAAGTTGACGTTGTGTTCGGTCATCACAAGATTTGTGCACAAGTCATTTGAATATGATTCAAACAATGTTTAATGATTTGTCGTATTTAAACTGATATTTAGTGTATCGATTGGCCGTGTAAAATGTGCTGTTTTAGAGATGGGAGTAGAAAAAAAACTTTATGGGTTTATAAAATAGTTATTTACGAACCAAGTGCGTGAAATCATATTTCGCGAATGAGTGACCAGACACGAATTCGCGAAATGTTTCACGCACGAAGTTTGTACAATATTTTTTGTACGAGAACTATAATAATAATACATATTGTTAAATACGTAATCGTGTATGACACACTACTAATCTCTTGATATTAATTTAAAAAAATTGAGTTGGCAGTATTGATTATTTGAAATGACGTTTAATTTAAAATTATCAAATTCAAAATGGTAATTTATATAATATTTGTTGCTGTTCTGACATTGAATTACATACCTTCCAAATATAACAATTTCTATTTCATTTCCTTTTATTTTCATAGAAAAACAACGAACTAGGTAGCATATTATTAAGGTTAGGCTTTTATGATTTTAAAATGTCACTAAATTAATCAAGTTCCAGGAAGTACCAACGTTACTTTTACGCACTCGTGTTTAAAGTGACTTTTTACACACGCAAATCGAATGGTGAAATTACAGGTTTTGATAAGCGAGTACAAAAAAGATATTCTTTATTAACGTTTTTAATTAAGTCCGTACAATATTCTAACTTTTATCAACTCTAAATATAGTTAGCATGACAACAAAACACAAAATTTTTTTTTTTACTTATTCTATAATATCTCCGCCTTCCACAGCACATACTTGTAACTCTACTCTTTTACGAAATTCATTGTAACAGTGGTGTAACATTTGAGGTGTTAGTGTTAATAGCTTGTGATATTCGGATTTTTAAACTATTTTCATCATTGGGTAGGATGTCATTATACAATTTCTGCTTAAGGTACCCCAAAAAGAAAAAAATCCATAATGGTTAAATCGGGTGAACGAGGCGGCCATAAATTTGGCCCATTTCTCCCAATCCACCTGGATCAAAACTAATGTCAACCATTCTCTAATAGCGTTTGTTGAACGAACCGGACACCCATCCTGTTGAAAATATAACTGCCTGTTACCGTTTTTTTTCAAATCGTCTCACCAGTATGAGCAGGGTTTTAGAATGAATGACAACATCAGGATACTTGTCGTTAAATTTTTCAGTTGCATATCTTGCTGATGTTTCGCCTATACCAACGATTAACCCTAGTAAAGATAGGAAACTTGGAACGCCGGCATAACGTAAACAGCATCATCTACTTTTGCCGCATCAAACTAGAATTAAATCCTCTGTCAAGGCGGGAAATTCAAGTGTGGGATAATTAGGTTTGAATAACTTTTTTAAGTAAAAATCTTAAAAAAATCTTTTATTATAAATTCAAACTAAACTTTATACATATTCTAAAATATACCTACGTACTAAACTAAAAGATAATGTTACTAAATAAGTCATTTTACTACAAATTGTCATTGAAATATAAGAAGACAGTAATAATGTTCAAAAATTATTATTATCTTTTGCGTGTTTTTAAATGCAACTCGTGCGCGGATTTTACAATCGAATCGAAATTAATATTTCTTGTGTCCCGACCTCTCAATGAGCTATTAATCTTTTTTAAATAACTAAAAACCACAATATTTATTATAATTCTGAGCAAAACATGAATGTGCTCTCTATACTCGTTACATACAATATCAAGAGGCATATCTGTTCCTTTCATTACGTTAAAAATTTTACCTTTTAAACCATATATAGATATTATTGGTGGCAGCATTTACCTCGGAGCAGATTTATCATCACATTTTGGAACACAACAACGTCTCATTTTTTTAAATGAAAAATAGTGTACAAAATAAGCTAAAACAACTGTATAATTACTGCTTATAAGTAATGCACAAAAGTGTCCAATATCAAAATTATATACATACACGAAATTTCACCTAAAACAAAATTGTATATATAATAATATTTACACGGAAATTAAATCGTACAAATTCTTACCAAAACACAAAATAAACAGAGAAATACAGTCCTCGCCAGAGAAAACGGGACATTTTTTTTAACTATTGTAAGTCAAGATTACAGCTATTGATATGATTTGAAATTAGTAATAGATGAAAACTGTTATTTGTCAATTTGACAGTATTCAAACTTCAACCAATTTGTAAAAAAGACCTTTAGTGAACATTGTAATAACTTAAATTTATTATTATAATTAATATTTTGTAAGAGCACCTTCAGCCTCTATCACAGCATTAATTCTTTCAGGCATTGATCTTATTACATTAATGACGTAATTTTCAGGTATTTCTTCCCAGGCTGTTTGTACTATGTGAAATAATTGCTCATTGTTATGCACCTGAAGATTTTGTTTATTAATACATCTTGCCATTAAACCCCATACGTTTTCTATCACATTTAAATCTCCACTATAACTAGGAAAATCCATACAGGCCACGTTATTTGTATTAAACCACTCTTTCGTTGCTGCGGAGGTATGAACAGGACAGTTGTCTTGCAAAAACATGAAATTCCTATCAGGATAAGATTGTGTGACGGTTGGGATCATCACATTATTAAGAATATTTATATATTCTTCACTGTTAAGGCGATTTCGAATATGGTGCGCAACTCCGAGACCTCGCGATGATAACCATCCTCAAACGTTGACAGAAAATCGAGGATTCCTTTTAATTTTATTTATATATTTGTCTTCAAAACGGCGTGTACCTCTTGGCCGGTAAACTTTTACTTGTCCATTGTACGACGACTGAAATAGTTTTTCGTCCGAAAATATTACTTGATCCCAAGCGGCATATCCCATGTGCTGCAGAGCGAAGCCGATTCTTTGTTCTTTCGAAGCAGGACTTGGTATACATCAGATATTTTTCTTGCTCCTGTGCCGACGGATCTCGAAAGACTTCTTTCTTCTCTCCATTTCCTATATATTCTGCTTACTGTACTCTTACCTATTCCAAATTCATCTGCTACACTTCTCATCGACCATCCTTCTTCTATTTTAGTGCAAATTCTTGCTTTACATACTTTATTAACGTGAGGCATATTAATATTTTCAACGTAAATAAAAACTATGCATTGAAAACATTTGACATTAATGACATATGTAATGACAAGAAAATTTATTCATTCATTGTTTTAGGAAAATACTTAATTACACAACTAAAATTTAGCCAAAATCGCAATAAGACGTGTCCCGTTTTCTCTGGCGAGGACTGTATTAAAGAAATTTCATCAAATAAAAAAACTTCAGAAAAGGCGTCCATCGTTGAGGTTATCTATCAAATTACAAAAAGAAAGTAGAAAGGACATGTTTCCACATCAGTTGAAAATGTAGAAATCTACTCTGAAACTTACGGCTTATTTGTATGCGTCAACTATAGGTTGCGCCCACAGTCAAGTATCTAGCCCCTGGCCTATACCATAGCATTGTACCGCATAAACTTTTTGTGTGTCATCATTTTGACAATTAAATACTGCATGACAGTAGTTCATCTAACATATGCTTAACACGATGCAATAAATTACGTTCAATGTAACTAGATGTGAGTACATCACACGGACTTAGAAAAATGTGATTCCAAAATTTACAAAAACCAACTATTTTACGTATTATTATGATATTAATTTAGCAGTCTAGTACTATTTATGTATTTCAGATCAAGCAAAAACTTTTAAAAAGAATATCTTTTTCCATACATCCATAATAAAAAAGTTTTTCCTATTGGGACACCTATCCGGCAACACACTGTGCAGTGTGTATAAAAAGTCAACCACTTTTACAACACCTTGCTTATCATGTATACAAAAATAAAAGGCAATTCACGTCATAATCAGTACTAATAGGAATAGTATTATGTTAAATAAACTGACAAAAATATGTCCTGTATGTAATGCAATTTCTCCAACCGCCAATTAATTAAACGTATTTTTTATTTTTTTTTAAATAAAAAATAAATAATAAACGGTGTTGCGAGTGGGCCGCGATAGCCATGCTCGGTGGTTCGACTCCACCTCCGGACGACATATTACAAAAAAATAAAAATACATTTAATTAATTGGCGGTTGGAGAAATTGCATTATATACATGTACTTACGCCAAGAAATAAATACTTCGGTGTTAAAAATATGTCCTGTTGTAAAAAATCAAAATATTAGTTTCAAAAGCTGATGTCTTGTCGTAATAAAAGTAGTAATAAGGGAAGAAATCACTACATGAATAATTGGGAATTTTTAGTAATAACAAACTAAATATTGGCATATAGATAAAACAGTTATTAATTTGGAGGAAAAAGTATGAAATACAAGGTGTTGCAATGTGAACTTGAGTTTTTTCTTTTTAGTAAAATACATTATTTTTTGAACTTGTCAATCTGTAACGCCTGCAGTTGCAATGCTGAAATAGATAATTTTCAACATAACGTTGTAATTGGCCGTATGTTTGAAAGAAATTTAATGACTCAAAAATGGTTGGTTTTTGGTATAGGATACCACAGTCAGTTTTTATATAGAATTGTATACTCAATTTAAAAATCTCTATACTACCAAGCTGTTTAAATTAAGAAAGTTTATGTGAACTTTCAGTAAACCAGAAATGAGAGAAGTGCGTAAATAATTTCACTTAAGACTAGGGATGGCAAATTCTGATCGTATTTTAGTTCCGGGAAGTTGTCAATGAATTTACGCACTGTATTCCACATATAAAAATGTGGAAATGTTAACTGTAGTTCTTGTAAAGGCGATAAGCTATTTCATCAATCTATTTTTTTACAGATTTTCTTAAGAGAATTGATATCAAACGCATCTGATGCCTTGGACAAGATACGATTAATGTCATTAACCGATCCCAATGTTTTGGATACAAATTCAGAGTTAAACATACGAATAAAAGCTGATAAAGAAGGAAACATGTTACATATAACTGATACAGGCATAGGGATGACTAAATCAGATCTCATCAGTAATTTGGGAACGATTGCGAAATCAGGGACTGCAGAATTTTTAAGTAAAATGCAAGATGCGTCTACTATAACTGACATGAATGATATGATCGGACAGTTTGGTGTTGGATTCTACTCGGCATTTCTGGTTGCTGATAAAGTCGTTGTTACATCTAAACACAACAACGATGTTCAATACATTTGGGAATCTGATGCCGGGGCATTTAGTATTGTAGAAGATCCTAGAGGTGACACATTGAAAAGAGGTAATTCAATTTTTAAATTTTAAGTTATATATTTGGTATAATTTTTATATTACATAGGTACCACCATTTCCCTTCAACTTAAACCAGAAGCCAAAGACTTTTTGGAACAAGATACGATTAGGAATTTAGTAAAAAAATATTCGCAATTTATAAACTTCCCAATTTACTTATGGGCGAGTCGTACTGAGCAAGTAGAAGAGGTGATTGAAGAGGAAGTTGAAGAAACAGAGAAGTCGAAACCCGAAACAGGTGATGAAGATGCTGCTGTTGAAGAAGAAGAAGCAGAAGAAGACAAACCTAAAACCAAGAAAGTCGACAAAACCATTTGGGATTGGGAATTGCTGAACGACAGTAAACCTATTTGGACTAGAAAAGCTGCAGAAGTTGAGGATAAAGAATATGATGAATTTTATAAAGCATTAACTAAAGATTCTTCAGAGCCACTTACAAGAGTACACTTTGTTGCTGAAGGCGAAGTTACATTCAAAGCTCTTTTGTTTGTTCCAAAAGTTCAACCATCCGAAAGTTTTAATCGTTATGGAACTAAAACAGATAATATTAAATTATATGTCAGGAGAGTTTTTATTACAGACGAATTTAACGATATGATGCCTAACTATCTGAGCTTTATTAGAGGTATTGTTGATTCAGATGATTTGCCATTGAATGTATCTCGAGAGACGCTTCAACAACACAAGCTCATTAAAGTAATTAAGAAGAAATTGGTAAGGAAAGTATTAGATATGCTTAAAAAAATTCCCGATGAGCAATATGAAAAATTCTGGAAAGAATATTCTACTAATATTAAGTTGGGTACCATTGAAGATCCTAGCAATCGTACTCGTTTGGCAAAGCTACTAATGTTCCATTCGTCGAATAGCGACAATTTAACATCACTTAGTGATTATGTTAAGCGCATGAAATCTAAACAGGAACGAATCTTTTACATTGCTGGTGCAACCAAAGATGAAGTTAAAAAATCTCCTTTTGTTGAAAGATTATTACGTAAAGGTTATGAAGTTCTCTACTTAGTTGAAGCTGTTGATGAATATACGATATCAGCAATTCCTGAATTTGAAGGTAAAAAATTCCAGAATGTTGCAAAAGAAGGATTTTCGCTCACGGAAGCTGAAGGAGGCAAAAAACAATTAGAACAGTATGAATCACAATTTGAGCCGCTAACTAAATGGTTATCCGATGATGCTCTTAAAGAACACATTGCTAAAGCAACTGTTTCTGAACGTCTCAGTGATTCACCTTGCGCTTTAGTAGCTAGTATGTTCGGGTGGACTGGTAATATGGAAAGGTTGGCAATTTCGAACGCTCACCAGAAAGCGGATGATCCGCAACGATCGTATTATCTTAATCAAAAGAAAACTTTAGAGATTAATCCAAGACATCCATTAATGCGCGAACTTCTGAAAAGAGTTAATGATGATCCTTCAGATCCGACAGCAAAAGATATGGCAGTTATGCTATTCAAAACTGCTACGTTGAGATCCGGATATATGCTGAAAGAAACACATGATTTTGCGCATAGTATTGAAATGATGATGATGAGAAAAACTCTTGGCGTCTCTCTTGACGAACAAGTTGAAGAGGAAGAAGACATTCCGGAAGATGGTATACCTGAAGAAGAAGTAGACCAAGAAGTTGAAGCAGAAAACGAAGAGCACGACGAATTGTAATAGCAAATGTGCCTGAAAGTTCAACGTATGTCTGTATGTGTGTGTGAGTGTACGATTTCAAGTATTTGTTGTTTTTGTATAGATAATTCATAAAGACTGTTAATTTTGTACTATGAAATAATATTTAAATTATATTGATATACCATAGATTCTTTTTTTTATAATGAAAAACGTCATTTGCGTCTTTGGTGTCATTGAAATAAAAGCTGTGATTAGTATTCATTATTTTCTCTTTTACACAATGATGTGATTTGAAATAAAGAAATTGCAGTAATCAGGTTTTGATTTTAGAATATAATTCAATTTGATTTCTGCTGGGAAAGAAACTGCTAAAATACGGTAACCTACTACATTGAAAGGAACAAATTCGTTTAAAATACAGGTAATTATTTTGCAGAAAAACGTTGATTAGTATTTTTAGTTGCGAATTTTTCAAACGATCAGAATTGATCAAACGATATTTTTCTGTTAATTAGCGTAACTGAAAAATTTGCAATATCATGATTGACGAATATTTACTAGAAAAATATAGTAAGCTAAAAGCCGTAAATTTTTTCATGATTGCCACACATAAGCGCCTTTTGTTTTTCATGTAGATTATAAACAAAATATAAAAAATATAGATTGGCATTGGTACATGCTTATACTGGCTTGTTCTCTAAAAAACGAGTCTCTTTTTGTACTTTTGCATCATTTTTATATTTTTATGACAATATATAACAAGAATTTCACACAACGGACGTATTTTAGTAGTAGAGAGTAGATGCTACTTTGCTTACTGTTGTACTACCGTACTGTTTTCTTCTTATGTTATTGTACTGGGTTACTGGTTTTGTGTTTGGGATTTTTGTATACTTATTGCCTATGATTTTTTCTGTTTTTTATGTGAGTGTTTTCTTGTATTGTGTTTATGCGTTTCACTATTGTTTCTTAGTTTGGTGTTGGTTTTTATTAGTGCATTTTTCATCTTATGTATCAGTACTAGGTTTCTTAAATTGGTTATTTAGTTTTCTTTGAGATTAAGTTCTTATGTTCTCTTATAAACTTCTGTTGTCGGTGTGCTTCTATCTAATTTGTTTGTTTATGCCCGCTCTAGTTATAATGTTTTTCTTTATTAGGTCTTTCACGTGTTCGTCTCATTTTAGGTTTTTTTTTGTATCGTAAATGATATCTTATAGTTTATAATCATTCTTAATAAAAACTATCGTAAGCAAAAATTGCTTATTTCAAATTTCTTACCTAAGTGATAGTAGCGCTTTAAGAGATGTTTCCCTAAACTATGTCTGCTATAAGTCCAAAGCAGACATCCATACGACGTTGTAAAACGATGTCTTATAAACGTTGACATTTCTACCATCCGATGTCTATAAGACATCTTATGGACGTCTGCTAGGCGTTAACAGACATCCTGAATATCGGACTCAGAGATTTTATGGACGTATAGTAGATGTCTTTGTGTTGTCTGGGATATTATGGAAAGAACAAACTGAATTTTTAAATAAAACAAAGAATGAGGAAACAATATAAATAAATATACATAGAAATAAATTAAAAAAATTATTTATTATTAATCAACTTGTAGACTATGATTTCTAAATAGGCAACATTTTGAAGAGCTGAAAATTTTTATTTATTGCGATTTTTTCTAATTTCTTTCAATTGTTTGCAAAAACGTCTAATTTCGTTTCGAATTACATGAATACAATTTTTCCATTTTTTTATCCAACTTACTTTTCTATAAACAACATAATATTGATATATGATGTATTATGAAAATATATTGTATTTTTTTGTATACCTACCTATTCATGATTTTATGCTAGACAATCAATAACAAGACGTACGGCTTTCCAGCTGTAAATCATGTTTTGACGGACACGTTAAGAGTTTATAGACCTCCGAACTCTCGCTTTGATGAACGTTATACCCATAAATCACACACAAGCGCTCGTTTTTCTGTCAATGTTTGGGCCTGGATGAGCGCCCAAAGACCAGGAGCACATAAGAGGTAGATGCAATGCAGAGGTCTATGTTGGAATATTTTATATATCAACATAATAATAGCCCAGTGGCGTAGCCAGGAGGAGGGTCCGGGCGCCCTCCGAAATTGTACTGTATCCATAATTCGAATTTTATTGAAAAATATTAAAATAATTTTTTTTTTGGTAGAAACGATAAATCTAAATAGATTGATGAAATCAAGCATCTATTGCAACACTGCACACACACAGAGTTGCCAGGTTGGGCGATTTATCGCAATTTGAGCGACTTCTAACACAAAATTGCGACTACTTTTTTGTAGAAATCGCAAGTCGCAAATTGAGCTATTTCAAATTGTTCAGGTTGCGTTTAATTTGATTAATTTTATTATTTACTTCGTTTTACTTTAGTTCTTCAACCCTTTTGGGCCCCTCCCAAACCAAAATTCTGGCTACGCCACTGTAATAGCCCCATTCATACAGCCAGAGTGACCTCAAACTGGATGCAGCAACAGAACATACAAGTTCTACCTTGGCCTTCACGTAGCCCGGACTTGAACCTCATTGAAAATATGTGGGGTTTGACAGTAAAAAAATTAATAGAGGTAATAATTTTCGCCCACAAAATGTAGAACAGTTATGGGAAAGAGTTCAAGAAGCATGGGTCGAATTAATTCCAAATTATACTGCAGAATTAGTAGCATCAATGCCCGGAAGGTTAAATAATGTTATTGAAAAAAATGGAGCTGCTACAAAATATTAATTTTTTATATCATTTGCTTATGTTTTTCGTTTCTAAAATAAACAACAAAATTTTCAATTTAATTTAAGAATAATGAGTGCACTGTGTTGTATTATTGTTATTAAAGTATCGTATCTTTGTCTTTTTTTTTAACTAGATGTTTTGTGCGTACTAGGTCTATAATGTGTATTGTATTTTGCTAAATACCACAGGTAAATAAAGCATACATAAATAAATATGGTTGGTCAAAACCAAACTAATTTCAGTTAAAACACAACACTTTTTAAGGTAAGGACTATTGATTATTGAGATAACCATCACATGATGGCTCGTGCCCTAAGTGCGTGTCCAGAGTAACGTAGATTGTAGCAAAGCCTGATTTACCAAATTTCATGAAAAAATCATGAAATGTCAAATCACTGCCCAGATTATATTGGTCGCAACGGTACGAATCAAATCGGTACTTCAGCGTCATATTGATATCGTACTTCCGGTAGGCGCCTTCAAAATCTTTCCTCATCAGAGTAGGCTTTTTTTTGTCAGTTTAGTTATCATAGGTTGGTGCAAATGCGATGCTTTTCAATAAAACTCAATTTCTAATCTGATTAGCTTGCGTTAAAAGTGTCACTTTTACATTCAGTTGTATCCTTGTTTATATATTTAGTTATTCAACCGGGGTTATTGTACAGTGCTGCCCTCAAACCCGTAAATTTGCTACTAGGGGTTATGAATGAAAATGGGCGTGGCTTTCTATCATATTATTAAATTTTTATTTCCAGGCTCATTTTTAGCTTTCTTTCGATATTAAAGTTTTATAGGTTATGTTTACGACAGCAATAGGTTATGTAGTTACAATATGCATGGATGTATTATTATATGGATAGCGCATTCTGTTCACGGATTGACTCTAACATTAAAGTGAGAGGTTGCACAAGTGAGATAGAGCTAGAATAGGCAAAGGATTCATATACGCCCATAAGATTTACATTGTTATTTTGGTTTCGTTTAGGTATTTATCCGTTTATCTCGTTTAATATTGATCGGATACCGACTTAAATATATGAAATGCGTAGCGGAATAAATAGAGAATAATTTGTACTTTGGTTTTTATTATAGATACCTAAGTATATAAATACTATTAAATATATTAAGAACGCCCATCAATGCGTTTCCCCATATAGGTATGAAATATATGTTAAATCCTCCGCACAAATAATATATAATACTTACCTTTTAGCGTTATATGGATAAGGTGGTGCATAAAAAATATTCGTAAGCAAGATTTTCCCAATATATTAAATGAAATTGATTTTTTAAGTGATTTATGGGATATTGATAATCTTTGTGCCAAAAATCACAAAACTATTTTCAATATCTTTGTCTTAGGTATTGGCGCGTGAAATATACAATTACAGACACAACAAGACATCTATAGATGTCTTGTTTTATCCAATTTTAACGTGTCTGTAATATTGTACTTTAATATTTTAACATTCTTTTAACTATAGAGATAAACCAATTAGTCAATTAACCAATTAGTCAATTCCCATTTTGGTGATGTATTCATTTTGAATCTGAGAGGTCATTTTTTTCTGCCTATGAAGATGAACTAACAGTTCGAAACCGGTAGCCTAAGGTTTTATTAAAGAAAATTGTGAGAAAGGACCATAATTCTTTTACTATTTATTTAAACATTACTCACACAGAGTCCACCATGGAATCTCATTAATATTGTAATGTTTGTTTAAATTTGAGCAATACATTTTTTTTCTTTGTTAATAAGAATTAATTTTTAATTTAGTTTATTTCATGCTCATTATACGATGTTTATATATTCCCTTAGTTTATGGTCATTGTATATTTCACGCGCCAATACCTGAGACAAAGATATTGAAAATAGTTTTGTGATTTTTGGCACAAAGATTATCAATATCCCATAAATCACTTTAAAAATCAATTTCATTTAATATATTGGGAAAATCTTGCTTACGAATATTTTTTATGCACCACCTTATCCATATAACGCTAAAAGGTAAGTATTATATATTATTTGTGCGGAAGATTTAACATATATTTCATACCTATATGGGGAAACGCATTGATGGGCTTTCTTAATATATTTAATAGTATTTACTTAGGTATCTATAATAAAAACCAAAGTACAAGTTATTCTCTATTTATTCCGCTACGCATTTCATATATTTAAGTCGGTATCCGATCAATATTAAACGAGATAAACGGATAAATACCTAAACGAAACCAAAATAACAATGTAAATCTTATGGGCGTATATGAATCCTTTGCCTATTCTAGCTCTATCTCACTTGTGCAACCTCTCACTTTAATGTTAGAGTCAATCCGTGAACAGAATGCGCTATCCATATAATAATACATCCATGACAATATGATTTCACAATTAATTTAATCTAATCCCCTCTTCCAGGTGCTAAGTAAAATTAAATTAAAAAGGAACTTTACAAAAATATACTATTTTATTGTATAACTATTTTCATCCTTCTGTTTTTTGGACTACAACCTGACAGCCCAGTCAGAATATATTTATTTTATATAATAAACAGACAGGAAAATTATTTTTAAGATATATTCTGTGTTAAAAAGTGCGTTTTTCCAGAATAATAAACATCACGAATGTATTGCCAAGCGATATTTACATTGTAAATGGTAGTTACAAATTATGTGCACTAATATTTAGGTACTTCACAATGAGTAGAAAGATATAAATATGTATATTATCAAAAATAGTAAGCAGTCGTAGACATTAAAAATTAAAATAAGTAAAGTCCAGTAAAAAGTAAATCCTTTATTCAACAACATAAATATAACGGCAAAAACCAAAGTAATAAATACGAAGTTAACTTAGATGATGATATACCGGTTTCTTATTTTACATCGTAGTAAAAAATAATATAAAAATACAACAAAATTATTTTTATTTTTATAAACGTTCTACGCTACATTCGAATGAAATGGAATACCCTGGTGTTTCTGAGACAGGAGGGCAGACATGATTTCGTAAACAAGTTTTCTGAAATGCAACGTACTCTGTTTGTTGTAACTTGTTTCGGCTTACCCTTGTTTCATTCACCGACTAATAGTTGGCTAATGCAGAAAATGAGGTGCCTTTTCTGTAGTATATACACCTATGAAAATGCCTAAAGGATACGAACAGTACGAGGAAGTTGTTTGAGTTTGTCTCCAAGAACAGTAGCATTATGTTGTAAATTTCTCTCACTAGTAGGGTACATCCAAAATTGTCTGTTTCTCCGAATGACTCTATTTCGCTGTCTGCGCTTTGCCCACCACAATAAAAGCACGTCATCTTCCTCGAAAGGCATATCTTCAAATACTCTACATAAATGTGTATACGCAACAAGTGTATATAAGAAGATTTCCTGATGTGTACTAATCAGAAAATTTTTTTCATATATCTTCACATACAAATTTCATGAAATTAGTTTCTCCGGTGTATCACCGGCCTTAAGATTATGCAGAATGATTCACAACACTTAACCGAATCTATCCAATACAAAAAAAGTTCTTAAAAAGTCTATCAAAAATATTGAACATCAACACTGTTTAACACCATCTAAAATAAATGAGGAAAAATCAGATTGCCGTTGTTTGGATATGAGATTCATGATCTACCTCAATCTCTGATATCACCATAAAGCACGCGACACATTACCGAATGCGCCCCCTATCAATCACTTACGCGAACTACCAACCGGTTGAATAACTATAAATATATAAACAAGGGTTATATAAAAACATAATTAATTGTGTTCTAGAATAAATTGATTTGTAATTCATTCCTGTTTTATTGCCATACAAAGGATTGCACTTAAGAATAAAATATCGAGCTTTATAGTGCACGAATCAGTAAATAATTCTGAAAATTTATCATTTTCAAGAATAAAATAATTATTTTCTTGGACGTTATTTCGCTCACTTATTTTTCATTCTCTCGTCTATAATTGAATTTTAATTAGTTAATTCGTTTATAAATTATAAGCAATAATTGTATTTTAACTTTCCCACCAACAACTGATAACCATCAACTGCCACGCCGCTACGTACCACCAAGTACCACTAATGCCACCACACAACCACTGAATACCATTCGAATCATTCGAATACACTTGGACACAACCGACACAACACACAACTGAGTATGCTGAGTATACATTTGGCAAAGAGTAGAGTTACAAAGAGGGTGCACTAGAGCTATTATGAATGAATGCGTAAAATAATTCTTATGGCCTCGATAGAGCGATCTGATTGGGAACACCGAAAGTTGAACACCAAATTTTGATTGGCTAGTATTTATTAATGAATATTTTGCAGAATTAGTTTAGCCAACACGCAATTTGCAAAGTCACTAAACCGAGAAAGTTTGAAAATATTAGAATTTAATGCAATTAAAACTTTAAATATGTGGAAGTATAAACACAGTGAATGTTAAAAGTAAAAAAAAGAAATACTTCGTTCAATTTCTATTTTTTCTATGTAAAACGTATCGTGTAGGAAATTATGCACTACCAACCTTAAAAAATGCAACCAACACGATGATTTTAAATGTACTTCAATTTTAAATATATTTGATATGTGCCTCGTTTAAAATCATATATAGATAAATGTCACTTTATAAAATCTCACACAGCTAAAATGAACCAAAAAACCGCATAAAGCTTGGATAAATTCGTGTGTTCAATCGATTGTATTGACAGCGTGGGTTCATTGAACTCTTGCCAAAACATATAGTATTTCCCAAGGTTATAAGATTATTTTGGCGCCAATAGCTAAGTGCACTCTCTTGTTACTCTTTGCATTTGGTATACATACATACTTTAGAATACAACACTAAACACTTTGGTGAGTCACGATGAGATAGTAGATCTCCGGTGCGCGGCTTCGCTAATCTTCTTGGATATCTATCTTGAAATCGTCGAGTTCTAATTGTAAATTGTAAAATAGGCTGATGAAGTTGGTTAATTACATCACATCCAGTTGACAGTTTTTGATTGTATTGTGAATTTTTCTATCATGGCTCCTAATTATAGTAAATTATTAACAAGAAATAATATACTATTAACAGCAAGTGCAGTTACACTAATATGGATTTTAAAAAATAGAAGAAAGAAGAAAACATGTCCAACCAAAAGGTGCGTAAAAATACAATTCCTGCAGGCATTTGTAGTAATGTTTTTGCAGATATTCAGAAGACGAAGTAAAATATCTTATAAGTGATAAAAAAGAAAACATAACAAAAGCTCATGTGGACAGATTATTTTTTAAACAAATATGTGAGCTATTTCGTATTGTTGTTCCATCATGGGTTTCCCCAGAAGCTGGATTTTTGTTTATGATTGCAGGAAGTCTTGTGGCTAGATCAATTTGTGATCTATGGATCATTAGTTATGGGACAAAAATTGAGAGGTAAATGATATAGTTCTTGGATTTTCATTTTATTTTTGTACCCGCATTTGTCAAATCATTTATAAATTTCGATATGCTTTTTAAAATCTAAACCTGCAAAGATTACATAAAGGCATAGTTTAATTTTCTTTGTTAAAAAATGACATCATTTATTTTATTGTTATTCTAGGGTTTAATGTCATAATTATACATTACTACAGTACTGTACATTATTATGCAAATAGTTAATCGAATCGTTTATTATACAATAAGAACTTTTATTTTTACGTATATGAAATTTGAAATTTAAAGAAGCATATTCTTTATTTATAACATTACACTGCTTGTTTTTTTGACCTATCAATTTTACAGTTACCTCTTTTTAAAAATATGCAAATAGATTCAGTTGTGACGCCATGCCTGTGGCTATCACTATGAATATGTAAAAAATACAAAGTAGAGTATTAAAGATTTTGATATATATATTTATTACCATTTAAACTTTTTTGCTTTATCTGATTTTTTTCTTTAATGGCATCATTGGAATGAAATTACCATTTTTATAACTTTGTTTTTTATCAGTACTATGATGTAACACATTCCTATTTTTATTTTACAACTGAAAAAATATTGGATCTAACTTCAAAATAAACATAATTTTAGTAAATAGTAAAGTTTGATTAGTTGCTATTTGTCTGACACATTTAAGTGGAACTCAACCAACAATAATTTCAAAGATGTTTAAATACTAACCCAGAAATGCTCTTGTAGCACTTATGTATATACAAATTACTAGTTACAAAAACGCTTATTTTGTTAACAACACACAGGAATATTCAATTTAATAAAAGTTTTATTGTAAGAATTGTTATAAAAAATATTAACTAATATGGAAACTTATTTATCATTTCTTTCTGATAACAATTTGTAAGAATTTTTGTTGGATATTTTATGCAGCTACACATTTTCCGAAAGCATTCCAAAAGTATTGTATTAGATTGAGAAAGAACCTGACTATTCCATTCACGATGTTTCGTTGATAAAGATGAGCATTATTGTCAATGATAATAAATCGCTCTCCTCATGCAAAATCTCATACAGATATCTCTGGGCATTGAGAGTTGCATTCTTTACGAAAATAAACTGAAAATAAAGGTCACTGTGTCTTCCAGTGTTTATCCCAACCAATATTATTACATTAAAGTCCTGCTCCCCTAGGTTACTGCATAACTTGTGTCCACGCCAACTCAGAATAAACCTATTACTTGATTGCAACGTAAATCAGTGGTTCGTCATTGAATGATACTCGGTGTCATTTAATATGAATCCATTTCATACGGGCATTTATTTGTATTCCACGATTTTTTATACGGCACAGGTAAAGGAGTACAGATCATAGCTTTCAAGCATATCAATAACAGCTATGCAAATGAATTCTCATTGTTTGCGATGATTCTATTCAGTAATAATAGTCGCAGAGCTGAACTTTTGGATATTGATCAACGAGCACATTAAAGTTCGCGGTTTTATTGTGTACAACTTTAGTAAATTGTTATAAACTGCCTCTTCTGTTAAAATGTTAGGATGTAATGTGATAATAGTTAGTTATATGCCTACCGTGAATATTTTAATTTTGAGGACATTTAATAAATTATTATATTAATAAATAAATTTATATAATGAAAAAACAAAGGATTCAAAGGAAAGGCGATGCAGAGTTAAGTAGTAGTGCCCGTGCAATACTAAAGCAACATTTGTTCCTTCTTTTCTATTACACTATTTGATATTACATCGGACATCTAATCTATCAATCTAGAGTTTTGCAAGGTTTTCTTTGATCACAAAAATTAAAGTAAATACGTTACAAAAGATAATAACGTTCTAAGCAATAAGCTTTCGTACTTTTACCCGCGTGTCACTGGATATTTTTGTCATGTAACATGTGAGATCATTGATCTACAATGTATAGAATTTTGGTTTCTTTTCGCTTTTAGACGTGAATTAGGTGCTCTAGAAGAAAATGACCAGAATTATTTTCTACCACATTATTTTTGTTAATTATTACAGCTCGATTTTTTAAAGATAATTATGTAATAATATTCGATACAATAGCGATATTTATTATAGAGAAATATGCAAAACTAAAGACAAGTAGTCGAAAGTTCAAAGTCTAATTTTAGCAATGAGATTACATAATTTTGCTCGACGACCCAATTCTATTTTATCTAATTATTCTGCTTTTCTCAGTAAAACAATGAAATGATTTTGATTATCTTTCAATATCGTTTGAAAACCAAAGATATTAGTTGTAGATTACACTAGTAATATTACTTCAAATTAGAGTTAAATTTATTAAGTAACAAACGTGATCAAAAGTCGAACAATTAATCTTTGTTATTAATAAAGGATAGCGCAATTATAACATGAAGTTATAAAGATACAGGTTATATTAGATAATAAATATACCTCTATTTATTTATTCATTACTGTTTCTACTTATAAAATATAGGAAGCGAGCCAGCTAAGTTTTAATAAAAAAAATGAATTGCAATCATGATCATAATTCTGCTGTAAAAACTTTTATTGAGATATTTGTCTGTATAATTTTAAAAAAATATTGAAATATTAATAAATAATGATTAAGTTTTTATAGGACGAACGTGTATTTTTCACCTAGTTTACACATTTCTTATTACTTTTCCCATAAAAATTACAAGTGTACAGAAACATTGTTTCTATGTAAAAGTAAATCTCCAAAGATCATTTACTGAGTTTCTCATGTTGTTATTAATTATATTCATATTGTTGATACTTTATCTTTGAAGATTTACTTTTGGTGACATAATATAATTGAAAGATATTTCCAGGGCCATGACTTTGCGTGAAGTATGGGTTGCGATCTAATGTTACCTAACATTAGAGGTTCAAACGCAGTTGTACAGGGTGGGCAAATTTCGATGTTTTAATAGGGGATCTCGGTAACCCTAAGAGGTATCAAAAAACGGACCACGCATCCTCGATCTGTTTTTTCGAGAAGAGGATGATGGTGAAAACCAAATTTGGCTATCGGCTATCGGCTTTCGGTTTCGAGTTATCCCTGAAAATTCGATTTTTCCCATTTTCGTTTTATCACGATATCTCGGCTATTTATAAAAATTGACAAAAATGACTTTTACGTTCTTGAGGCACTTTTTTGATTAGAATGCAATGGCGTTCGAAATTCGAGGTAGGACAAAGTTGTATTTTTTTATATGGAACATATAGTTGGCTATGATATCATTAAAAAGAGTTTTTTTTGTCATTTCAATGATATATAGCATGTGGGGTCTATTCGTTCGTTTTCAATGTATTATAGCAAAAAATTAACATTTTCCATTGATTTTCATCATTTCATTGCTTTTTGTTAGTAGGCGTGTGTCATTCAACATACATGAATCTGTCAGTAGGTTTATAAATAGTATCAATAGTTTAAGTTGATTATTTGATTGTTGCTTCACTTTAAAATTATAAATTTGCGATGGCTTATGAAAATTACGAAAAGTATGATATGTTGGAATGCTTTATTCTCAATAATAATGAAACATATTTTAATCGTTACCCGGAAAGAAGGCAATCTAATAAATCTATTTTTGGAACACTGAAAGATAATCTCATTATTTTGGAACATTCAACAAATCAAGATCGAAGAATTATAATAAAGAAGATACTGAGGAAGTTACGGTCAATGTTATTGGAATGGCAGTGGCAAATCCTTCAATCTCAAGCCGTCAAATTGAAGTGGAATTGGGTATATCACGACGACATGCGTTATCAGTTTTGAAGAAACATAAGTTTAAGCCATACAAAGTGAGGAAACAACAGCAGCTCCTATTGATTGATCCTGAATGACGCTTAGAATTCTGCAATTGGTATCTTCAACAAATTCAGGAAGATCCATCATTTTTTAGAAAAATTATTTGGACGGATGAAGTCTACATTAGCAGTGCCGGAATTTTTAACCGACACAATGAACATTGGTGGTCTGATGTTAACCCCTACCGTGCCGTCGATGTTCAAAATCAGGGTCGATTCGGCTTTAGTGTTTGGTGTGCCCTATTTGACAATCGTATTCTGGCATACCAAATTTATCAAGAAAAATTAAATGGTCAACGGTATTATAACATCATAAACCAACATGTAGTAGAAGAATTTTTGGAAGAACTGCCTTTGAACGAGATAAGAAATGTATTTTTCCAGCAAGACGGGCACCGCCCCATGACTGAAAATTTTGGAGACAACTGGATAGGCACGGGCGGACCAGTAAGGTGGCCACCACGTTCGCCGGATTTGTCACCCCTAGATTTCTTTTTCTGGAGACATCTTAAAGACCGGTTATACAAACATAATAACATTAACGAATTGAGAGAGAAGTTTATACAGTGTCTTAATTCTGTTTCTTGTATTCATATTCACAATGCACTTCGGAGCGTTTCAAGACGGTGTGAATTAGGTATTGTAAATAATGGGCGCCAGTTCGAACATCTATTGTAAATAATTTTTAATCATGTTTTAATTTATTCTCAACATGAAATTTAAAATATGTGTGATTCGTCGATCTTCATTTGTTAAAAGTTCCAAAGTTAATGAGATTTTCTTTCATTCAGTCAAAAATAGAATTATTAGGTTGCCTTCTTTCCGAGTAACGATTAAAATATGGTTCACCTGCAGCTTCAGCATTATTATTATTGTGAATAAAGCATTCCAACATATCATACTTTTCGTAATTTTCATAAGCCATCGCAAATTTATAATTTTAAGGTGAAGCAACAATCAAATAATTAACTTAAACTATCGAAAATTTATAATTTTAAGGTGAAGCAACAATCAAATAATTAACTTAAACTATGGATACTATATTTATAAACCTACTGACAGATTCATGTATACTGAATGACACACGCCTACTAACAAAAAGCAAATGATGAAAATCAATGGAAAAAGTTAATTTTTTGCTATAATACAGTGAAAATGAACGAAAAGACCCCACATGATATATATCATTGAAATGACAAAAAAAACTCTTTTTAATGATATCATAGCCAACTATATGTTCCATATAAAAAAATACAACTTTGTTATACCTCGAATTTCGAAAATTTTTTCAAAAATTCTCCAACGTCATTGCATTCTAATCAAAAAAGTGCCTCAAGAACGTAAAAGTCATTTTTGTCCATTTTCATAAATAGCCGAGATATCGTGATAAAACGAAAATGGGAAAAATCGAATTTTCAGGGATAACTCGAAACCGAAAGCCGATAGCCAAATTTGGTTTTCACCATCATTCTCTTCTCGAAAAAACAGATCGAGGATGCGTGGTCCGTTTTTTGATAGCTCTTAGGGTTACCGAGATCCCCTATTAAAACATCGAAATTTGCCCACCCTGTACAGTTAATTGTTTCGCTTTAAATTAGACAATAAGAAGAAACGGGCACAAATACAAAATTTATGCAAATTACATTTTTGCTAAATATCTTGTGAAATGAAGCAAAAAGGAAGCGTAAGGTGACATATTTACAGCCGTTTAATTAAATTTATTTTGTATTAATAAAACGATTCAGGGGTACTATGATACCAAATTTAAACATAGAACTTAAAATTTAATTATTGTACACAGTCGATCCGTCTCATTATTCCGTATGAAGTAAATAATAATAATAAATGATGCCTTAGCATCCCTAACTAACGGGTCTTCCAACAGGGACTTCCGAACTTTGACAGTTGGTAGCGGTCATATTGTTGAAGCTACATCTGTCAGATTGGCTGTGATTTATTCAGTCTGTTTTATCAAATCACCATGGATGAATATAGCGTTTAACAAAACGTGCAAAT
Source organism: Holotrichia oblita (assembly GCA_023690525.1). NCBI lineage: Eukaryota > Metazoa > Arthropoda > Insecta > Coleoptera > Scarabaeidae > Holotrichia > Holotrichia oblita. The sequence goes on along the minus strand of CM043019.1, from coordinate 73,046,668 downwards.
GATAACATTGTTTTATCAAAAGTTCTATTCGGGCAACGTTCCGCGCGCTTCGACCATTTTACGGTCGTCATAATCACAGATCACTAACATCTATAGATACCCGACGCCCATGCATTAGGTTTAAACCGAATACTGGAGTGCCTCTGGTGTTTGAAGGAAAGAAGTAATTTAATTTAGCGGTAAATTCAAACGGACGTCAGTAATAACTTGTGAATGATTTATAATAGTTTTTTGTGTATTTAGCGAAAAGTGACACATTATTGCGCGAGAGCAATAATGTCCCTTTTTGCCTATAACACATACAACATTTTTTCTAGAATCACTTAACAAAGAGAAACTGTTTAAATTATAAATTTTATTGTAAAATATTTATAACAAATGGTCAATAGAATAGACTACAATAATTCACTTATCGGCATTATTTGTAACCTGGAACCTGAAAGTGACGATTTTGGTGGCTTGGCTTTCTCGGGAAAATAGGCAACAAATACGGTCTCTAAACATTTGCATATTTTCTTCGTATTACACCATTCTATGAAGTGGTCGCTTCTCATTGTCTTTGATTTTTCTGACAAAAAAATCAAACTTACGGCTCTTGCACTCAGGAAGTGTACTCAGAATATCACTATCACTATTTTCTATAATTTTCTTCAAATATATTTTAAGTTAACGCGCAAATTGCGAGAAATTATTGTGCTTTGCGATATGTCAATTTGAATGTTACATACTGAGTTGCTATTGACAATACGCAATTTTCAGACTTGATCGCTCTAGAGCGATAAAGTGACAGTCAGTGAGGGTCATGTGACGGTCTTCGGTACCTAAACATCAACTTTTCGTTGCCAATGATAAGCAAAAAAGCATTCTTTGTCAAGTGATTGCAGAAAAATACTATTATATTTATTATTTCATGATTTGGTATTATGATTATTAAGATAGTCGCTTAAGTGATCACAATTAAACCTCGAATGGCTCCATCTATTGTTTGAAGGAGCAAACCACCCAGCTGGTACAATCTGGCTCCATTTAACTGAAACGTCTATAAGTGTAAGTGGTCTGTGGTCATAATCGTCCTACCGACAGGACTATTCGCAGTGTGATGGATAAATTTGAGACTACTGGTTCAGTTATCAAGGAAACACCCGTACGACGACGAAACGCATGATCTGCCGAAAACATCGCCGCTGTTCGTGAGAGTGTGCAGGAGAATCCGAGGCAGTCGATTTCGCGTCGCTCACAAGAACGTGGCCTTTCGCAGACCACAACTTGGCGAATTTTGCGTCGTGACTTGGGCCTGCACCCGTAAAAAATTCAACTGACACAGGAGCTGAAGATAAATGACCAGAGACACCGACGTGTGTTTGGTGATTGCCTACTAGAGCAGTTGGAAATTGATCCTAATTTTCATCAAAAAATCATCTTCAGCGATGAGGCCCATTTCTGGATGAATGGGTACGTCAACACACAAAATTGTCGAATTCGGGAGGATACCAATCCACATGAGATCCAAGAGCGTCCAATGCACCCCGAAAAAGTCACTATTTGGTGTGAATTTTGGGCTGGCGGAGTCATCGGTACCTATTTCTTTCAGAACGATGTTGGCCAGGCCATCACCGTCAACGGCGAGCGCTATAGGGCGATGATTACCAACTTCTTTTGGCTTGAATTATGGACATCAATGACATGTGGTTTTAACAGGACGGCGCTACGTGTCACACGGCTCATGCCACATTGGACATTCTGCACGCGCAATTTGAGGGGAGGATCATCTTACATGGAGGTCATGTGAACTGGCCACCGAGATCGTGAGATTTGACCCCGTTAGACTGTTTCTTGTGGATTTTTCTTAAATCGCAGGTGTATGCAAATAATTCACAAACCACAGTGGCCCACAAAACCAACATAATCCAAGCCATCGGTCAAATTCAGCCTGATTTATATAAATATTGGATTAGCACATTACATTCTTTCTTTTACTAATTCAAATTTAACTTTACTTCCACCACAAAAAAATCTAATTTTTTACCGACACACTTTAGTGCCCGTAATTTAAAAATTAGCGTATTAAAAAATATTACATATTACTATGCCGTACTATGCAAGTGTTTCTTTATATAGAATTTTTCTTTTTGTGTTATACGACCCTGCTGAAGAAATATACTGTATTATTTGCCACACGGATGTGCAGGGTGTCTCTCTAGTGCATCCAAGTATCATATCTCCCTTTGTAGATATTTTTTTCTGAAAAACAATTGCACGGAGGTTACTTGAATTGATATTTTTCAATTGTATTGCAATTTTTCTTTAAGATGGTGCAATAAGAAATTATTAAGAAAAATTGTAAATATCTTCGAAATAGTTGAATTTAGGGATAGGGAACCCTAATACAAAACATTTGCAAATAATGCGTAGAATCGATTGCATTGAAAAAAATTATAGCATTGTATTTAAAATATCAAAGTTGTATCTTGTTCAGTAAAAAGGGAACACCCTGTATAAGTGAAAGTATTTTTGGAACATGTGCCATATCAATTGAAGTAACTTCCGTGTAATTGTTCTTCCGAAAAAAGATTTACAAGGAGAGATATGGTACTTGGACGCACTAGAGAGACACCTGTACATATTGCATTATTTTATACCAAAATGTTTGGGTTTGTATCTACGAAGTGAGTATTTCTGAAATGAACATGATGACAAAAATTAGATGTAGTATTTCTAGTGCAGCATTATTATGTCGATCATTACACTCATTATGTGTTTTTTTATATACCACATAATGTTTTATTGTTTAAAAAAGCATGTACTGGATTTTAAATTACTAAAACGTTACCCACAGTCATAAGTTTTTGTGCTATCACAATTATGAGGGTGTGCAAAGTTTGTTGTATAAGGTAAAAGTTTCATTTCAGAAATTTGAATTAAAAAATTTCGAATATTATTTAAATACACAAATACATATATGCTATTAACACAGTACGATGGGAGCCTTTGCTCTTAGTTTATTCTTATTAATATATTTAATACGTGTGTGGTGATGTTTTGCCTGAAATCAATTATATAAATTAACATACATCTTTAGAATAGAATATTCATTTGAACAATTTTTAGAGAGATTGTTTGAAGAAGATAAATTAATTACCGAAAACAAAAAGTAATGATGTAATCTTTCACATAGAGGGTTATTCACGGAACTGGTTTGTTCGAACTTTTCGATGTTTCCGAAACCCTACAATTATGAAAACTTGTAGTTGAGGATAGTGCCATCCGGTCTCCGCTTTTGTATCACTTCCGGCTTACGTCAATTTTCTTCATTTAAGTAGCATTTAGTTAGTATTTTTTATGAGTTTTTTAGATCACGAATGCAATTCTGCATAAAAACTTGTTAAGGTACCTTGTACCCAAAAGTCAGCTGTTTTTGTTATTAATTTTTTTTTCAAAGATACAGCGAACTGCAACTTTATGTTAAAAACTCTGTGTTTCGGAAACCATTCAGCTGAAGACTTCATATTCGACAAGTTATTAGCTGAAATACAGCGCATCAAATCTATGCCTTCAAAATTATGTCTATGTATACAGGGCCCTCCAAAAGTAACGCTTATTTCACCTAAGTTCACATCGCTGAAAGCCACTTTCTTTAACGGAACACCCTATATATTATTACATTTTTGAAGACACTTAATAATTCTGTATCATTCATTATTAGACATACTAGCTTTTACGGTTTTCGAGCCTTTTCCAAAATACTGTCAAGATTGTATTATGTAAGTAAACGATTTGCACTGTGGGCTATTCTAAAAGACAGAACATACTATTGTGCAGTGAAATTGAAATTACTTGGAATGTTAAAAATTTTGCTTTTAGTAATAAACTTCTATTTTACCGCTCCTTTCACAGTTGCTATTCGAGTATACTGTAGTATGTAATTGAAACTGCAACTGCAAAATAGAAATTACCTAATTCGTTAATAATTTTGAGTTATTGATATTATTTTAATAAATTCATGGGATTGTTGAATTAGGACAGAAGGAACAAAAAAAACTTTTCTTTGTCACAAAAAAAAAACATTCGGTTTCTCAGTTTCTCTCTTGAATTCAACTAAGATATAGGTTCTCCTCCTCGCGCAAGGTGTGCGAGAGACAGGTATTTGTCGTTTTAAACAATCTAACACTTTCTGCTGCGATTTTCTGGTATATTTTGCCTATGGAGACCCCTCTTGACGATTCAGCAATGATCTACCAGCATATCAGGATTTCATTTACTTTGATACCTATAATTGAAATGTCCCGATGAACGTATTCCGCATGTTTATTTCTCCGCCAAAAATTTTCCAGTGCAGGAGTGCCGAAAGTGTACTTTCAAGAACATATTATAACCGAAATGATATAAGATTATGTACATACGTATAGTACGGTGCAAGAAAATCTGGGACAAACATATTTAAGTTGTGTAATTAAGATGTCATACTCATGGAATGTCAATTGACATGACAATCTGAATATGCTGTATGTCACGGCAGATCCGTTTACACAGATAAAAACTTGGGATTTATGCTCATAAGAGTCACAGACCACTTACACTTATAGACGTTTCAGTTAAATGGAACCAGATTGTACGAGCTGGGTGGTTTGCTCCTTCAAACAATAGATGGAGCCATTCGAGGTTTAATTGTGATCACTTAAGCGACTACCTTTACTCATAATACCAAATCATGAAATAATAAATATAATAATATTTTTCTGCAATCACTTGACAAAGAATGCTTTTTTGCTTATCATTGACAACGAAAAGTTGATGTTTAGGTACCGAAGACCGTCACTGACTGTCACTTTATCGCTCTAGAGAGATCAAGTCTGAAAATTGCGTGTTGTCAATAGCAACCAGTATATAACATTCAAATTGACATATCGCAAAGCACAATAATTTCTCGCAATTGGCGCGTTAACTTAAAATATATTTGAAGAAAATTATAGAAAATAGTGATAGTGATATTCTGAGTACACTTCCTGAGATCAGAAGTGCTGCACGAGCCGTAAGTTTGAATTTTTTGTCAGAAAAATCAAAGACAATGAGAAGCGACCACTTCATAGAATGGTGTAATGCGAAGAAAATATGTAAATGTTTGGAAACCGTATTTGTTGCCTATTTTCCCGAGAAAGCCAAGGCACCAAAATCGTCACTTTCAGGTTCCAGGTTGCAAATAATGCCGATAAGTGAATTATCGTAGTCTATTCTATTGACCATTTGTTATAAGTATTTTACAATAAAGTTTATAATTTAGTTTTGCTTTATTAAGTGATTCTAGAAAAAATGTTGTATGTATTACAGGCAGAAAGGGACATTATTGCTCTCGCGCAATAATGTGTCACTTTTCGCTAAATACACAAATAACTATTTTGTACTCGCCTATCAAAACCTGTCATTTTACGATTCGATTTGCGTGCGTAAAAAGTCACTTTAAGCACGAGTGCGTAAAAGTAAAGTTGGTACTTACTGGAACTTGATTAATTTAGTGACATTTTGAAATTATAAATCCCTAACCTTAATAATATGGTCATAAACGTTAACGTATTTAACAATTTGTATGTATTATTATTATAGTTCTCGTACAAAAAGTATTGTACAAACTTCGTGCGTGAAACATTTCGCGAATTCGTGCCCATAAAGCGCTCGCCTTACGGCTCGCGCTTTAAACTGGTCACTCACTCGCGAAATATGATTTCACGCACTTGGTTCGTAAATAACTAATTTTGTACTCGCTTATCAAAACCTGTCATTTCACGACTCGATTTGCGTGCGTAAAAAGTCACTTTAAGCACGAGTGCGTAAAAGTAAAGTTGGTACTTACTGGAACTTGATTAATTTAGTGACATTTTAAAATCATAAATCCCTAACCTTAATAATATATGGTCATAAACGATAACGTATTTAACAATATGTATTATTATTATAGTTCTCGTACAAAAAATATTGTACAAACTTCGTGCGTGAAACATTTCGCGAATTCGTGTCCATAAAGCGCTCGCCTTCGGCTCGCGCTTTAAACTGGCCACTCATTCGCGAAATATGATTTCACGCACTTGGTTCGTAAATAACTATTATAAATCATTCACAAGTTATTACTGACGTCCGTTTGAATTTACCGCTAAATTAAATTACTTCTTTCCTTCAAACACCAGAGGCGCTCCAGTATTCGGTTTAAACCTAATACACGGGCGTCGGGTATCTATAGATGTTAGTGATCTGTGATAAGAGTTGTCCCAGATTTTATTGCACAGTACTGTACATGAAACCTGGAGTATTGTCCATGACAAAATTCTTCATTAATACTAGTTTAACATGTAATGGAGGTAAATACACATTTTATAATTACATAATGCGTTACATTTAACATTTTTCTGTCCAGGATGAATGGTTTGTGTCTAAGCTATTTATTTGTAATGTGTTTTTTTGCCTGTCCCTGATATCCCATTTGCATAAAAAAATAATGAAGAGCAAGAGATAGAATTTGGTGATATAACCGTTGATTGAAGGAATACATAAAGATGCGCAACCTATGACAGTTGACAGAAATCTCAGATCCATCAAATGGAGATTTAACAGTCATTTGTGTAGTCACTAAGAATAAATACACTAACATTAAAATTATCAGAATAAATGCAATAACATTGAAATTATCACAAATATATTGATACATTGGATATTAAAGCTTTTGCAATATAAATTTAAAGCAAAAAGTTTATTTGTTTCTTTCAACACTTCAAAAAAGTAGTCTTTAATTTAAGGTTAACGATTATGATAGATGCATGCCTTTGTATTCTTTGAAAAAGATTCAATTTCTTTTAGCTAAAAACCAAGCACATCAGATTATTATTATATTATATATAAGTCAATAAATGTAGTTCATTTGAGGTTGGTGCAAATCTCCATTTGATGGATCTGAGATTTTGGTCAACTGTCATAGGTTGCGCATCTTTATGTATTCCTTCAATCAACGGTTATATCACCAAATTCTATCTCTTGCTCTTCATTATTTTTATCAGAATCTGAGCTCTCTAAGCTCTAAGGTAAAGTAGTGAAATGTCATGTCTATTGATGTACAATAAGTTCCACAATTTTAATTATTAAAGTAGCAGGCCAGTATAGAAGTTTACATATAAAAAAATTCTTCATTTGAAAGATGAACACTAAAACAAAAGTTTATAGTAATGCAGTTCCAATATTACTGTGTTAATTAAGTTATATTATTTGGGTTTATAGCCCGATATAAGACTACTTTAAATTGTCTCATAAATCAAATATGCAACGGTACATTGATTACATTTATCATAAGTTGTTTGTTTTATTCTACAATAACTATAGTTTTTTTAATTCCTCCGCTCTGTGCAGTAATATTGAATCATACATAAATGCAATAATTAGCTTTTTAAAATTATGTAAGTATACGCATTTATCTTTTCATATTGTATATTTATACTAATTTTGTAATTCATGTGTACTGTCAAACTCACTAAAATATATTGTTTTGTTACAGTTCGATAATTTCAAGCAACAAGCAGCTCTTCATACAACGTTTAACAACGTTTTTATGCGCAATTCCTCTAATATCTCTGGTGAACAACGTATTAAAATACTCTATCGGTGAATTGAAGTTGCGACTCAGACAGAATATGACTCGAAGGCTAATCGATGATTATTTAAAAAATTACACATATTATCGTATGTCAAATTTAGACAATCGTATCGCTAACGCAGATCAATTATTGACCAACGATGTCGATAAGTTTTGTGAAAGTATTGCAGAACTCTATTGTAATACCGCTAAACCAATCTTAGATATTGGTATTTATGTGTATAGATTGTGGACTACTTTAGGTGGCCAAACACCTATGGCTATGTTGGGATACTTGCTTGTATCAGGTGTATTTTTAACTCATTTACGCAGACCTACTGGTAAAATGACCGCTCAAGAACAAAAATTAGAAGGAGAATATCGGCATATAAATACTAGATTAATTACATACTCTGAAGAAATTGCATTCTATAATGGAAACGCAAGAGAAAAAGTCACTTTGATAGCTAGTTTCAATAAACTACTGAATCATTTAAGAAGCTTTCTTCATTTTAGAGTATTTATGGGAGTAATAGATAATATTGTTGCTAAGTATTTTGCTAGTATCGTTGGATTTTGGGTTGTATCGTTACCGTTTCTATCGCAAACTCACGAGTTGGTTGGTATGAATAATCAAGAAAGATCTAGGTTGTACTACACTTATGGAAGAATGTTAGTGAAGTTAGCTGAAGCAATTGGCAGATTAGTTTTAGCTGGTAGAGAACTGACACGACTAGCAGGATTTACGGCACGTGTTACTCAATTAAGACTAGTCCTGAGTGACTTAAACGCTGGAAAGTATACGCGTACAATGGTTACTGGATCAGAAAATTTGATTCCCAATAACGGCAGATTAATATTTAGAGATAACATTATTAAGTTTGATAAAGTACCTTTAATAACACCAAATGGTGATATACTAATCAATGAATTAACATTTGAAGTTAAATCTGGAATGAATGTACTGGTTTGTGGACCAAATGGTTCTGGAAAATCGTCATTGTTTAGAATCCTAGGTGAATTATGGCCATTATTCGGAGGAACATTAACAAAACCACCAAGAGGAAAATTATTCTATATTCCTCAAAAACCGTATATGACTCTAGGAAGCTTACGAGATCAAATAACATATCCACACTCTAGCGCAGAAGCTAAAAGAAGAGGTGCTTCCGATAAGATACTGGAAGAACATCTTAAATTGGTACAGTTAGGTTATCTCCTTAAACGTGAAGGAGGATTAGATGCTATTGCTGATTGGTTAGATGTTTTAAGTGGCGGGGAAAAGCAAAGAATTGCTATGGCGCGTTTGTTCTACCACGCTCCACAATTTGCTATTTTAGATGAATGTACCAGTGCCGTTTCAGTAGATGTCGAAGGTAGTATGTATAAATACTGTCGAGAGGTAGGTATTTCATTGTTTACGGTTTCTCACAGAAAGTCATTATGGCAACATCACGAACATGTATTGTATTTAGACGGGAGAGGAAATTATACGTTCAAACCGATAGATGATTATACGGAAGAATTCGGTTCTTGAAACGTTTTAAAAGTAGGGATGTGAGACATATATTTTTTTATTAATGTTGGTTTATAATAATCTAAAGTTCTGAGAACGATGTAGGAACTTTTTGTTTTTATATATTAGATCATTTAAGTAGGGAATATTTTTAATTAACTGTGATAGTTAATTTAAAGATATTTAACTAAAAGTTATTTTTTACTGGTGTTTCGTGTTATAGTAATAGCAGAATGTTAATTTTTTTCTCCTGTTCATATAAATTCCGGTGAGTTTTATTTAATTAGTAACTATAGCGAAAGGATAATGAATTCGGCACGGTACTTTGGATTACTGCAACATTGCGTGCGGTTAGATATGCAATAGCTAAGTAGAAAGTAACAGGGACTCAGTTTTGTGAGCTTAGAGACGCCAACATTGCAAGTATAGTATTGACAAAAGTATACAGTCGTTAATCAATGGCACATCTCTAATTTTTCAAATTTATTTCGACAGGTACATCAAATGTTACATATGCCTAAAAAATCATTTATCTAGTTCTATCACAGAACAAAATTACGTTTACTATCAAACGTTTGTAATAATATATATACGTGTATAGTGTGATGATAACAAGAATCAAGACGTTCTGGTGACATTACATCCTATTTGACAATTGTAAGTTTGATAGTGTAGTACCTATTATTTAATTCGCCAAAATTTTTCCGGTAGAGGCGTTGGTATCGTTATGTCAAATTTGACTGTAACGGGGAAAACAAATAGAAGCCGTTTACAAGTGTGTGTGCCAGGAAGTAGCCAGTGTACGCGTTCTTTGTGCAAAGTTTATTAAAGTTAAGAGGAAATTTATGCTGATATATACAACATGTACAACCGAGCCGAATCAAATATTGTTTTCCCCGTTACAATAGTTCAGATTTTACCAACAGATGTCGACTACTTTGCGCATTTTAGCGAATTATATTGATTGCTTTTCCCTTATTACTGAATATTTAGATTATTGCAAATAAATATACGACATTTTGGATTTTACCATATTTAATTATCTTTTCGTCCAAAATATGGTAAGTTCGTATAGCTCGTTTATATCAATAAATTAGCAGGGTTGCCGTTCAATTTCACAATACTGTAGATAGTAGCATATATTTCTATAAATTTTGTCATGTAATCTACATTTTTGTTTTTCCTTGTATCTAACATCGTTCTTTTTTCCTTTTTAACTATAAATATTGTCCGCAAGCTTACAGTTGTCATGTTGCATATTTTCAAGGTTAAGTGATACAGGAAGATTCTGTATATTGTACTAAAAGGAAACAAACGTATACTGTGTCCATGCATTTTCTGTAAAATACGAAACACTATACACATGTTACAGCAGACAGTTGCAGAAAATCTGTGGATACACTAGATAATGAAGAGTATTTCTTTATTGTGGAAGAAAATGTAATAACATTTAATGTAAAACCAAATCTACTTAATTTATTAATTTTTTCAACATCGGTAACTTAAAAATTCAGATCTTGATGAAACCGAGATATTAGGTGAGCACCTTTTTCTAAAATACACGTTGTAGACCTCGCGTCGTTCAAAAATCATGTAAATTTTGAAAGCGCTTGGGCACCAAAAAGCATTATATTGTTACTAAAAAGACGTGTTTTTATATCAAAGGTACTTTTTCTGTGTTGTGGGTATTGTCATTTAAGTTAAATTGTTAATTAAAAGGGGGGATAAATGGAAACAAGTGTACATTATAAATTTTCGCTTTGGGGAAATAGGGGTTTAAACTGACTTTACAAATTCCTATTCTACAATCGCATTGCCGAGTATTAAATGCCTTAACTTTTTTGCAAGTCTATACAGAACTACACGAATTTCTTGTGACAGTAAAAAAAAAACATCTTACATATGTTTTTGTACATAAAGTTGTTCTTATACTTGTAATTTCTTGTATTAGTAATCGCTTTTTCTTATAACAATTTATCAGTTTGATTAGAATAATATTATACTTATATGATGCTGAAGTGTACACACTATTGAACTTTATTTTTAATTTTCTGAACTTCCAGCTTAGTAGTGTAGTGTATATAATAAGGCAGCTAATACGAATCAGGCATTGTGTATGTGTGTATATGTTAAAGACAAAAGACGTACTTGACGCATAGTATAACAATGAATGGTACTATTATTTGTGCCGTAACTCATTAGCAATAACTGCTACTTCTACACATATTTCAGGTTGGAATCTTGATTGCCTTCATCTTCTAATATATCACATACATGAAACAAATAACAAAGGGCACAATGAGTGAAATACTGGAGCATCTTGCCAGCATTTTATGAAAGTGCAAATTTTTTACATCACACAAGTGTACAAATAACCACCACTTAAATTCTGTCCGTACGTCTTTAAGGAATTCACGGTAAAATGAACGTATAATCCGTAAGGTAACTACCAAATGCAATGCTAAATAGCACAAGTTCTATTCATCTAACAACAACTGGTCCCAGAAAGCTGCAATAACATAATTATCAAACTGTGATATAAAAATTGTACAATTATGTGAAATTAAAATAAAAAATTACATGAATTGTGAGCGTTAGAACGTTAGAGGTACTTTATTTAATTCTAATTCATGATAACAAAAATAAAAACTTTGTAGAAATTTTAAATATTTGTTAAAGAAATACTTCGCTAGACAGGGGATTCCATCGTTGTAATTTTTGCAACAGTTTGAATGATCTAGAAGACCCAGATGTAAACATTGTAGTATTAAGATATTTTGATAATAATAATATTTTTGTTCCTTACAGAACACAGTTTTGAAAGTTGTGGACATATGGATTTTAGAAAACAGACTTCATTGTTAAAGAAAAATAAAATGTTAAAGCAAGAGAATTCTTAATATGCGATACTCCATCAAGTTTTACATAGTGTGCTCACACATTTAGAGACCCTGCCAATTAAATGATTAATTATACTTTGCTCCATTCTCTACCAAATTTATTTTAACATTTTTTGTAATTCGTTGAGAGCAATTTTTTCAAGAAGTGTTTCCATATGGCTACAAACATGTTTAGTAGTGTTCATACCTAGACGTTGAACTGGTAGCTCAGGGAAGAAACTAAATGATTTTTTATCCATAGAACTGCATTTTAACAACATGACAAAGAAGAACAGTTTATATTTTAATAGCAATGTTGTATGTAAGATGCAGGGCAGTATACGAGTACATACAATTAGCGAGTGAAGTAGAATAGCACTTTAATTGAAGAAACGTAACTATTTTGCATGTTGTTTAAAGATAATTGTTATAAATTATAAATTCAAGAATTTCCGGCATGCAGTTTCGCATAAATATTAGGCGTAGTACCACAACAACAACAAAAAAAGAACCTTAACGGCTACGTTAACTAGTTATAAGTTTTTACTTCTGTTATCTAATATTTTTGGTAATTTATTGGGAAGTGTAGATAAACCGGACCACATTGTAAATGCTGCTAGTACTCTCTTTTAAAACAACATTTTTAAGTTATCGTAGAATCTGTTTTTTAGATTTTGCTCAAATTGAGCGTATTGAACATTAGGTAGCTATAGCAGTATAATTATTGTGGCGTTGACAATATCATTTTATCAGTATTTTTTTTGTCATTGTATGAATCGTGAGCAGATTGCAGCGCCATTTAGAAAAAATAAAGAGAATTGTACCCTTCGTTTGTGCCTAAATATACACTACATACACATTTTGAAATTCCAATCGGCTTTTCTAAAATTAATTATTGATACATCACATGCATATACCGGTCGTTTTGAGAAATAGGATAAATAACGCCGGGAAGGGGTAAAGGATACGAAAATTCGCGTATGAGTCTGTCACAGTCTAGTCTACAGTGCTGTGATATACTCATACGAGACTTCACTTCTTAGCGAATTTTCGTACAGCTTACCCCTTCCCGGCGTTATTTATCCTATTTCTCAAAACGACCGGTATACTAAAAGACGTGAATTAGATATTAAATCTTTTCTTACTGCCGGTAAGTTCTTTTATTAATTAGAAAATATTAGACAATTGATTTTTCAAAAAAATTGTCATGCTTTAACCGCTGCCAACATCAGAATTAGTTCTTTTGCAAACACCATACCTTCACTAATTTTCAACACGAATTTTGAAAGCACTTTGGTTAATGCTACGTTTGTCTGTTGTCTGTCGTCTATGTCATAATTTCAGATTGTGTAGAATGAAATTATAAACGACGGGAAAACGACTTGTATTAATATATAAGTGTAGTTGAATAATTGGCAGATGGTTTAAATGGCGAAACAGATTTTAGTAGTAGTGAAAATGTAAGGCAAAATTTAGCTTACTTTTGAATGTGATATGCATTTTTTCATAAAATTTTGATTTGTTTGTGCATCCTAGCTTAATAATTACAATATACTGTATATGTACCGACTCCAAAACTTCTCATCTTCGAGTGCCTATTTCTGTAGAACGTATATACATTACATTGTGACACTACTGAAATTGAAATTTTATATAGCTTGTGTATCCTTCTGACTTCAGCATGTAATGTTAAAGATCAGAGTGATGTATTATATGTCATATTTAGAACTAATAGTCTCAAATTATATACATATATAGTTTATACATATACAAAATGTTAATATATTTATACAGATTTTTATGAAATATATTCTATTTTATATTAATTTCTTTATACTGTTATAATAAATCTTTCAAGTAAATGTTATAGTATTATTTTTAATAATTGTGTACATTTTATAATGAAAACTCGTTGGCTGGAACATATGAAAGAAGAGAATACTAATAACCATCAAGTTTTGTGTTTTGTGAAGAGAATTACTATATCATTTTTTAACTTGACTTTTCATGAGAAATATAAAAATATTATCCGAGGGTTTAATAATCGGCAGCAGTATTTGCTAAGTAATCTCTACGACCTATATTGGACGCCTGTTTGTTTTGTAGTGCTTCCAGTTTGGGACAGTCTGTAATTCTATGTCCTAAACCACCACAGTAACTACAACCCCTTTCATCTGTAATAAAAAAAAAAACAGTTTCTTAATTGTCTGGAAAAATATAAATTTTCTTACGCGTTTTATAAAATAGTTTTCTATTAGAATTTCAACTAATTATTGCAAAATATAATCTTACCTCCCAAATTGAGATATTTTTCACTTTCTGAACATAGTTCAGCGAGAAATGTTGGAATTTTCTGCTTAGCTTCCATCAGCAGATGTTTTAAGTCGAGCAGTACAGATTCGTCGTTTGATTTGTTAATAAATGTTGTAGCTAGTCCTTGTTTTCCAGATCTACCAGTTCTACCAATTCTATGAACTATACATAAAAAATTGGTGATAAAATTAAATTCAGTGATGACTGGAGTTACACATTTTTGTTTGCTTAACATCTGGCGTTGAACGGGAGAAGTGGGAGCGGGATTACAAATCGACATTGATAATCAGCTGGAAGCGGTTGCTTATTAACAATAGTCATACATGCAATTCTGAGTGAATGAATTAAAAAAATCAAAAGTAACCAGAAGCCTAATTCGGCTGTTTGCATACTGCAAAAATGGTGTTATCAATTCGCAGGCTTAAAATATAATGGTAAAAATTTGATTATGTTTAGATAAATTTGTGGAAAATTTGTAAAGAGTACACAAAAAATTAAAAATACTGTGCCGAACTTCTGGTTGATTTCATCTTTATCTTCGAATCAATTAGGCAAGTACAGTTTCGATAGCTTTTTACACGCGTAACATTTCTCCAAAGTGTAGTGACGTATGCAATGTTACAGATATTTCACTAAGCCTATTTATATTTGAACAAACGCCACTGCTAAACAAACCAAATAGGTAAATTGAGTGATGATCTTCATTTTTAAAAATCATTAAATTGTTACCATAATTTTCCACATCATCAGGCATATCATAATTGATGACATGTTGAACTTCAGGAAAATCTAAACCTTTAGAAGCCACATCCGTCGCCACTAAAACATCTTTCTGTTGTCTGCGAAAAGCTTCCACTGAACGAGATCGTTCTTCTTGGTCTAGTATATAAACAAAAATTTATATTTTATCTATTGGATAATTTTGCTATACCTTTTCCACCATGAATGGCAACTGCTTCTACACCTTTTAATAGCAAATATTCATGTATAGCATCAACGTCTTGTTTCTTTTCCGCGAATATTAAAACAGGTGGATGAGTTTTTTGCAAGCATTCCAAGAGATATACTATTTTAGCCTCCTGTTTCACATATTCTACTTCCTATGAATACCGCAATAAACTTTATGGTAATCAGATATTTTATTTTATACTTACTTGAACAACATTTATTGAAGCAGCTCCAGCTCTACCCACATTTATCGTTATTGGTTTTACTAATGCAGACCGAGCAAAATTTTGTATTTTTTTAGGCATTGTAGCTGAGAACAATAACGTTTGTCTTTGTCCCTATTAAAACCAAAAATGAATTAAATATTTTCAGAGAAATTTTTTTATTGTGATCATATCGCTTAATATACGACATAAGGTGGTATTGACAGTGCTAGGCAGCGCGCAGCGAATGCCGCGCGACACATCCTTGTAATGTGGAGACCGGGTTTGCCCACCCCGAGCTGCTCGTGTCTTACTGAATGCTGCGAACCGTACGGTTGACGGTAAAACGACCTGCTCAAAGAAGATCCAGTGAGAGCCGTTCGCCAAATGAGGACGGTTTATTTTTGGCTCGATACGCTTAGTTATGGAGAACGAAGGTGTGTTACGACAAATTGTACATCTATATGAAGAATCTCGCTTATTGTGCGATCCTCAACACCCTAATTATTATAACAAATGCACGAGGGAAGATTTATGGCGTGATATGTCATGAAAAGTAAAAATTCTTGTAAAGGAGTTGAAAAAGAAATGTAGTTCGCTATTAGGCTCATACAGGCTAAGAATCGCGATGTAATAGCTAACCTTTTCTTAACAGTAATTGCATTTCGCATATGTATATGTATCATCTTTTTTTACTGCTGGCTCTATCAAATGAAGTAAATTAAGAAAATCTTCCGTTGATATGCGTGTAAAATTCGTGTTATCCATTTCAAAACTCTCGTCCTCTAGAAGTCTATTCCCATATTCTAAGGGTGCATTCCGAAATCTGCTGAGAGTACTGACAGTACTGAATTAGCGTTCCGTAATCAGTTTATGCATGCTAAAAGGAAACTATACAAAGCGCCATTTCAGTAAAGAGTGACGTCACAAGTTACTGCTGAAACTGCTGGTTATGAGGTGAAGTCAAGGTCACATATAAACGGACTGGCAACTATTTGAAAGAAAACATCCTATTATCTAATTAGATTCTTCACATTTTGATATTGGTTGAACTGGGTGTGCCATGTGTAATGTGTACGCTGTTGACTGTGTATTGTAGTAGAGTTTATATGCTGTCAAGCACTGATACATCAACCGAACTATAGTGAATGGCTGAAATCGTTCCGAAATTGCGTGACGGCATATGCTCAATTACCTTACTGAATTATTACGGAACGATCTCTGCTCTGCGATCTCGGTAAAGCAGTAACAGCTATTTCAACAGATTTCGGAATGCACCCTAAACGATCTCGATATAATTTTTTGACCCACCAACGTCGCTTACGTCATGCGGATTTCACATTATAGCCCAAAGTCGATATCTATTACAATTCCAGGGCCAATCGCGAGAGGTGCTATTATCCACTTTTAAAAATTCCCACCAATATTCATAACACGCGGGTTTAGTTGGCGCCGTTGGCGCACTTGCGTGTTTGTGATGGTAGATGTATCTCTGATGGTATTTTCCTGTGTTTGGTGATATTAAAATAAAAATTATATGCCTATTTGTTTGTATGAAATTGTATTATATGTTTATTAGTAGTTTTATCGGTATTGTGTATATAACCAATGGTACGCAAATGTTGTGCAATTGGTTGTAATAATACTTCTAACCTATTCTCTATATTTTACCGCTGGAAAGTAGTTCCGGGGCCAATCGATTATAGCCCTACGAAGTAACTTGCTGCTAATACAGATGTGATCGGGGCATGGCTTACGTCGTTGTTTCATTTTCATAATTGAATGTATTACTACGTACGCAGCAGCAGCAATAGATACCTTTCGCGATAAAGACGCCATGTTGAAAAGATTCGATGTGTGCGCTATTCTTTGACAGTTCGTCCGGTTCGCCTTGCGCATGCGATCGTCACTCTACACTGCTTCAACTTGAGGCATGTGACGCGAGCTGCTCGGAGTGCGCAGCCTCGCATTGTCAATACGCACCTATAAATTTTTGTTTTACTGTTAATTATTTTAATAAACTATTTTATAACTCAATAGCATATTGATGCGACCAAAGGACAAAGCATACGCCAAAATATGCAAGAAATTCAACAAAAAACTTCAACTTAACAACATTTAAACCATTGCTTGTCGGGCGCATGTCCTCAGCCCCGCCACCCCCGTACTTTCGAATTTTGTATATGCTATTTTGTGCCGCAAAAGAAAATTTTGTGCTTCCATATTAACCGAGTTATAGCGATTTCAAAATCCGGCCCTGGCATGTCGCCAGCCTCGCTACCCACTATTTCGAACACGCTATGATTTTGTGTTTATTTTAGGCGTTTTCGAAAATGTAATCGGGTTACGTCAGATAGCGATCCAGCCGTTCATTTATGTAATCCGGTAAGTGTAACCTTGTTTGAAAATGTGAATCGATCAGCAATCCAGATCACTGTAAAGTTACTCTACTAGCGGAGCAGGGTAAGTAAGGATCCGCATGCGCAATGTAGAGATTGGTAGATATCGTACGAATCGTTTGTTTATATACACGATGTACACACAGCTGATAGTTGGAGACGAATCCGCAAAAGTGACTGTGAGCTATAAACCATCCATAACCAAAATTGTCTATCATTGCCATACTACTTTGTCGAAATAAATTAATACAATCTGAGATAAGACGATACCACACCATACAATACTTTTAGGTTATGTAGCGTATAACAATCTGTGTTGTGATCTTAACGTTCGAAAATACATGTAATCTGTCACGTGATATTAGCGATCGGATTGGGTTGTTTGGGTTAGATTTTCGAAAACGCCTTTTGTGCTGCACAAAGAACATTTTTATTAACCGAGTTAGGTTGCGGGCTTTCTTTTTGGCGGGGTCAGGGATCATGCCAACCTCGCCACCTCCTATTTCTAAATTTCATACACGCTATCTTTTTGTGATATTTTGTGCCGCAAAAAGAAAATTTTGTGCTTCCATATCAGCAGAGTTTCTATATTTTATGACAAGAAATAATAATAATATTATTATTACGGGTCGATGGCCGCAGTGGTTAGGCGGCTGACTATTGTTGTGAGAGGACGATAGGTGCCGGGGTTCAATTCTCTGGAGGGACGGTGACATTTTTTAAGAGAGTTTAATCCCGGATCGACTTGCCATTCGCTGTTGGGAGCAAAGTGATTAACAGCGCGGCATCATAAAAGGCGATATGATGCTGTCACAAAGCCATTTAAACACAACTTACACACACTAAACTACACCGCAAGAGTTGCGGTGATAGCCAGACAAGTAATACAGCTTACGGAGTCACTGCAACTAAGCACCCACCACACATCAAAAAAAAAATCCGACCCTGGCATGTCGCCAGCCCCGCCACTCCCTATTTCGAAATTTCGTATACGCTATCATTTTGTGCTTATTTTGTTTTTCTGATAGCATCCATTTTAGAAATTATATAGATAATATGAGAGTAATCTTTTAACAGAAATAGTTAGTACACTAATAAAAAATGGAATATCAAAACAGATATACACAATGAATGCAAAAATTTTAACGAACATCTTCAGTTGTAAATTAATTAACCAAAACGGTTAACTGCAACTGCATTACCGATTTGTTCAACAAAATTAATGCTTTCTTCAAAGATTTCTTCACACAAAATTCAGTAATCTTTATTGATTCCACCGAGTCTTTCCAAAGATTCAGTTGCATGAAAAATGCTCAACGCAATTTCTCAACAAGTTAACCGGACTTACAACAAGCCACCATATATCATTTATGAAACGCATACCTTGATAGATATAGATACACTGTAAAAAATAGCAGTAAAATTACATAGATAAACATCCTAACATTACAGTGAAAATAGTCGTACAAAATAATAACATGAAGATATACATATATATTCACTGTTAAATTACAATGGGTTGACAAAAAAACGTAAAATATGTAGTATTACGACAACGTTATATGTAACAACACAGTATTACTTTGTGCATTACAAAGGTGTAGCGAATCTTACTGTTTAGTTTGCTTTATCACCCTGATATACATTGTAAATCTCCAAACAGTAATTGTAAATTTATTATTTTATTTTTGCCCGCGGGTAAAAAAATGCAAGTCGAGCAGAAACATGCAAGGCATCAGCTGCGAGGTGGATATTGGGTACACTGCAATACAAATGCACTCTAGATACTAGCGTCCATGTGTGCAGTTGTGTTATATGAATTAGAAGGAGGCATAAATGGATGTATCGTCATCTTAGAAAGTTTTTGATTTTATAATAATATATTGATATAATTAATGAAAATGCTGTTGCTTTTAGATTTATTAGCATCACAGAATATCGAACTATAGACACATGCATATATGTAGATGTAATTTATTATTTATACTGGAATAGTAACTAGCATTTTTGCATAAATATAGGTACATATATACTGCTTAATTGAGTGAGTATTTGTAACATTACACCACTATTTAATTAATATACTAGCATGATTTGTAATGTTACAAATACAAACTGTGTAACTAAAGTCATGATTTGTAAAATCGCATATTCCGCTTGGTTATTTACTAATGGAATAGAAAAATTACATCAGATAGTAATTTTACTATGATAATCGTGGGTAACAAAGTTGCCCGCGATTATCGTTGTAAATTCGCATAGAAATTTTTTTCAGTGTAGATATGGAGTTAACCTTGTTTCATGAAATATTGCTCATTAACTGTCAAATATATCATCTTCGCGGTGTAAAATATAGTAGACAGCAAGACTGCCCAAACTTTGGGACATTTTATTGCTTATAGTAAGCGAGCAGTTGGTTGGCAGAAATTCGACTATTTGGAGAAGAGGCCTTAAAATCGTTTCTCTCGAATACCTGGACTGTCTCAGGTCATAGTGTACACTTTGTAAAACAAGGGTATTACTTATCTTTAAAGTTAGTACGCACGAAGTGAGAAAATGTACTCAAAAATAAATCAAAATGCAGTAGTAAATAAAACAAATACATAAGCAAATATTCTAACGGGATATACATAATAATTAATAGAAACAAAACGTAAAAAGCCGCTGTAATTACTACCCATTACAACAACAACAAAATAATAAATTAAACAGGCAGTCCATATAGAATAATTAAAGGGAAAGAAAATAAATAAATAAATAACACATTATTATAAATATCAAGTAATTACATATTTCTGATAATTCAAAAAAGTAAAATTACTGTTACACCAACAACAAAGCACATTAATATTCTTACACATACTTCTATTAGAGGTTCTACACATTCCACTAGTTCCACATATACTACTACAAAAAATCATCTTATTTAGTGAGATTATTTTAGTTTTAGTAAGATTAAATCAACTCGTAACCACATACAGTCTAGTTTGGATCTGTATAACAAATGTATGTATTTTTGTAGCATTTAGTTTTTAGAATATAATCAACCGTTATTTTATAAAAAATTCGAAAACAAGTTCAAATATCTCGAAAATTATCGAAATTTCGACATGTTGAGGTGGTGGGTATGTGGACATGCCAGGGCTGCACTTAAAATTGTTTCCATAGTAATCGATATAGCACAAAATTTTCCTTTTGCGGCACAAAACGACAGCGTGTACGAAATTGCGAAATAATGGGTGGCGGGGCTGTCTTTTTGCGGCACAAAATAAGCACAAAAAGATAACGTGTATGAAATTTAGAAATAGCGGGTGGTGGAGTTGGCATGTCCCTGACCCCGCCAAAAAGAAAGCCCTATAACTCGGTTAATATATTTATTATATTTATTTTATATATTTAAAGAAAATTTCAAAAATATTGAATATAAGCTGTTCATTGTAGCCTTATTTAGTGACTCAAGATCTTAATCAGTCCATACCTTTGTGAATCGCTTAATTCTCAGATAAAATAATGGAATCTTTTTTAAAAGAATACAAACATATGTATTTATCGTAATCGTCATTTTTTTATTTAAAAACTATCTGAAGGAAATGACTTAATATTTTGTAATAATATTTCTTATCTTATAGAGACAATTTGTATTAAAAGTAACCTAACAAAATGGCGCTTGTTCATTGATTCCTCTGAAGTTAATTTAGCAGTTGTGCTTCTGCATAACGGCAATAAATTTTCATCAGTACCGGTGACTCACTCTGCTACTATGAAGGAAACATGTTAAAACTTTAATTTTTTATCGGAGAAGCTTCAATATGCAATATGTGAACAGAATATTTGTAGTGATTTGAAGTTTATTGCACTTATTCTTGGTCTGCAGTTTGCAAAGTACTGTTGTTTTATATGACACTGGGATTGTGTGGGCAGAAAAACACTACATTAGAAAATGGTCTAAACGCGAATCTTTCATTCTTCATTTTCATTCCTAAAAATGTATATTTAACTGCTATTTAGCAATACCTTGTTTTCAATTTGTAAATTTATATGTGGTTGTCTTTTTTTTAAGAACATTTGCAGACAATAGTGTGATTGTGTTTTGCACATTAACTGAGTTTTTTATTAAATAAAAAGTAGTATATATAGATATAGATTTTGAAAAAAAAAACATGTTTCTTTCTAACTTTAAAAAAATCTAAACCATTTTTTATGATAAAATGAACCTAATTACACACATCAGCAATATGTATTCGAGCTTTAGAATCACTTCGTTTAGTCGGCTATTACCAATACTGTTTAGCCAAAGTTTAATCAAAAGTGACCAATTATATTCGTTTCGCACAAATACTAATAAAAAAAATCTCCGGAGAGAAATCTTTGACAAATGTCGATGAAAAAAATATTGGTGATTATTAGAGTCGGCAAAGAGGGACAAGTTCCAGTGCAGTACGTAGAACAACGTAGAGAGGCCGAGCAGTCGTACCAAGGTGAGCGTTCAGTAACGTTTACGCATTCGCATCATTTATATTCGTGACTTTCCTGAGTGAGCATAAATGTTTATACATAAAATAATTAAAAAATATATATATAACGTGCTGAAACACTTACTGCTTTAAGAATCTTCCATGAAATCACAAACTGAGTGGCATTTATTAAATATTTGAATCATTAAAAACGTTTCCAGTCTTGTTTTAGTCAAATGAGTACGCCTGCGGAATAAATATTTTTTTAATATTTGTTTTAAGATGCTATATTTGCAAATTTAAAGTAATCCCTGTGACAATTTAATTTAATTAATCTTTCGACGCACCTTCACAAATTTGTCTTAGTATGAGAAAATCTGAATCCTTGGCATATTGTAATGTTATCGGGTTCAAAGCAAACGATATTCGGTTTAAAACGATATATTAATTAAATAAACACTTAATACTAACTATAAAACAAGTAACACGAACTATAATCCATTCATTTTAAGAAAACAGTAGTTAGCGCTGCGATCGGCGGCCGTATCACACCGAAAAATTTTTGTGTTTGTAAAATCAATTGTCATATAAGTGTCAACCACGTATAACAAACATTTTGTGATAAATTTCTTCTTAATTGCAAACATAAATTGTAAGCCATTTGCTTTTGTCTGCTACTAATATGTTTCCCTTGAGGATTCTTTGATGAACCAGTACGAATTATAACATTTCGACAAACTACCTCGTCGTCATCCATGCTTGTACCAAGCTATGGATCCGCATATAAGTACTTACCATTAAAAAATAGCATTAGTAAAACATTACCTGAACTTATTTAAAATAACCGATGATTTAGTTGTAATAAAAAGTGCTTTTAGTCAAATTTGTATATAACACGACAAAATACAAAGAGAAACTCAATGAAAATACCAAGCAATATACAAATTATATATTTATAAGGACATTATATATTTACAAGGACAATACTAAACCACAATAAGAAAATTTGACAAGTGACAGCGAATCAAATTCAATAATAGCTAACAGTGATTTTTCATTTTATCCAACTTAAATTTGATACAAAGGTAGGATTTTTATTGTGGAGTAAAGTTGGCTGGGCTATTAGCCAATCAGAATCCAAGAAATTAAGGCCTATCTCACCTAACACTGTTTTCTTAACGTGAATGGATTATAACTATGTATGTACAGATTATTTATATTTCCGATTTATAAAAATTTATTTATATAAGTCTTCGCGACGCGCACGCTCTTCGATCAAGACTGACTTCCTCTCCTAGATGGCCCATATATATATATACAGGGCGACATAGAAAAAACTACAATGCATAGCAACATGTGATAGAGCACCAAGAAATAACAAAAAAGTTCCTATACACACATGTCCGATTGCTTTCTGTTTTCAAGTTAGAAGCTGTTGAAGTTAAGAGGCTTTTATTAAACAAAACAACATTAAAAAATATAAGATACATATTAGTTCTACATAAGGTGTTCAAATTGGTGACCTTGTTCCTGAATACACATTTCCAGTCTTCCTGTTAACGACTGACGGCATCTTTGAAACATGTTAGTACTATTACGAAATCTATCATCAGACTCCACAATTCTGTACCAGAACTTATCTTCACTATTTATTTCTGCGAAATACACTTCACATTTCATAAATCCCCGAAATGAAAAATCGAGGAGATTCAGGTCGGGACTACGAGCTGGCCATGGTATAGGTCTCCCACGACCAATCCACCTATTTCCAACTTTTCGTTGCAGAAATTCCCTTATCCTCCTAGAATAATGAGCTGGCGCTCCGTCATGCATGTACTACATTCTTCTTATAATATTCAATGGAACGTCTAATAAAGTATTCAGTTCATTTTCCAAAAAAGTTCGCCCGTCAATCGTCTAGCCATTCGAAATGGACCAATTAGATAATTGTCGATTATACCTGCCCACAATGCTGGTGCACATTGTGAATATTCAAAATACCATCACGACTGAAACCTGCTTCATCGGTAAACAAAATTAATGGCAGAAAGTTTTGCCTAGGTAAAGTAAAAAACAAGAACAATATAAAAAACGGCTTGTAACTTGAAAACAAAAAGCAGTCGGACATGTGTCCATAGGAACTTTTTTGTTATTTCTTGGTCCTCGATCACATGTTGCTATGCATTGTAGTTTTTTCTATGTCACCCTGTATATATATATACATATATATGCCTAGGTGATTATTTCTCAATCATTCTATATCGACCTGGACAATTTCGTGAGGATTACTCATCGGTCACCGGTCACAGTGAGTGACGTCGTAATCACGCGTGGCGCTAACTCATCACAGTATCATTTTAATACTTGCTCCAGAAAGAAACAAATGCTTCTTGGTCTAATAAAGTAAATGGTAGATTACATAGAATAAAACAAACAGCTATATGAAATGTTAATTGTTCGCTGTATCGTTTGCTACGGATTGCAGAACAGTGTTTTATACTTTTTAGGTGCCGTTCACACTTTCACCTGCTGGTACACGTCAAATAGTTGTCGCATCTTACACATTTAATTCTATCACCTTCGTATTCTAAATATACTGATAAGCACTCACAACCAGTGGAATAATAAAAAACAAGTGTGTTTTGATACGGATACGTTGTATTCTAAATCCGGCATACTCGTTATTACGTGTTCTAGTTTCTTCGAAATACGCCGTTTCCGAAACGTACCTAAATGCGACATTTTATAAGTATGTATGTGTGTACTGATATATAGTATGTATTTACAACGATCAGTGGTATAACACTGAGCATGTGTGCTTTGATATGGACGCTCGAGTTTCCGGGCCTCCCCTCTACGTTGCTCACTGCATTGCATTGAAAATTGCCCCTCTTTGCCGAGTCTAGTGATTATCCATCCTGCACATACAAACCGGAAGCTGTTAAGGTTTTACTGTATGTTTTACTCTCATTAACGAAGGAAACAAAGACTATATGAAGATGTTTAATATTTACATATATTGCATAAAATAAAGTCAAAAGAACGAGTAAGTGGTGTGGAGAACGTAATCACTTGTGGATGAAAATAATAAAAGAGAGAAATCTTAATATCAAGCTTAACGAGGGTTAAATCCAATGTTTTTCTTGCCCTTCTTCTTGTAAACACGAATTAATTAAGGCATAAGTGTACTTAAGCTAGTTTCATTTTAAAATTTGAATACTTACATTGAAATAAGAAAAAATTGTTCTCACGTCTTCTTCAAAACCTAAATCTATCATCCGATCAGCTTCGTCCATGCACAAGTATCGGCAAACTCCAAGTTTTACAATCTTCTTTTCTAACATATCCATTAATCTTCCCGGCGTAGCTACCATGATATGAACACCTCTACAAAAATTAGTATGTCATGTTTTCATAAAATACTAACAGAAACTGTATGCTGTATCATTAGCCAGATTACTATACAGTTCTTGCCGTGAATTTTTATGTATCTATGTGTTTTCTAAGCATTACCTCGCCGCCAGTAATATTGCGCTAATTATTTCACAGCAGTTAGTGGTACTCAGTCGGTGAATAGATCAGTCGCTTTACCATTGCGAATATCGAAAAATAGTATTAATTAAGATTTATATTTCAGTAAAATAAACAAACCTAAATACATAGGTACCTACATTCATGAAAATAGTCTACCTTGCTAAAAATACGATAAAAATTATTTCTTATACACGAACTACTAACTATAAAGCTAGCGAACGAATATGTTTATGACATCCCACTGTAGGATAAATAGTAACGATTCATATTCATGCTACTGATTAGAGTCATACGTATACGACTGTTCGTAACATACCTACAATTTACAAGTGTGAAACAAATATATACTGTTTGACTTCGATTTAGTTTCGTACCAATTGACTAACTCGTATCTAAGATATACGAATTCGTATGAAGTAAATGATTCATATAAGTTATGTATAATTATAGATTCGTAAAATGGTACGAATCATACGACTACGATCAATTGCTACCAGTAAACTACTTGACTCCGATTCCGATTCATATTAAGCGGCGGTGCGACTCCAAAATAATACCGATTCGTATAAAGTAAATGATTCGTATAGGATTATACGAATCCGTAGAAATAGTAAAGATTCGTACCGTACGAATCACGCATGAGAGTCGTATAAATTGTATGAATCATACGAATCCGACCCGTCGCTAGTTCGTGTGCACTCTCGTAACTTATAATTTACGTTATTTTACAATATTTGAGTTTTTCTAATTTTCGCTAATTGTCTATTCTCTCCTGATGCTGGCATATAGCCGAAACATGTAGATTTCCTATTTGAACAAATATAAATTGTGAGATAGAACATACATTTTTCTAATTTATAATTCTAATTTAAAAAAATACTATATTTAAGTAGCGTACATTAAAATTATATATTTTCTTAATAATAATAATAATTCCACTTGTTGAAACACTAGTCTTGGCAAGAATCACAAATTAACTGTTTGATTTTTTAAAATCACTGTTTAGTTAGTTATTCAGCATAAGTGAACTGACAACATTGCTGGCACTAAACCCATTGCTTTCGGTGTCTAAATTGGGTGAACAGTCCGTCGCCTTACAAACAGCTAACATCAGAATCAGTAATGATGAACAACATTGAATAATGTTGTTTATCATTGGAAGAGTCTACAAATACGTCTTCCAATTCTTCTTTGCTTGTAATACATTTAAAAATGGACTCTCGGTGAAAACACTTTGACTTGATACCGGAATTGATGACAATTCGTTTAGTAATACGAACACACTTTCGTTTTCGGGAAAAGCCTTTTAGAAAAACATTACCATTTAATGGATAAGCGATCTTTTGTTCCTCATTTCTTTGTTTATTGAGTCATCTTCAGGGATATCGATAATAGCGGTTAGGGAATATATTGGGGTTTAATGAAGAAATGCCAATTGCTTTAAATCCACTGAGACCTATTCCAACGGTATCAGCTTTATTGTAATCTCTTCTGAATAATGAAGCTATTTATTTATTACTGTATATTGATACAGTTCTAGCTAAACATATGTACCTTCAGCCATTTCGTGTGTGCTTGGTTATCGTAGGTAGTTAAAGCTTAAAAATAATACGACGTGTAGGAGCTGCTAGATAAGACAATGTGATGTGACCCTTCTTATCAATTTCAAGAGACTACTAATTTATGTGGCTCGCGTCGTGATGTAAAATTGATAACGCATAGTTTTCAACTGTATGTAGTTGTTACAAACTCCGCTAACAGTAAGTTGTAAGTGGAGGTACTGGTCCGGTAACCGTGTAATAAACTTGGTCTTAAGACCGTTTTGTATACCATACCCTTATTTTTTTTAAACTTCTTTTAGTTCTAAGACCCCTTCCTTTCTGAGTTTGGTTTTCTGTAGTTTTCCAAATTCCACGGTAAATGCGAAAAGGTAACATCTTAAGTCGGTCTACAGCCGCAGGCGTAATAATAACTCATGGCCAGCCGATGCCCCCTGTAATTGGCGCAAGCTGTTAGGGGATGCTAAGGCATGAATTATTATTATTAAGATGTTATGTAATCTACTAGCACATCTGGTACTTTTGATCATTCTTAGATCTATTTTGGCTTCTTCGTTGCATTTGTTGTTTGCTAATGTTCCGAGTTACATACCTCCACTATCTACTTTCGTAAATTTCAAGCTGTCTTTGTTTGGTAAGCCAAACTTTAACATCCCTATAGAAGTTTCTTATTTCATTTCTTTCTCAATCTTGTTCTCTGTGGCTTCCCTTTTCTTCTGCCTGTATAGCTTCTTCTGGAATAAGTTGCTGTCATAATTAGTAACAAAATTAATATGACAACTTGTCCTGATCTTGAAACGTGTATTTCAACAAATTGCTGTTATAACAATGGAAATCAATTCTAGCAAATCTAATGTGGCGCGTTACACAGACACAGTGTTGCTATGTAGAGCAAATATATTTATCGAAAAAGCGCGGAGAAACAATTGATGTGTAGTTTTGCTTTTTACGTCATTTTACCTTATTCTCCCCTACAGTAAAAAATATAACTATTTTCCGATCTCATTTTATAAATTGTGCAATAACGGTAATGTTCAATCTTTAAATCAATTTGTAAACTTTCCTTTTTCAAAGTAACTACACTTACTATTTTTGTCAGATACATTTAAAAGAGAGAAGTTAATTAATTGGCAAAATACTTTGCAATTTGGTTTTAAAGTTTAAAATTGTACCTATATCCATGTTTTCTTTGTATAATTTGAATAACATGGAAGATTACATGCCCTTGTTAAAATAATAAACATGGTTAATTTACTAATATCATTGAAACGCATGTACTTACTTCTGAATAATCTCAATACTTTCTGAAACGGGTATGCCTCCAATAGCCAAACAACTTCGAATTGGTGGCATTCCATGTTTCTGAAGACTATTACAAAAATGTTGTATAATATCATATGTTTGTTTTGCTAATTCTCTAGATGGACATATAATTAATCCATAGGGTCCTTCATTTTTAAGAAATGGTAATTTAAATTCTTGTTCTAAACAAAACATCACTAGAGGCAGAACAAATACTAAAGTTTTTCCCGATCCTGTAAATGCTATACCTATCATGTCACGTCCTGAAAGTCTAAAGATAAAAATCATTTTTGAAATTATCTCATGGATATAGTGTTTAACATACACAGTTGGTATTCCTTGTACTTGAATTGGTGTTGGTTTACGTATATTTTTTTCCTTAAGTCCATCCAGAATACCTTTATGAAATTTCATTTCTCTAAAAGATTTTAATGGTGCTGGTATATCGTCACCTTCAACAAGTATTCTCATTTCACTACGGATCATTTCATGTCGAATTTCTGGCATGTGTGAGATATATCTAGGAGCTCTCCAGCTAAAAAAAAAAAGCAGAATAAAATTTGGGAAAGTCAAATCTACCAATCTTAACCTTGTCTTTATAGGCTCGTTATATTGAATACCCTTTGCCAATTCAGAAACACCCATTAAAGCTTTCTTTTCTGCAACTATTTCTAATATTTCTTCTTCCTTTTTTAGTTGCCTTTCAACTGCACTTACTTTTTTAGCTATTTTTTTTACAAACAAGACAAATATGAAAACGAATACTTATTATTACACAAAATGTATCATACCTTCTGCAAGTTTCTTTAATTCTGTATGCTGATCAAGTAGTGATATGTTATATTTGCGACCCCAAACCTGTTCTTCATCCTCTTCTTCCTCATTTGTTTCATTTTCACTTGATGATTTTGGCTTATTTTGTTCTTCTTTCAACTGTGTATGCAATACTCTTTCAATGTTTTAAATAAATAATGTATAATACGTACCTGACCAATTCTTCCAAGTTTAATTAACTGTTGTTTCTTGCGTTCCTTAACTGGAATATATGGAACATAGTTGTCATCAGAATCAGAGTTTTCTTTGTCAATATCATCTCTGCGATATCTCTACAAGAATAGGTATTAAAGTGATGCATTCTTAGACAATATTTAAACAAAAATACTTTCTTTGGAGGTTCTTCTTTGTTCATTTGTTATACAATATAAGTTTGCTATTTTCTATACCTTATCCTGAAATTACAAGTGAATTAGTTGTATAAATGGTATAAACACGTAAAAAACGTAACTGGAGAACAGTTGTCAATTCGTGCATAAGACAGGTTATGGCGGTTATGGCCACGTTATGGCAGTGGCGGCAGTGGGATCCGTTTGGTTATATGAGGCGTGAATATGAGGTTGTATATCCGTCAGGCGGATAGACTGTGAAGCGCACTCAAATAACGCGCAGCGATTGGTCAACGGATTAACGCAGACGTACGAACTGAACGGCTAGCTATGAACTAACCTTTGTGCTAACCTTGAAGCGCACACAAATAACGCGCTACGATTGGTCACCGGATCAACGCAGACGGCCAGCTATGAATTAACCTTGATTTCGAACAAAAGCACTAAAGGCCTAAAGGTTAGTTCCATTAGTTCATTGCTAGCCGTTCGTACGTTTGCGTTGATCCGTTTGAAGGATAAACAATTCCTAGCGGTTCATAGCTTTGCGTTTGTACAGTGGAGAGCTTCTAAAACGAGACCCCTCTAAGCAAACGTCGACCTTATCAACACAATGTATAGGAGTAAAACAGATATCCTAGCTTGAGAGAATACATAAATGGTCCGCTGTATTTTCGCAGGTACCCGGTACGGTATACCCTTGCGTACGGTTTATATAGTTGTAATCACAAAAGATGATCACTGCGTCACTTACATATAACTCAATCAACGACATTCAAGGAATAATTTTCATATCCAAATATCTATTTGTATGACAAGGACAGCCTGGATTTATATTTCTAAACTTTGCCTAGCATAGACGTACGGCTCGTGCAATTCACTTGAATAAGACAAAGACGAGATTAGTTCGTTGTCTAATTTGATGGAACTGTAATTGATTTCGTCCTTACAAATACGTATTTGTCATTTTTTTAAAACTATAAGTAGTAGTATAGTAGTAGTAGAACATTACGGTAGGTACAATTGCAACAACTTGTTTTAATATTTACGGTCTGTAAATAAATCCCCACGCACTTAACCCAAAAATTAAATGTAATAGCTGCCATATTCATTTTGATAGGTATTTACAGTATTTAACATGACGCCGAACTACCAATTCATCAGGGATCATCTTTTGTGATTACAACTGTATATGATATAACGTGCTGAAATACTTACTGTTTCAAGAAGCTTCCATGAAACTTGTTACTGTTGCATTATAATTTATAATAATAAAATTCTTATTTGTATTTAGAACATCATTCTCTCTTGAAATTTATATGAAAACAACTTAACCGGTATATGTATGATAATGACTGATGTATAAAGGTAGGTTTTCGAAAGAGCGAGCGAGCGACGAGCTCATTCAACCAATCAGAGACGGTTATAGTTTTGGCGCGACAAAATCGCACGCGACTGATTTGAATTGCCTGGGAAGCGATTCAGACGAAATTTCGCACGCGACTATCAATGAAAATGCCGCACTTTATTCAAATTTTAAAGTGGGGATAGTAGTAATAAAGTATGAGTTGTTTAGTTTGTATTAGATCTATGTTTATTTGCTTTAATTATTTCATACATTTTACGAGATTGTAGTAGATGTATTATATAAACGAACAACTAAATACCGTAAAGGTAGGTTTTCGAAAGCGCGAGCGAGCGAGCGAACGACAAATTTTCGTTCGCGTGGATGTGTTTTCGAAGACGCGATAAGACTCCACCCACACAATTAGTTAGTCATTACGTTTTTCAATGTCTGTGAAGAAGTGAGTTGGGCGTTTGTAGGTACTGTTTACATTTCGTGACATTTCAATAACCTCCTAACTCCTTCTAACCTAATTGCAAATATATATATTCGTACGGTTCTTATCGTAGAGAAAAATGCAAATGTATATGGTTGTAAAATTGAAAAACCCGGTGATTGTGGTTAAAATATTTTTATTTTATTCCTATATAGACGTGTTAGCATCTCTAGTTGGTCACAGAATATTATAATAGAAAAATGTCTCAAAGTGAAGATTTTGTTGAGTTATTAGTTGTCTTCCATTTACCGTAAATATCCGTTTGTATCACATCATTTCAGTTGTGACGTCATGTTAGATCATTCCTTTTAGTGGGATTATTTTGATACAAAGTGATATTTGTTGCTCTTGGTCCCCCCTTGCCGATCAGGCACCACCTTAGGAGGTAGAGATTTTTGATCAGATAGGTGAAGGGGATACGATTATCAACCATTTTTATTTTTCCGGTGTTATTTTCACGTTGGTTAGCGTATTTATATTAGTATTTACCTCTAGAATTTTATATTTTATAAATTTCAACCAAAAAAACTTGCGTACTTAGTTGTTCTTTTATATAATACATTTAGTCTGATCTACAATTTCGTAAAATGTATGAAATAATTAAAGCAAATAAACATAGATCTAATACAAACTAAACAACTCATAACTACTACTATCCCCACTTTAAAATTTGAATAAAGTGCGGCATTCTCATTGGTAGTCGCGTGCGAAATTTCGCCTGAATCGCTTCCCAGGCAATTCAAATCAGTCGCGTGCGATTTCGTCGCGCCAAAAGTAATACCGTCTCTGATTGGTTGAATGAGCTCGTCGCTCGCTCGCTCGTCCTTTCGAAAACCTACCTTAAAAGTTCCTAACTTCGGACAAATCAATAGCAACGATTTAGATAGTAAGTGCTGACATTATGTAGTCACAGCGTGGTCACAGCGAAACTTGCTGTGGGTGGACAAATTCATTATTCGATCTTAGTAGATGCCTTTCCTGTTTCGCAACAGATCTGTCGACAGCATTCAATCATTTCCGTTTTCGCGCATTCTTTGGAAAATCTGTCCGAAGTTATGGATTGTGTTCCATATTATCCGAATTCAACGTTATAATACTATTCTCCACACAGTTATTATATGTCCGAAGTTAGGTCGCTTGGAACCTAATTTCGGATAGTCGATTTTATATTTTTTTTCAAGTTGAAAAAAGTTTATTTTTTGTACTCGCTTATCAAATCACAATTTGATTTGCGTGCGTAAAAAGTCACTTTAAGCACGAGTGCGTAAAAGTAAAGTTGGTACTTCCTGGAACTTGATTAATTTAGTGACATTTTAAAATCATAAATCCCTAACCTTAATAATATGGTCATAAAATCGTAAATTCGTCGTAAATTCCATAATGGTGTCGGTTAAGGTGCTCTCCACTGTACGTACACTCGGTTGATTTAAAATCGACTCACCCGGCAAGCGACGTAGACTGACATAGACCTAACGTCGGGCACAGAAACTTTCAACATTTAACTGGATGTTTGTAGTAATAAAGCAATTTGCTTATGAGCAAGTAAAATAGCTACGTAATGTCGTTGGTAATGTGAAATGAATGGGAAGACCGCAGCAGAAATATATTCTTTTTCAGATACTTTTAATACCTGCGTTATTACGTAGTATAGCGTTTGCCAACACCCATTACCATTAATGACATATAAACGCAAATAAAATAATAATACAAATCAATTTTAGAACCATAACAAAAATTATTTATCGAAGCAGATGGACAGGAATCTATGTTCATCTTAAGTTTGTTTCGTTAAAAACATTTTTTATTCGAGAATTAATAACAAAACACACAGTAAACAAATAATAATTTATTTCAAATAATAGAGAAGGTAAACGAAAAGGCAGTCAAACTGAAAACAAATTAATACACAGAAAAAACTTTTGAATTATTGGTTGATTCTGAAGGACATTTTCTGCACCATCATGCGAACATTCATTCTCTGAAGTATAAATATGTAATAGGGTGAATCGAAAAACGCGTTTTTTTCTGCAATACAATTTTAATAGCACGGAAAACTTGCGCATAGGCGTCATTATAACTAAAAAATATTAAAAAAATTTTTTTCAAAATTTGAAATCGGGCAGAAGGCCTAAAGTTACCAAAAAAAAAGTCAAACTCCCGGTAAATTCAAAAAAATGCAAAAATTACAAAAAAATACATTTTTTGTTGTAATAGTGAAAAAAGTGTTTTTAAGAGTGTCCTTAATGCATACAAAAAGTATTACTGAATTCGCGCAAAAGACCTAAAGTTGCGAGCAGGGTTGCCGCCCTGAAAATATTATGTTGGCTATGATAATGGATGAGAGACCACACATTAGAGAACTTGGCTACAGGAGGATCCTTAAATCCAGAAATGAGCCATCCGCTGAAGGTTACGTAAGAGACTTCAAAACACCTTCAATAAATTTTAGTGCAAACGATTATACCGAAGTAATTGATTGGTCAATCTGCAAGTTAACACCGCCGCCACTACTGTCCAAGATGCCAACTGAACACATTGCTTCTTCGTTGAAAGACAAAGCGCTATCAGCGTTTAACTACCTCAAATTCCCATGCCACACCCAGTCAGTTGAGAGGTATGTAAAACTGGTTACAGAAGCAGCAGAAAAAGTGTGCGGGCATGAAAATCGGGATGGTTATATTAGAGATACTTTAAAATCAAGACAGCTGATGCCCACATTTAATGAAAAGTCAGAACTCAAAGGGGTTTTTTTTTGCGATACAACCCGCAACTTTAGACCTTTTGCGCAAATTCAGTAAAACAAGTATGGGTCTAATTATTTTTTGTATGCGTTAAGGATACTCTTAAAAACACTTTTTTCACTATTACAACAAAAAATGTATTTTTTGTAATTTTTGCATTTTTTTTTAATTTACCGGTATTTTGACTTTTTTGGTAACTTTAGGCCTTCTGCGCGATTTCAAATTTTGAAAAAAAAAAGCATACTTTTAACGGGTTTTATGGTAGTTTGAGTCGATTCTAAATCTACCGAGTGTACATTGACGTACCAATTTTGAAGAGTTAACCTCACTTATTTAGAACAAAATATTTGAAAAGATGTAAAAAATGCTGTTAACAAGGCATTATTTACGCCGCAAAAGAATAATGGTGTTGTTGGAAATCAATTTCAATTTCACTACTGTTAATTTCATATTGCGTATATTGAAAACAGAACTATCAGGTATGATTCCAGAGAGCGGACTTACGCCGGCCGTTTTCGTTTCCGCAGTAGTAGGAGATGCGTCGATACAAACACATTCATAGCGTACATAAAAGTCACGCGGCATCGCTATCAATACCAACTTGTTCTACTGGAGCGTATATAAAACTCAATATTCCAGTAGTCCACAGAACTGATTCAGTGCGATTGATACATACACGTGCTGCGTATTTATTTCCGCCTATTATCGCTAGCGAGCGACACTGTCTAAGCGTCTGACTATATCGAAAACGGCCGGCGTAAGTCCGCTCTCTGATGATGACATTTTGTTATGATAAACCTAACCTCACTTCTTTCGTAAACGGACGAACGGAAACGGACAAAGTTCAACTTCAACCAACTTTATCCGTCAGCGGATAGACTGTGAAGCGCACATAAATAACGCGCTGCAGTATCACAGATCAATTTATATTGTGACTTATTATCATGAATTAATTTCTATTTTCATCCTTTTCCAATACAGTTATTCTGCTATAATGGTAACAGACAGTAACAGAAAATCGCAGTTGCTACCGTGAAATTTGCAAGTACCTAATCCTGAATAAACAAACTTTATACTTTTTAGGTACAGTAAAACTTCGATCAACCGTCAGTGGTCGGGACTAGAGGGTGACAGATATGAGAAAAAGACGGACAATAGAAACAAAATTTTATGTATGTACTAAACACAACTTGCAAACACCCAAAATATAACCTACTTTCGTCAAACACTTCTTTTGACACTGACTGTCGCAGACGCAGTAGATACATATATGTACAGTCTCTTTCAAAAGTAATGTCTCCCCCAGCCGTCGGGTTTATATCAATAATACCTTCCACTTAGCGTATTGCATTCATCGGATATCTTCGGCTAAGAAAGAGGCCATATGGGATACGATACAGTTCGAACATGTATATAACCTGTGTAATTATAATTTTAAATCTCAATATGTGTATTTACCTGCCAGCGGTAAAATATAGGACTTTATTAAACCCTACTTTTATACCTGTGATGGAAAGTTTTCCTAAATATGTAATATATAACGCATACTTTTAGTCATTGTTAGTTTTCCAGACTTTTATTAGAGATAATTTTTAATGTATATTATAACAACATACTTATTTGAATAATAAAATAATATTCATTTTATTGAGGTATACACCTTTATTGATAAATCTTACAAGAAATTCGTTCCAACAAAGATCTTTTTTTTATAGAAAAAAACAAATAACTGATATATTGCAAATCCATTATTATCCCCTTAATAGTGTTGTTTCGAAGAGTCCGGTACATCGCTAATCTATTTCTAATTACAAAATGCAATATTTTGTAATCATGGGTTTAAATAGAGTAGATAGATGATAACGCAGTTAGACGATAAACCTTGCCTAGTTGTGTAGTTGTCATTGTAAAATATAATTTTAGAACATAATAGTGCTTAATCTTTAAAATCATTGAATATATACCTAAATATTAGTTTTACATATTGGTTAATTTAAATTTTCTGTGTTTAATTATAAGTGGATTAAATAAATCGGATCAAATCGGTTTCTTCTCTGTTTAAGGTTGTGGAACCTAATGTAAGATTGACAATTGAATTTACTGTTGATTATAGTAGGGAAACATAATACAATAGACAAAATATCACTTTCTTTAATAGATACATATGTTAATTATTAGAAAAATCTTGTAGACTCGGCAAATATATGAGCGCTCGCCAATCATCAAGAGGGTTCATAATGTTTGAGAAAATTTTCGTGGGCAAAATTATTGCAAAAATATCGTGAACTCTATATAGTGCTATATTTGTATTATTAATTTTTTGGGAAAATTTTTAGATAATCTAAATTTTTTACACTGAGAGAAACGTATGTACAGAAGCTACAACAATCTATGTTATTACAGGTAAAATAAAAATTACAAAAAATACTAAGATTATAATATGTTTTGTAACAAATACAATAATTTTTTTTATTGGTAAACCATTTGGCTTGTTTAAAACATGCAAACGCGTGAGTAAATCGATCATTAAAACACGCGCGTGTTTTAAAGTTACTAGGGGCAACATCACCAATTCAAAAATAGGTGAGGTATAAATGTCATCTAATTGATCTGATAAAACAACCTTTTACAAATAACGAGTTATTAATAAATGTGTCAAAAACTGCAATGAGATATTTTATAATAATTTTATCGAAAAAACTCTTACTTTAAAGGAATGTAAAATGTGCAATTGATATTATATGGAAGATTAAATCCTTGGTTTTTAAAATCAGATACACTAATCTGCACTTGCTATATTTCAAGCACTCCGGCTTCACTGTCGTGCTACAAAAATCGCGCGTGTTTTAGCGACTCTATTGTCCACTCATACTTTAATATACTATTCTTATTGTTGTAAAATACGTTCTCGTATTGGGCATGATAATTATTATATCGGTGCAGATATATTTCTCTGTTATGCGAGAATGACTAACCAAAATGACAGACGTCAAAATAAGTAGTAAGTAAGTACCTATGTAAAACAAATAAGCTAAGCACCCTTACTTCCGTAAATTGACGTATTTGAGCATTTTAGGTACGGAGGCTAATTAAATCGTTAGAACTTATTCACCTTCCATTTTAGATATAGAAACACCTAATATAGATTAAAAATAATCTTTTGTAAAATCAGAATATCTAAGAAAACATATACCGTTGCATTAAAAGAAAAGCGACTTTCCGAATTTTGAAGTTTTTTGTAAGCAACTGTTTTTAAACACCCTGTATAATATTGCAGAGAAGAACTTCAAACTCTGTATAACTACACGATATCAGCTGTGTATATGCAAAATTTCATTTGTCTCTTATTCTGCTCCTACGTGACGTAATATCACTATGAACTAAGATCGGTATCTGTCACTTTTTTATTTAATTGCGAATAACCCAAAAGGAATGGTATCATATTTAGGTATAGCATAGGATACATAAAATATGTGTAAAATGTATCTTAGAAGCTGAATTTGTAATTAAATTTATAACATGCTAATTAAAATATCGAAGTTGATGCCCACTTCCGGTTAACAGGAATTCAAATTCAATATTTTTATACAAAAATATTTTCACATAATACTTCATATTCAACCATATCCGATCACAAAATTTGGTTTCAAAATCCAGTTTCGTTTGTATAATACTTTTAATAGGCCGTTTTCACCAATAACGCCGTATATCAGTTATTTGTTTTTACTTTAAAAGAGATCCTTGTTGGGACAGATTTCTTGTGAGATTTGTCCATCAATAAACGTGTATGCCTCAATAAAATAAGTATTATTTTAATATTCAAATTATCCCGTATTATTATAATATTATTATTAGTCCGGAAGACTAACAATAACTGAAAGTACACGTTATATATTATATATTTAGGAAAACTGACCATCACAGGTATAAAAGTGGGGTTTAATGAAGTGGTATATTCTACTGCTAGCAGGTAAATACACATATCGAGATTTAAACTTATAATTACACAGGTTATATACACGTTCGATCTGTATTGTATCCCCTGCGGCTTCTTTCTTGCCGAAGATGTCCGATGAATATAATACGCTAAGCGGAAAGTATTATTGATATAAATCCATCAGCAAGGGGAGACATTACTTTAGAAAGAGACTGTACACTCGGTTGATTTAAAACCGACTCACCCGAGAAGCGACGTAGACCTAACGTTGCACACAGAAACTTTCAATATTTAACTGGATGTTTGTAGTAATAAAGCAATTTGCTTATGAGCATGTAAAATAGCTACGTAATGCGAAATGAATGGGAAGATCGCTGCAGAAATATATTCTTTTACAGATACTTTTAATATCTGCATTATTACGTAGTAAAGCATTATTACCATTACCATTAATGACATATAAACGCAAATAAAATAATAGACAACCTATATTTCTCAAAAGTTAACAGGAATTAAACATTTTATAAAGGATTGAGATCGCCGGTAAATGAAATACAATTTTTTTTAAAGACTTGTGGTTTTCGAAATTTTTGAGTTGAAAGATGCCCGAGAAAGCCACGTGACCAAAACGCTGCGTGACGTAGAAACTCATTAAACGTTACCGGTCTAATTTGTACGTTATATCGTTAATTCACGTTAATTGAAGGAATATATAAAGATGCGCTACTTATGACAGTTGACAGAAATTTATCCCATCAAATGGAGATTTGCATTTGGCATTATATAGGATCTGAAATTTCTGTCAACTGTCATAGGTAGCGCATCTTTATTCCTTCAATCAACGGTTATATTCAACACTTTAATCCCTTCATTCTATCCTGTTGGGGGATGCTAAGGCATGAATTATTATTATTATTATCTTGACGAAGTAGGTAGGTTAAAATGGGGGACAGTGAAAATATCTATTCCTTCAACGGAATTTTATATAAGGTTGTGGAAGATAAAAACGTGCATAAGTTTAAGTTACTTAAAAAAATGGTAAGTTTCAGTTTTTCTTACAGTTTTTGGTATTTACACATACAGATAACTGACAGTTCGACTGAGATTGAACGGAAAACTGATCTGACCGTCAAAGGTACTGTATAAGACAAAAGTCTTGCATCAACTTTAGCGAGGAACGTAAATAAAGAGAGAAAGATATATACCATCAGTGAACTGTGCGATTATAATATTCTTAAGCACTTGTGGTCGGAACGGCGGAGCGTGTCCTCTAATAAGAATATAGACAAATGAAATAGAATAAACAAGGATAAAAAGCAG
This sequence comes from Holotrichia oblita, assembly GCA_023690525.1. Lineage (NCBI taxonomy): Eukaryota > Metazoa > Arthropoda > Insecta > Coleoptera > Scarabaeidae > Holotrichia > Holotrichia oblita. The sequence goes on along the minus strand of CM043019.1, from coordinate 73,006,953 downwards.
ACAAAAAAGCCTATTGAATAGATTTAAGGTTAAGCATATAAGTATACTTTTCAGAGAATATGTATTCGGGTTTTAAAGTTTTACCACTATTACATAGTTACTTTCCAATAGTATATTGTATGGGTTCGTATTTTAGTAAATACATAAATTAAGTAGGTATATTTTTGTTATATTTAGTAAAATGTATACATGTTATACAACGCTTATAAGAAACGATTGTGTTATAATCGAAAGATCTTGCGATGTAAATTATTTTTTATAGTTCCATGCCAAACTTCTACTAAACTATAAAGTAGTATAAAAGAAGTACTACGAGCGCAATTATTTATTAAGAAATAATAATGAATTGAAATAATATTTTCTATCATGAAATATTACAAAATCAAAACTCTACATTGAGATAACAGGAAAACAACCCTAAGGTCAATCCAAAATTGTCAAAACTTTTGTTTTGACAATTTGTTTAGTATTTGGTATAATAGCCTCCATTCGATATCACTTCCTCTAATCTAGCCATTGAAGTAACTAATTTTTGACAAAAGTTAGGAGAAATTTGTTGCCACACGTCTTCACACTGTTGCCGAAGTGCATTGCCGTTGCGAAGATTTCGGTTACCCTCCATATCATCCCAACATCGACCAATATATCCCCACGCATTCTGGATGGGATTTAAGTCTGGGGATTTGGATGGCCAATCTATAACTATCACCTCCGGATGCTCTTCGAACCATCGTTTTACTGCAGCAGCAGTATGAATTGGGCTATTATCCTGGACGAGGACAATATGTCCATCATTTGCCAATGCCAATGGCAGGATGTGATCCTCTAGCAATCCCATGTAAACTTGGGCGGTCATTCGCCCATTTATTGGGATAAATTCTCCTGGCCAATGACTGGACATCCAAGCCCAATACGCGGCAGTTACTCGTCCACTAGTCTTATTCTTGACGACATATTCTGTGTGGAACCTAGTATTTACGGATCTGTACACTTTTTTTGCTAACTTGATCAGATCGAAACGTTTTTTCATTTCAGTAAGATCCACAACATGTGCAGGTCTCCTACATCTTCTACCGCGTTGCTTCAACAGTCTTCTTACTGTTCGCGCGCTCACCGGTAAATTGGTTTCCTGTACCAATTTTGGAGCACTGAGGAAGGGATTTTCTTCTATTAAATTGAATAATCGATTCGAATCTTCAATTGACACCTTCCTTGGTGCACTAGACTTTGGTTTCACGGCGACATTGCCCTGGATTTGGTAGTCTCTAATCCACCGTGATACAGTAGACTGCTAAAATTTAAAAAAATCTATGATTAAACATTAATGTATACTTTATTGCAATGCATCTTATCAAAACAGTTCTAAACCAGCCTAATAATTATGTTGTCTAAATGATAATGTTTTGACATTAATTAGTGGATGACACTTAAGCGTTATTTAATTTTGCTTGAAAAATTCGCCATATCTTTATAGTTAAAAGAAAAGATTACTTACCGATTTATTAATTCGCTCACTTATTTCCCTTGTCGTAAAGCCATTTTGCCAAAGAACAATAATTTGTTCTTTAACATAGTCGGTTGAATATCTCTTATCCATTGCAAAGAACACCACTTTTAAAGCTTATGTGGTAGAAAAGAAATGTACAAGTGTCGGTGGGTACAAGAAGTGTCTTCTTGCACCCACCGACACACCCTGCCGCGATGCGAATATACAGTGAAATCGCGCAAGGTAGGAATATATAGAAATAGGGGAATGTAGTGGGGATGTAGTGGGGATGTAAGTAGATTGGTCGCACGATAAGTCACATTCACTTATGTCAGTTGTGTTTTGAAGTTTGTCAAATTGTGATCACGAAATACTTTCAAATTATCATTTAATAGTATTTTTAATTTAAGTATGAAGTATTCTACTGCAGAAAAAGTACAGATAATGAAATGGTCTTATGGAGGGCACTCGTTTGCAGAAACTATTCGCATGTTTGTTGTTTCATTTGAAAATCGGCCAATACCTTCTTTAAGTACAATTCACTGTATAAAGGAAGCTGGAGGAGGACGCTTTGAACATTTATTACCTTGAGTGTTTATATTCAGTGTTTCTATTTTAATATTCCGTTCATTTTAATTTAGAATATTTTTCTTATGTAAAAATTGAGTTTACGTACATACGTGTTATTCATGTTTCTTACTTTTTATACAAAAATCATTCATCAATAAAACAAACTATTGAAAAGCAATTCAAAAAACCTATTGAATGCCTTATTATATTTAAAAATACGTAGTTAAATGCAAACTTAAAAAATGGACAATCGCTATACAAAAAATAAACGTAAACAGTCTATGACATTTTTATATATTCCTTCAATCAATGCTAATATGTAATTAACAGCGCCCCACTTACTTCCCCTATCGTAAAGCGCCAATCATATAATTTTGTATATTCGCATTAAGCGCGTTTTCTCTGTATACATTTGTATATGTAAGCCATCTATTGAATAGACGTTTTTGTCTGCTTTTTTCCCTTGTTTATTCTATTTCATTTCTCTATATTCTTATCATAAGGGGACACGCTCCGCCGTTTCGACCACAAGTGCTTAGGTAGGTATATTATAATCGCACAGTTCACTGATGGTATATATATCTTTCTCTCTTTATTTACGTTCCACGCTAAAGTTGATGCAAGACTTTTGTCTTATATAGTACCTACACTAATTTTAATACCATACTGCTTGTATAGGTTAGGTACTTGTACTTACATCAAAATGATCAGTACATCAATATCTTGTAGTCTTCTCTGACGAAGGTACATCTCTCGTCATGACAGTGAACCATTTTTTTCTTATTGTTACATCCCTGAGGATTGTGATTAACTATTTATCAGGGTTTTCACGGTGGAACTTTTACACATTGGCACTGCAGAATACTTATATGATACAGACATTTTAGTCAAAACAAGATAAAAATTGTCTTCAAAAGTTCAAAATTAAAATTTAAAAAGTAAAAAGAAATCGTCCAAATACAATAGATTTCGATAACATAAACTGACATCTATGACTGACATAATACACAACATCATACGTCACAGTTTTTAGTTCACGTAAACGCCGCGTTTTGGGAGAGCGCTGTAATCGTGCTTCTTCCCCGATTTCTAGGTGAAAAAATATATTTTTTTGTTTGGGAATAAAAGGAATGGCTATTTCTCATGATTATCTTTAAATTTAAAGAATAGTTACAAAGTACATAGGTTGTCTATTATTGTATTTCTTCTTATCCCTACTTAACTGAATGTAATAATATGCTACAAATCAATTTTAGAACCATAAGAAAAATTATTTATCAAAGCAGATAGACAGGAATATATGTTTATCTTAAGTTTGTTTCGTTAAAAACACTGATTTTAATCTAGAATTAATAATAAAACACACAGTAAACAAATAATAATTTATTTCAAATAATAAAGAAGGTAAACGAAAAGACAGTCAAACTGAAAACAAATTAATACACAGAAAAAACTTTTTAATTATTGGTTGGTTCTGAAGGACATTTTCTCCACCATCATGCGAACATTCATTCTCTAAAGTATATGTAATAGACTTTTATATTTTGCCCCCATAGCCCATACATATTCTTACTCATGTAATTGCTGAATTACATAAATACATAGAAATATAGTGAAATTGTATGCGATAGCGATTTAACTATATGTTTAGTAATTTATAAGATCCCTTGCATATGAAACTGGATTTGATACAAAGATATATTGTATATACATATAGTAATTTACATACAGTTGACCATACTATTACTGCTTTGCATTTGGATACCGCAATAAAGCATACTTTTATCGGGTTTTATGGCAGTTTGAGTCGATACTAAATCAACCGAGTGTACATATTATGTGCATAAATGCGTGTTTAATCAAAACGGTGCCTGCGCCCTAGAAACAAGTTTCCTAAAAATTAATTCGCACGGCAGCAAGTATACAGGAATAATCTCTGGGGGGTTATTCTCGAAACAATGGAAAAATAGCGCTCCCAGGGAGTAACTTTCACCGCTCACTCCTCGATACTAAAAATGTTGTATTCTCGAACTAACAAGGAATAGTTCCGACTTTCATTCCCTACCTTTACTACACAGGAATTGTAGCGCATTGTTGTCAAGTCTTAAGTTAGGAAGAGACCAATAAAAACTCAGGATGTGTTATTGATTTTATAACAGCTGTTCTGTGACGGCTATTTGAATTTAAGATACAAATACGGTTTCTTTAAATTGATTCTTTAAGGTATTTTCAAAAACAAAAATTATGACAGAGAAAAAATCTAAACACGTTACTGCTACGCAAAAGCAACGACTAATAGAATATATAACCAAACATCCCGAAATGAACAGCTCGAAATTTTCGCCATCATTTACCCGTAATAATTGTTGCAAGATGTGGCTGGAGTTACACTTCTTACTGTGGCTTTATTCATACGAAAATATCGTTTGAACAAATTATCGCTTAGCTGCTCAAATGCATTTACTCTGGGTAGAAACTGCCTTGGTGGGGCTGCAGCAAGGTCTTCAGCATGAACTTCATCTTGAAATATTTGGTCGGCTAGTAATATTTCCTCAGCATCCATCGTATCACAGTGGTTGTAATTAGTACAATGTACATATATTTTATAATAATATAATATAATGCCTATTTTATTTTTAACGCGCTTCTAATATCGCAAACTATACTAACATGACATATAGGTAACTAATAACTATGTATATGCCACAGATCCCCGCAAACCACCGAAATGAGAACGAGCGAAGCCGATTCAATTTCTCTAGCAATTTCTCCTACTAATTTGTTGGAGAAAATACCAGCGAATATTTGGGGAATATTTTCCTACGAAAAAGTGAGAAAGTCAACTCCAGAATATGAACTATTGAAATTGTAGGAATTTTTTGACAATTCTCTTGAAATTTCCATTCCCTCGGATTGTCAAAAAATTCCTACAATTTCAATAGTTCCTATTCTGGAGTTGACTTTCTCACTTTTTCGTAGGAAAATATTCCCCAAATATTCGCTGGTATTTTCTCCAACAAATTAGTAGGAGAAATTGCTAGAGAAATTGAATCGGCTTCGCTCGTTCTCATTTCGGTGGTTTGCGGGGATCTGTGGCATATAGTTATTAGTTACCTATGTCATGTTAGTATAGTTTGCGATATTAGAAGCGCGTTAAAAATAAAATAGGCATTATTCCCGAATATTATAAAATATATGTACATTGTACTAATTACAACCACTGTGATACGATGGATGCTGAGGAAATATTACTAGCCGACCAAATATTTCAAGATGAAGTTCATGCTGAAGACCTTGCTGCAGCCCCACCAAGGCAGTTTCTACCCAGAGTAAATGCATTTGAGCAACTAAGCGATAATTTGTTCAAACGATATTTTCGTATGAATAAAGCCACAGTAAGAAGTGTAACTCCAGCCACACATTGCAACAATTATTACGGGTAAATGATGGCGACAATTTCGAGCTGTTCATTTCGGGATGTTTGGTTATATATTCTATTAGTCGTTGCTTTTGCGTAGCAGTGTAATGTGTTTAGATTTTTTGTCTGCCATAATTTTTGTTTTTGAAAATGCCTTGAAGAATCAATTTAAAGAAACCGTATTTGTATCTTAAATTCAAATAGCCGTCACAGAACAGCTGTTATAAAATCAATAACACATCCTGAGTTTTTATTGGTCTCTTCCTAACTTAAGACTTGACAACAATGCGCTACAATTCCTGTGTAGTAAAGGTAGGGAATGAAAGTCGGAACTATTCCCTGTTAGTTCGAGAATACAACATTTTTGTATCGAGGAGTGAGCGGTGAAAGTTACTCCCTGGGAGTGCTATTTTTCCACTGTTTCGAGAATAACCCCCCTGGTGACGAAACGGTAGGAGAAAGTCAGAACCCCTACCCCACTTCTCAACGCATGCATGTAGGATATAATTAACATATCATGATACCGAAGATTGAAGTAAATTAGCATAGCATTCAGTATTCACTTAGCTCTTATAAGGTGTGTACGTCCTCTATTACACTACCATGAAACCTACCAGGGGAGAATGTTTTCAATGATAGTGGGGACGCGACTTGCGCACTTCGACCGTTTCGTCACCAGAGATTATTCCTGTATAGTGACGGTTAACAGAAGGTGACGATGAATCGAGTGACGGTTGATCGAAGTTTTACTGTATATATAGATATTAGTCCACGTGAAACAATACACCTTCGGGGTTTATTAGCGTAATATTTTAAATATATATATTAAATATTTTTAAAAATGTGGTTTGAGGTTTGATATTAATGTTATCGCATATTAACTGCACATGAGTCTTGTGATGTTGCCGTACTTTAAGTATTACCACT